>CM042161.1:1014126-1061626 GCA_023376005.1 Doryteuthis pealeii | reverse complement strand
AAGACCAAGTAATTCCTTCTAAGTACATTAGCAGGGACACGAGAATTGTTCAAGAGAGAACATTTCTATTATCTCCCTTTTCGGTGCAACCGTAATGGTGCTATCAGAATATTACAACGGATACAATGTTACTATCATTAAATATAATCTTAGTTTCTACATATCTATCTATCTATCTATCTATCTCTCTCTCTCTCTCTCTATATATATATATATATATATATATATATATATATATATATATATATATATATATATATATATATCTTGTTGATATTTATATGTTTATCGCATTCAGTCTATTCATATCTATCTATCTCACCCAGTCTGTTGATATCTATCAATCTATATATCTATCTCATTCCATCTATTCATATATATATATATGTAAAAATGGAAAAGGAATTGAATCCGGCAATATAAGGAAAAATGAGTAAAGAAAAGAAATGTAAATGGATAAAATGAATTTAATCGATATCACATTAATCGATATCACTTACACATGTGTTTCGGTCAGTTTATGTGTGTGAAAATATTTCGCACACATAGAAGAATCGACCTTCATCAGAGTGAACATTTATAAATAACATTATAAATAAATGTTCACTCTGATGAAGGTCGATTCTTCTATGTGTGCGAAATATTTTCACACACATATTTTCACACATAAAGAAATATTTTCACACACATAAACTGACCGAAATATTTTCACACACATAAACTGACCGAAACACATGTGTAAGTGATATCGATTAATGTGATATCGATTAAATTCATTTTATCCAATTAAATTTCTTTTCTTTACTCATTTTTCCTCATATATATATATATATATATATATATATATATATATATATATATAAATAGTAGTGCAGGCTGGGCCCTACAGCCTGAGATAGGTAACCAGTCTAGGAGAGGGATAACTCTGAATTCAAAATTCCTGATGTCGGTCGTTGATTGGGGTTGTGGCAACCCTTGATGCACCAATTCTTTCCTATTGACTGTGCCAAAAAGTGTGGATGGTCCAACACAAGCCTTCACCACTATAAACAAATCACTGTGTGGGTGTTCATTGTATGTGTGTGAACCCTCATGCGTCGAAAATCGACGGGAGAGTCCATAATATATATATATATATATATATATATATATATATATATATATATCCCTCTCTCTCTCTCTCTATATATAATATATATATATATGTATATATATATATATATATATATAGTATCCAATTGCCAATACAATTAGTATTATATATATATATATATATATGTTTTTGTATATATATATCATTGTCCACTCACCTCTCTCTCTCTCTCTCTCTCTCTCTCTCTCTCTTTGTATATATATATATATATATATATATATATATATATATATATATATATATATATATAAATTAAAAACTAATGGTTTAAAATAAGAATCGTATAAAATATACGAATTAAGTTCTAGTAACTGTGGTATATATATATATATAATATATATATATATATATATATCACTCTTTTCATATCTATCTGTCCATCAAACCTAGTTTGGTCATATCTATCTATGTATCTATCTATCTAACCCAACCTGTTCATATATATCAATCTATTTCCTATTTAACAAGAATCGTATAAAATATAACGACTTAAGTTTCTAGTAACTGCGGTATATATATATATATATATATATATATATATATATATATATATATATATATAATATATCACTCACTCTTTTCATATCTATCTGTCTATCAAACCTAGTTTGGTCATATCTATATATCTATCAATCTAACCCAACCTGTTCATATATATATCAATCTATTTCATTTGGCCTGTTCATATCTGTTCAATTATTTGTCTGTTTCCCTCAGTCTGTTCCAATCTGTCAGTGAATGCTAATCTTCGAATGGAGAAAGACAAAAAATGCATCTCGCCTCGAGCGTTAAGCCTCTGTTACTTATTCTCTCTCTTCAGTTTCTGTGGAAGGAAGTAAAAATTGATTATGCACACAACGTGCTTCCAAGTAGGATCCAACTCTTCCCGTATATTTGAATCGTTCCTTTGTTCGTATGAATGCTTGTCTCCTCACACCCCAGCCACCAAAAGATAGAGTGAATCGAGAAACCCTTCGTCTTACGTTGGAGTTCACAGGACATTCAACCCTCACCTTGAAGGGGTGATATCATCCGGCATTTGCCTCGGAACCTATGTTATCCAAGGGAAGGGCCAGTTTAGCTCACTCTATGGTGCATTAGTTTTGCATATATATATATATATATATATTATATATATATATATATATATATATATATATATTGGTTTGTTGGTTTGTTTTGAAGGCTGTCACAATGCGAGTGTAAAGAAAAAATAAGGTAACTATGATGTTTTTTGTTAACCTGTCATTTATTTCTCAATATTTCGGGAAGAAATTCCCATCCTCAGAGCGNCCGCTAGACAACTTCAGTTCCAGTATTCTTCTGAGGATGGGAATTTCTTCCCGAAATATTGAGAAATAAATGACAGGTTAACAAAAAACATCATAGTTACCTTATTTTTTCTTTACACTCGCATTGTGACAGCCTTCAAAACCAACCAACAAACCAATATATAACACAATGTTTCAAGCAAATTACAAAACCCTTTTATATATATATAAATACTATATATATATATATATATGTATTGTTAATAATTCAGCCATTTTCTGTCTGCAAGTTTGCCTTTGTTTTTTTCGTATTGCCGGATTATTTTTTGTAATATCTGGCGAGAATTGGCTGATGTATTTGCCATATGTCATAGACGAGTACTTTCTGCCTATCGTGCGGCCATCTTCAAGGGATTTTTAAAACCGTACAACAATGGGCTATTCCATTTACCATTTATATAGGTTGTGTTTATTATTTTTGTTGTTATTATTATTAGTTTATTTATTATTATTGTCATTATTATTATTACTTTGCTTTATAATTTTATAGTAATTATAGGCATTTTAGAATGTTGGCTGCTATTATCAAAAGTTTATCTTGTTTAGTTTGGATTTTGTTTCTAATATGCAGTGCTTCTAAGATTTTTAATCGTTGTTTACATGATTGTGTTTCTATAATGGTTAGTTTATCATTAAGTATTTTCCGAATTTAATATTGGGACAGAGTGTGATTTTAGATGTTGGGCTATTGAGCTATTGTCTTGTAAGGTGGCATTGTAAGCCTTTCTGGAATATATATATATATATAATATATATATAATATATATATATAATATATATCAACCCCTCCACACGAGCAGGATGCGCACACAAGGTCAATTTTCTTAAGCAGAGTTTAACAGATTTGAATTCAGAGTTTTCCTTCTCCTAGACTGGTTACCTAGCCGATGGTTAAAGAGCCCAGTCTGCCCTACTATTTACCCATAGCTGGAGGGAGAGTAGGATTCATACCTTTTCCAAGTGTATTAGCGCTAAGTGAAAATGCAATTTACACGTCCAGGATTTGAACTCGGGGCGACGAGTTCATTCCATGACTGTAACCATTACACCACACGCTTTCTTATCTTTGCATATATAAAGTGTGCTACAATATGCCAATTACATTTAATAGACTAAGCAAGGTCACGTGGTTTAAACCCTCAGCCAATCAACAGCCCGGAATGCGTGGCTGTTTGACTACTTAATCACTTTGATACTGAGAGACGTCCATTTGCAATCACTGGAGAAAGGACTTAGAATACTGAGGGAGGAGCACCAAGGAACAACCATACGATTTTTTACCCGTAGATTGAAACTACGCTCTGCAGAGGATTTCCGCTGGATAAGCTCTCTTGCTTAAAGCCTAAAGGATGGCCAATAAAATTGTAACAGGTGGAGCATTCGCCAAGGAATTACAAAAGTTCTGTATTGATACCGGTCCTTCCTAACTCAGCACAGGAGTAGCACAGCTTGGTACTTTGATCTGTGTGTTTAAAACATCTGGGATATGACGGTAGGTTTATGGTTGGAACTTCACCTCAGCAAAAGCAATTTCCTGGTGTTCTGCGCTAGCGGAAAGAGGATATACTTGCTCCTTGTTTGGCTGACACTAACAGACATAGTGACAATCAGGCCACTCCACGAACTTATAACTCATTCACTGATAGATGGAAATAAAGCTGAACATCAAATATAATATTATAATATAATATAATATATATATATATATATATCATCATCATCATCATCATCATCATGTCGCGCGCGAGCACGGATATCCATGACAATATTTCGCCAACCTTCCCTATTACTCATGGCCCTTGAGATTGTCCTCTGCGCAGCATCCAGAGTCCTCGCATAGTTGGTCAATGTAGGTCCTTAGTGGGCGTCCTACGTCAGCATGTCCACTGTGGTTGGCTTCCACAGGAGAACTTCGCTTATGAGCTCATCCCCGCTTCTCCTGCAGATGTCCTGCATGCCTATAGTCCGTCTCACTCGGATGGTGTGTGTCGCAGATGTGGCAGGTGGCCATACAGCTGCTTCCTTTTGGAGTGCTGCTTTCACGACGTGTTCAAGACTGCACGCAGCATTCTTGTGCAGCTCCCATCCAACTTATTCTCAAGGTGCCTCGTTAGGGTCCAAGTGGTGCAGCAAGCATTTAGACAATATAATATAGAAAATATAATTTCCCACATATATGATTGGGATTTTGTATATAAAAAATTATGCTCTGAAATTCTATAGAATTATAATATTCCTGGCCCACCTGAAATTTGCTGTGGCCCATTTTGGCCATGAGGCCATAGTTGGGAACCACTGATTTAGACAATATAATTCTTTAAAAAAAATGTTGATAATAACAAAACAAAAATGACATTCTCTTACTTTATAGATTTAAAAACAAATAAATCTACTACTTTTTAGACTGATTTTATAAAAAATAAGTCGCAGTCTAAGATTCAGGAACAATGTTGGTTATAAAATAACATGAAACCCAGAAAGGAATTCTTGATTAGATATTCCATCACTGCGGAAGAAAGAAATCAATTATAGATATTGGTAAAAGCTGTCAATGAATCTGATATATCTGATATCTGATATATTCAATGGTATATACCAGAAATACAAACATATCTACATACATATAAAACAACACAGTGTGGGCTTATATACAAGGTATGATCAATATATATATATATATATATTATATATATATTTGTAGTGTGGTGTAGTTGTGTGAGAGAGAGATGAGAGATGAGAGAGAGAGTGTGTGTGTGTAAGGTAGTGTTGTGTGTGTGTGTGTGTAAGAATAAAGGAAAAATGGACAAAAAGAATAACCCAAACAAGTATATGGTAGGAAGATATATTTCTTTCTGCGTTAAGCGGGAATTCATCAGTCACTAATAAACTGACTGATGAATTCCCGCTTAACGCGGAACGAAATATATCTCTCTCATATAATATGTGTTGAGTTATTCCTTTTTGTCCATTTTTCCTTTATTCTTAACACATTCTATCGGATTACTTAAACCGTCATATCTACATACATATAAAACACAGTATGGCCTTATATATAAGTGTGATCAAAAAGAATCAAAGATATAATTTTTAAATGCAGTTTGATAGAAATCAATAATATAATAATGGTATCGATAGTATTCACACCAATGAATATGAACATAAATAAAATATACAAGATTATATACCCAGAAATACAACAATATCTTCATACCATATAAAAATATATAAGGTGTGATAAAAAAAGTATCAAATATCTGATATATGATATATTTAATGGTATATCCCTAGAAATACAACATATCTACAACATATTAAAACACAGTGGCTTTATATATAAGGGATGATCAAAAAAGTATCAAGACAGAAAACTTTAAATTGTTTTAAATTTGAAATATACTATTTAAAATTTAAATACAGATTCATAGACAGCTATGCAATAAAAAATGAATATACCAATACCAAAAGAGTAATTTCAGAGGTGCCTTCAACCAATGAAATGCTCAATGAATAAATATGTTGAATATTAAGGGGAGTTGTTAATATCTCAAAATCTAGAATCCTGTTTCATCAAGTCAGCGTTAATCATTAAAATATTTGATCAGCGCTCTTGATAAAAAAATCTTTGGTGAAACACAGGTTTTTTGTCACGTGCAACACCCTCTTCACTTACCAGACTTTGTTCTTGAAACTTTTCTTTTATTGTTTTCCTAAACTTGAAAATTTATCTCAATGGTAAGAGTGATTGGAAATAGAAAACAATAAAACAGCTTCACACAACAAAAGAGGAACTTCAAAGGTGGCTTCAACCACAATGAAATACTCAATGGAATAATTTGCTGAATTTCCAAGAGGACATATTTTGAAGAAAATTAATGTGTCTATTCATTGTTTCTTTGTGTTCTGGTAAATACGGCTTCAATTTTATGTATGGGTGTGTGTTTGTGTATGTGATATAGTATATGTGTGTATCTTTATTCACAACTACTCATCTGAATATGTTCCTATCTATATCTCTCTGTTCCTTTCTATCTATCTATCTCAAACTGTTCAAATCTACCTACTCCTGTTCCTCCCTCTCTCTCTCATACTATCTTTCTCTCTCTTCTCTCTCTCTCTCTATATATAATAATATAATATATATATATATATATATAAATGTAATATAATATAAATATAATATTAATAAAATATAAAGGTTTTACATATCTATTTATTAGGTGACAAAGGAACATCACGACCATATTGGTTTCCTGCGATGCAATCATCAGGTGAAGATGTTTCAAATGCAAGGAAAATCGAAAGATTTCAAAAAATTCAGAAAATTCAATAGACATAGGATGATTGGATTAAAGTGATGTGATATGGTATCTAATAAAAATCCTGTTAAAAAAGAATAATAACACTTTAATTGCTTCATTTACAGATTTTTATGAGTTACAGTACCCAGCGTAGCAAAGATAGAAGATACATCGTAGTATGGTAACAAGAGTAAAGAGATTATAGCATAGGATCTAGCTCAAAAAGGATTGTGATAGGTGAGATGCGGTGTAGTTCTAGTGTAATGAATACTAAGTGATCCTTTTTATTCATCTACAGTATGACTTGGAAAAGTCCTAAACGAGTCCTGTTCTATGAATGTCAAACATATCAATTTTCTGTTGTAAGCAGTATTCTCTGATTCATGGCATTACGTTAGTATTTCAGTGCATAGGCGTTTGTGCGAGAGTTTGTATGTGAACACGTTTTACTTTTGCCCGATGCTCATGCGCTGTGTCTTAGTAATAGTCCTGAACCATTTCTATTATACCTGTTAAATTATACTCTGCCATGAACTATGGCCACCGTTGCTTATCCATGTTTCTGTTGCATTGCCATATGGGGCAATGACTGTGTGAGATGTTTTTTTTTTTTTGCATATTAGAGTCCCTGCGACGATTAATGTAAAGTTGGCGGCTGTAAACATTCCAGGTGAATTGTTATTTGGTGTGCTTAGTCGGGCGCGATAGGTTATTTATTAATGGGAGATGAGACATATGATTGTCAAATGAAAGGTCGGATCACTCATTCGAGGGTGTCTAAATTTGAAACACAGATGTATGGTCTTCGTCTTCTTGCCTTCTCCTAGACTGTGTGAATAATGTTTAACTTTACCTAGACCAAATGTGATAGTTTAAAATAATTCTTATTATGGTCTGCGGCCTACAATTTACCATAGCTTTACTGTCTCCTGAGGATTCTGGCTGAATTAAGAGCACATAACTCGCAGAAGTGTAAAGGCTGGCGTCCACATATCTGTTGTCTGGTGCGCACAGCCTACTATTTACCATTGCGAATACGCAATAGCGAGCAGGTGCCCCAGTAGGTCAGTTAGATGGCATTTTACCTTTTGCCCAATGGATATTATCATTCTCTCGCGTGTTCAATCAATCTCTCCTGTTAAGTTCCGATCGAGTGCTTACCGTGAACAATACTTACAACATGTTGCCTGATATATAGTAGATCAAATATTCACATAGTGAGTGAGAGAGAGAGAGAAGAAGAAAGGAGGAGAGAGCAGAGAGAGAGAGCAGCGAGAGAGCAGAGAGAGAGAGAGAGAGAGGAGAGAGAGACGAGGGGAGAGTTAACAGAAGTACGGTAGATATAGCGAACAGTTTGAGCATAGATAGAATAAATAGAAAGGAAACAGAGAGATATAATAGATAGGCACATATTGAGCATGAGTAGGAGTGAATAAAGCATACACACTATACATATACACATACACCGACCCCCATACATAAATTGAAGTCCGTATTTACCAGAAACACAAAGAAAACAAAAAGAATGGACACATAATTTTCTTCAAAATAGTCCTCTTGGGAATTCAGCAAATTATTCCATTGAGATTTCATTGGCTGAAGCACCCTTGAAGTTCCTTCTTTCTTTGGTGTGAGCTATGTTATTGTTTTCTATTTCCATCACATATTACCATGCAGAATAAATGTCAGTTCAGGAAAACAATTAAAAAGAAAGTTTCAAGGAACAAAGTCTGGTAAGAGCAAGAGGTGTTGCACGTTGCACAAACCTGTGTTTCACCAGAATTCTTATCAGGAGCCGCTGATAAAATATTTTAATGGTATTAACCGCCTGACTTGATGAAACTAGGATTCTAGATTTTGAGATATTACAACTCCCCTTAATATTCAACATACTTATTCCATTGAGCATTTCATTGGTTGAAGCACCTTTGGCACTTCCTCATAAAGATGTGCCATTGTATTTCTTTTCACTCACACTCTTAGCCAGTGATAAATTTTTCAGTTTAGGGAAAAAAAAATCAATATGTTTAAATTAAAGAAGGTGTCGCACTTGCCACAATTCCCGTGTTTCACTAAAAACTTCTGGTCAAAATTATCAGAACCGCTGATCAAAGATTTTAGTGAATGTTGATACAGGGTTCTAGATTCTGAGACATTACAATTCCCACTTTTAATGAATTAAGCACTGTAGATGCTGAGACATTATTACACTTAATATTCAACAAACCTATTCCATTTGAGTATTCCATTGCGCTTGAAGCATCTCTGAAATAAAACTCTTTTGGTATTTGTTTATATTTCATTTTTATTTGTTTAGCTGTCTATGGATCTTATGTTTAAATTTGAAATTAGTATATTTCAAATTAAAACAATTTAAAGTTCTGTCTTAATATATTTGATCATCCCTATATATATAAAGCCACTCTGTGATTTTATATGTATGTAGATATGTTGTATTTCTGGCGATATACCATTGAATATATCATATATTTGATACTTTTTATCACACCTTATTATATTTTTATATGTATGAAAGATATGTTGTATTTCTGGCGTATATTATTATAATTTTATTTATTATTATTATGTTATTCGCGACTATTGCCCCATCTTCATTGTTATTTGTACAACGTTTCGCGCCGATATACCCTCCGGTCTTCTTCAGGTATTTCTTGTCGGACTCGGGAACCTTCTTTTCGAACTCGGGAACTTTCTTGTCGTATCCGGGAGCCATCACGGAACTTTGAACATACAGACATTAGGTTTATAAGTTCCCAAAATTCACACTCGATTGTCCAATTGGACACAATGCCGAGTGGATTAGGCAGTTGGGTTAAAAGACAGTTCTAAGTGACAGTTATCTCTGGTTGCCGAGTTCAATCCTGAGTAAAAGCAGTTAGAAAAATAATTAATTAGCACAACTCCTACCCCAGCTATGGTTAGCGGAATGAGAACAGGATACTCCCGTGGAATAAATAAAGGGTTAGGTTCAAAGTACCGTGATGGCTCCCGGATACGACAAGAAAGTTCCCGAGTTCGAAAAGAAGGTTCCTGAGTCCGAGAAGGTTCCCGAGTCCGACAAGAAATACCTGAAGAAGGCCGGAGGGTATATCGGCCGAAACGTTGTACAAATAACAATGAAGATGGGGACAATAGTCCGAATAACACTAATAATAATAAATAAAATATATAATATTATATACCCAGAAATACAACATATCTTCATACATATAAAAATATATAAGGTGTGATAAAAAAGTATCAAATATATGATATATTCAATGGTATATCCCCAGAAATACAACATATCTACATACATATAAAACACAGAGTGGCTTTATATATAAGGGATGATCAAATATATTAAGACAGAAACTTTAAATTGTTTAATTTTGAAATATACTATTTCAAATTTAAACAAAGATCCATAGACAGCTAAACAATAAAAATGAATATACACAATACCAAAAGAGTTATTTCAGAGATGCTTCAACCAATGGAATACTCAATGGAATAGGTTTGTTGAATATTAAGTGTAATAATGTCTCAGCATCTACAGTGTTAATTCATTAAAAGTGGAATTGTAATGTCTCAGAATCTAGAACCCTGTATCAACAATTCACTAAAATCTTTGATCAGCGTTCTTGATATTTTGACCAGAAGTTTTTAGTGAAACACGGGATTGTGCAAGTGCGACACCTTCTTTATTTAACAATAATTGAATTTTTTTTCCTAAACTGAAAATTTATCACATGGCTAAGGTGTGAGGAAAAGAAATACAATGGCACATCTTTATGAGGAAGTCCAAAGGTGCTTCAACCAATGAAATGCTCAATGGAATAAGTATGTTGAATATTAAGGGGAGTTGTAATATCTCAAAATCTAGAATCCTGTTTCATCAAGTCAGCGTTAATACATTAAAATATTTTATCAGCGCTCTTGATAAGAAATTCTGGTGAAACACAGGTTTGTGCACGTGCAACACCCTCTTCTCTTACCAGACTTTGTTCCTTGAAAACTTTCTTTTTATTGTTTCCTGAACTGACAATTTATCTCAATGGTAATATGTGATGGAAATAGAAAACAATAACATAGCTTCACACAACAAAAGAGGAACTTCAAAGGTGCTTCAGCCAATGAAATACTCAATGGAATAATTTGCTGAATTCCAAGAGGACTATTTTGAAGAAAATTAATGTGTCATTCATTGTTCTTAGTGTTCTGGTAAATACGGACTTCAATTTATGTATGGGGGGTGTGTTATGTGTATATGTATATGTGTGTATCTTTATTCACTCCTACTCATCTCAATATGTGCCTATCTATATCTCTCTGTTCCTTTCTATTTATCTATCTATCTCAAACTGTTCCAATCTACCTACTTCTGTTCCTCCCCTCTCTCTCTCTCTCTCTCTCTCTCTCTCTCTCTCTCTCTCGCCTCTCTCTCTCTCTCTCTCTCTCTCTCTCTCTCTCTCTCTCACTCACTATGTGATATTGATCTACATATATATCAGGCACATGTTGTAAGTATTTACACCGAGTAAGCACTCGATCGAACTTTATAAAATAACTTATCAACAAAAAGTTGATCAGTAGTAAAAAAAAAATATTCTCAGATATTTTGAAAAGAAATTTATGTAAAACTCTAAATGATGTTGGTGGAGAAAAAATTGACAAAATTTTCACTCAATTTTTTAAATATAATAACAGCATAATTAATAGCGTATATTTGATATTTTTTAGATTCAGCAAAACAAATTTATTTCTCACAAGAGATGACTCCAATAAAGACAGAATTTCTGATGACTTTACTATGTCTTTCCAAATGAGGCTTGTAGCAGTTTTCATGGCATGTGGAAATAAATACCGTAATGCATATTTGTATATATATATTTACCAACCCCTATACACGAGCAGGGTGTGACACAAGGTCAATTTCTTAAGCGGAGTTCAACAGGTTTCAATTCAGAGTTTTCCTTCTCCTAGACCGGTTGCCTAACCAAGGTTAAAAAGCCCAGTCTCCCCCACTATTTATCCATAGCTGGAGGGAGAGTAGGATTCATACCTTTCCCAAGGGTATTAGCGCTAAGTGAAATTCAGTTACCACATCCAGGATTTGAACTCGGGGCAACGAGTCCATTTCCCATGACTTTAACCATTACACCACGCGCCTCCCATTATATTTGTATATAGGGATGTTGAAAGATACGGGAGGAATATGCCCACTTAAATAAACATTGAGTCATGTCGGCTGGAGCTGTAGAATACACAGAATCCTAGTGGTTGAGCAGTCCATGACATGCAACACTCCATTTTTGCCCTTATTTAGGCTAGACTTTAACGTCATACCTTGGACACATTACCAGAAAATAATCCAACCAATCAACCAACCAACCATCCAAACACTCAATCAATTAGTCAACTTATGTATATATCTATCTGAATATATATATATATATATATATATATATATATATATATATATACATATATATATTGCATAATTAATTGGGGAATTCTATTATCGACAGGTAATTTGAATAGTTTGAAATATTCGCAAGAAAAAAAAACAGTTTGGTCCTTTAAGTTTGATTGATGGGTGTTAACCTCGGAGTCGTTTGAGAACATGGTTTTGATTGGATTTGAAAGCTACGTGATGAAGCGACACTAAAAAATTCTTTAGCTAGTGGTAAATCCCTGATGCAAACAGAAAGAAAGTTGTCGAGAAATAAAGAAATTATGTGCACAGAAAATTACTGGTTAACAAAAAAATATTTTTGTCTGGGGCAAGAATGTGAATAGCTGTTTTTTTTACTAATTTGGGTGTGCTGAATTGAATTTATAAACAGTTTTGCTCTATCACCTCGTTTTCTGTCTTTTAAATAGTCACATTTTAGTGTATACAGAGTATATACGTGCTTATTTCAACAGTTGTAATAGCTTATTACAGATAAAACAGGATAGATAAAGAACATTGACTGAATAAATATACTTGGATGACACAATGTACACAATTCATAGTATCGCAGGCAGTTAGAAGTGTGTTTTCTTAGATGATCTGCTGTATTTTGCCTCCGGGATGTCACGCAAGAGCATCCAGCAGAAGTCTCCCATCATGCCGGGGTTCCACTTGCCTTGGTAGTTGCTCTCCATCTTCGTAATGTCTTGGTGGAATCTGTCTCCGTGCTCATCACTCGCTGTTCCAAGGTTTGGAGGGAAGAAGTTGAGGTGGGAATGGATAAAATGAATTTTGAGTGACATTCGGCATCCCATATCCTCATAAGTCTTTAGCAACTTCTCAATACAGGCTTGATAATTTGGTACGCGTGTGTTACAAAGGAAGCCACTACAGACTGACTGAAATGCTTCCCATGCTCTCAGTTTCCTGCATAATAACTAAAAAAGAAGACATAAGTCACACAATATTAGAAATTAACCATGAATGCATATACACCTTTATGTACAGTATGTGTACAAAATGTACAGTATACATATCTAAAAAAACTAGAGGTGATGAATAAAAACGGATTTCAAATCTGAATTCAGCACCCCAAATTAGGTTAAAACAGCTATTCGTGCTTGCCTCAATTTCTTTGTAAACCGGTGTTATCTTTTTCATTCATCTCACCGTTAGGAAAAGGGAAGCGACGAGACCCGAGAACGAATAAAAAGACAGGCGAACGAGAACAGACGTCCTACGTAGCCGCGTCTTTTAGCTATAAAAAATGACGACATACAAATCTTCGATTTATAAGAAACTAGAAGCGGCTACCTGGTGCCGCATAGGTAGTTTAAAAAATGTAATCTCGCAGATCCATTATTGTTGAATCGCAAGTTGGACCCTAGTAGGAAACCCCATTGAAATTCCTACATAAAAAAAAGATCTTGTGTTGATCTAGGCACTCAGAAAAAAATGAATGTCTCCTATTTAGAATATTAAATGCAAAAAAGAAATCTATGCTGTTATTATTTAAATACAATTTCTTAATTATCTACACGAATATAAATCAAATCTTCATTATTTTTACACTAAAGTTAAGATCTGGTGATAGTAAATGTGTACCTATATTTACTTTAGTATTATCTACGTTATTCGGACTATTGTCCTCATCTTCATTGTTTTTTGTACAACGTTTCGGTCGATATGCCCTCCGGCTCTTTTCAGGTATTTCTTGTCGGACTCGAAATACCTGAAGAAGACCGGTGGGCATATCGGCCGAAACGTTGTACAGATAGCAATGAAGATGAGGACAATTGTTCGAATAATGCAGATAATACTAATCATCAAGCCTCATCTCAAACATTCAGAGAAATAGTATATTTACTTTGTCGTTAATTGTTTTATTTTTGTAGTTTGCTCCGACATACATACACACAACTGACCCTTTATATATATATTTACCAACCCCTCCGCACGAGCAGGATGCGACACAAGATCAATTTCTTAAGCGGAGTTTAACAGGTTTGAATTCAGAGTTTTCCTTCTCCTAGACTGGTTACCTAGCCATGGTTAAAGAGTCCAGTTTGCCCTGCTATTTACCCATAGCTGGAGGGAGAATTGAATTCATACCTTTCCCAAGGGTACTAGCGCTATGTGAAATTCCAACAGCATCGTCCAGGAATTGAACTCGCGTCCATTTCCTACGACTCCAACCATTAGACCACGCGCCTCCATAAACGCAGTGAGGATAATTTTTTACTCTCAATCGTAATTACTAATCTATTTACTTCTTAATTGTATTCAATTTATTTACATTAATAAATAAATAAGATAAAATTGTTACGATTTTTGTGGCCATCCTTAGGGTTCGAGTGAGAGCACTCCCCAGCAGGGATCCCTTGTGTTAAACAGAGCGCGATCTTTAATGAAGAAACCTTTGGTTGCTCCTTGGTGTCCCTGAGTGTTGGGTATGATCCCCTTGGTTGTTCCTTGGTGTCCCTTAGTGTTGGATATGATCATTTGGTTGTTCCTTGGTGTCACTCAGTGTTGAATATGATCCCTTGGTTGTTCCTTGGTGTCCCTTAGTGTTGGATATGATCCTTTGGTTGTTCCTTGGTGTTCCTTAGTGTTGGGTAATATCCTTGCATTCAGCAAAGTCCCTAGTTGCTAGTTCCCGTCAATGACCCTTTATATATGTATAGATGGTTTATTATTACAAATCTCAGTTAGCGAGAGGCATGGCCATTATTTTAAAGATATCAAAGCGGTATGGACAGGTCTATTCTTTAACAGCAAAGAGTGAAAAAGACCAGATATCTTTTGTCTCGTTTAGACTCACTTTTTGTATCATGTGGCATCTTTGAGTACAGTACTTGCTGACCAACTTTCATATAACCTGTCAGGTGCCTTGGCACAAATTTAGCCGACCGACTCACACGGGCCACCATTCACCTGCAAGAAAGGTCATCCAGTTATTTCTATCATTGTGTCACCTATGTTCATGGTCTTTCCCCGGGCCACTCTTTCTCAGACATGCAGAATAGAGTGATTTACATACACATACACACACTCACGCACATACACACACACACACACAGACATACAGAGAGAGAGAGAGAGAGAGAGAGAAAGAGAGAGAGAGAGACAGAGAGAGAGACAGAGAGAGAGAGACAGACAGACAGAGAGAGAGAGAGAGAGGGGGGGGGACATGGGTGAAAAACATGAAGAATGACTGTGGCGCTGGGCATGATATGGTTATTATGATTTATAAGTCTTCACCTGTTCACCATCCCTGCTAACACATTAATTGAATCTTCTGATGGTAGTCTCCGTCACATCAGTTCTGCTTTTCTAATAAAGATTCTGACAGAAATATTAACATGTCTTAAACATCATCAATAATATTTTGACAGCGAGTGAGCATGTGCAGATTATTTGAAATTATAACATAAATTTACTCCCATAAGGGTATTATCATTATTATTATTATTATTATTACTAGCAAATATATGCACCCTCCGGGTGCAAGTATTCAAGTTTTAATGTAATAGAATATTATATTAAATTAGAAAGACTAATGAAACTAAATAAGAATGCAGATAAAAAGACTTGAAACAGAAGGGGGTATGAACGAAAAATAGAACAACTGAAACTTACTCTTCCATCACTCTCATCTTTCATTGTTATTTTTCTAATTTAAATATTTAGTTAAAAGAGGAAGTAATGAATAAAATGACAGTTATCTTTTCTTGTTAATGGATTTCATTTAATATTCATTGAATAGATTTTTGCTTATATTCATTAAAATAAAACCAAACAGTTAGAAATCAATAATACTAAGCACATATTTATTAAAATCACATTTTTAATATCAATATGCAAATTAGCATTCCCGTCCACATTGTAAACCGCTATTTTGTTGTATATATAAATATAATTACATGTTATTAGTATGTAGATATGGTTAACAGTATTAATAATGTAAAACAATTTTATTAATCATTAAGGTTTAAATAAAAATGAAATCATTGAGAATGTGATGTCAATAACTTAAGGGAATTATGACTTAAGTAGTAATGTAGTTTCGGTTACAGACAGAAAAACACACAATCTCCATTATAATAAGATTATTATGAATTTTTCACATCAGCGTAGGCTGATGGCATTTCACGGGAGTCTGAGTGACAACAAATTTTCTCAGGTCTCCAGGACTCTTCTGAGTATTCTAGCCGATTGCAGCAGCGCAGTAGTCTGGATGGTCTCAATTCTTCCTCTGATTTCCAGATCCTCCAGTATTTTTCCAAGTTTATTTGGACTATTCCAAGTGCACCAACTACAATTGGTATCACTTTCACTCTCGTGTTCCACAATTCTCTGGCAAGTTCCAGGTATTTATCCATCTTTTTTATTTTACTTCAGTTTCACCCTGTGATCTGCTGGGACCGCAAAGTCCACCAGTTGACACGTTCTTTTTCTTTTTTTTTCTTTTTTTAATCAACACTAGGTCTGGTCTCCTGGCTGGGATAGGGGAATCCGTCTTTATCTCAAAGTCCCAGAGAATGTTATGCGTTTCGTTCTCAAGAACAGATTCTGGTTCATATACCATTTTGTTGTATGGTCAAAATTTAATTTTTTGCATAATTCCCAGTGGATCACCTTCCCAACACAGTCGTGCTTAGCTTTGTATTCCCGTCGTGCTAGTTTGCTACATTCACTTAATACATGGTTTACAGTCTCATCTCTGTCACCGCTCAGTCTATATAATTATTATTTTACTCCTTTTGAGTTTTCACATTAGCATTAGCTGATGGTCTTTCACTGGAGTCTGAGTGACAGCAAGTCTCCTCAGGTATCCAGGGCTCTTCTGAGTATTCTGGCAAATTGCAGCAGTGCAGTGTTCTAAATGGTTTAAATTCTTCCTCTGATTTCCAAACTTTCCAAACCCTTTTCCAATCCTTTTGGGACCGTTCCAAGTGCACCAACTACAATTGGTATCACTTTCACTTTCATGTTGCATAACTTTTTCAGTTCTCTGGCAAGGTCCAGGTATTTGTCCATTTTTTCATTTTCCTTTAGCTTCATCCTGTGATCTGTTGGCAAAATCCACCAGTTGACAAGTTCTTTCTTTTTTGTTTATCAATACTAGGTCTGGTCTTCTTGCTCGTATAAGGTGATCTGTTTTTATTTCAAAGTCCCAGAGAATTTTATGTGTTTTGTTCTCAAGAACAGATTCTGGTTTATGCATATACCATTTTATTATTATTATTATTATTATTATTATTATTATAAAAGCAATCTGTATATTAGTGTTATGTCTAAGAACGGTTAAATTCTAAAGTACTGACAATGCTTTGGTCTTACGTAACGTGTTTATATCCCTCCCGGAAAGTTTATTCAAATATTTATTGTGGTTAATTGTTCCCAGTTGCCTTTAGTTATTTTGTTTAGATTTTAGTTATCTATTTTTGTTGGATTATTTTCTATATAAGGCGTGCTGTAATCTACCACTTATAGACTCGGCACGGTCACGTGGATCAAACCACAGCCAATCACTAGCTCGAATACATGGTTAGTTAGCCGAGATGGACTGCCGTTCATTTGCACGTAATTCGACATTGACTAACGGGAACTAGCAACTAGGGACTTTGCTGAACGCAAGGATATGACCCAACACTAAGGAACACCAAGGAACAACCAAAGGATCATATCCAACACTAAGGGACACCAAGGAACAAACAAAGGATCATACCCAACACTGAGAGACACCAAGGAGCAACCAAAGGTTTCTTCATTAAAGATCGCGCTCTGTTTAACACAAGGAATCCCTGCTGGGGAGTGCTCTCACTCGAACCCTAAGGATGGCCACAAAGATCGTAACAATTTTATCTTATTTATTAATGTAAATAAATTAAATATAATTAAGAAGTAAATAGATTAGTAACTACGATTGAGAGTAAAAAAGTTTCCTCACTGCATTCTGTACATGCATGCTTATAATTGGTATTGTGATTAGGTGGTCGATCTTTGAGCCTGATCGCACCATTTTGCTTGCTGTCTTGACTGTAAAACATGGCCACTTCACTAGCCGTATGCACCAAGGAAGTGACACGATTTCTCTGGTCAGAATGAGTGGCATTGGCTAAAATGTGTCAGAGGGTTTTAGCACAATATGGGGACTGTGCACTACCGCGTAGAAGTGGGTATGAGTGGATAGAGAAATGTAAAAGTGGCCGGACAAGCGTGACGCATAAAGAAGGAGGTGGACGCCCGTCAACCTCCACCAGTAAGCTCGAGAGATTATAATTGTGAACCGGTGAATTATCATTCATGATGTAACTTGATTAGTTAAGGTTCTGACTATCAAATCATCTACGATAAGCTCAGCTTCCATAAAACAAGAGTGTGGATAATTTTTAAATCTAACTTGTATAAACGAAGAATGCAGCATATCTAATAAAATGTAAACTGGTTGTATCATACATTTTTGTTCTATTTATAGTTGTAGAAAATAATTATTAAACAGAACTTGGCATAAAATTGTTAAGTATCTGGTCGGCATCCTTAGTTCCAGATGTAATAAGTAAGTAAGCAAGCCAATAATAATCCGGTGTTAGAGTATTCTTTGTAAGTCCGTCGTCCAAGAGAATCCAAGTGTCAATGACATAAGCTCAGAATGGGGTCTCTATTAATACAGCAGAAGCAGCAGCAGCAGTGCCAGTGATTGGACAATAGAAATCTTTCTCGGGTCACGTTGTAGTTGACGAGTCTATATTTAGGAGTGACCATTTGCCCCATGCCTTATATACAAAAAACTTGCAACAAAAATAACCCCACAAAAATTGACATGCCAGAAAACCAACCAACCAACCACACACACACACACACACACACACGCGCGCGCGCGCAACTATTATTCAATTTTACCTTCGCAATTTTTCACTATTTATTCAAACAGCTTCTGGCCGGGAAATTTACCGAAATCTAATTCCTGGAATTTTGCTACAAACAGAAATGTCACAGACTGCATTTGCATAAATTATTCAAAGGGAAATGGCTATTGAATTCTAGCAGGAAGTCAATGCCCCCACTTTTGATAGAATTAAGAAAATGCAATATTTTTAGGAGTTGAATGAGTCTAATTTGATATCCAACTTTTACTTTCACTTTTGTAATGAAATAAACATACGTACTGACTGTACGACGCATCATAGAAGGGGTTCGAGCAAAGAATTTGGAGGCAACATTACTATTCGTAGATTTCTCCAAAGCATTTGATTCTATACATAGACGAAAAATGGAACAAATACTACTGGCATATGGTCTCCCCAAAGAAACTACTGACGCTATAATGATGCTCTACAAAGATACTAAAGCAATGGTACGCTCACCTGATGGCGATACGGATTTTTTTGACATCGTCGCCGGAGTCCTACAAGGTGATACATTGGCACCATATATATTTATAATATGCCTAGACTATGTACTCCGAACATCTTTAGATACCATAAAAGAAAAAGGTTTTACACTAAGAAAAGCAAGAAGCAGGAGATATCCTGCACAAACAGTCACAGATGCAGACTATGCTGATGACCTCGCACTTCTTGCAGATACACCGGCACAGGCTGAGACACTACTGCATAGCCTGGAGGAGGCAGCAAAAAGCATCGGCCTGCATGTGAACTCTGCCAAAACAGAGTTCATGAGCTTCAGAAAGAAAGGAGACATCTCCACGTTAGACGGTAAGCCCCTTAAGCCAGTAGAACAATTCACGTACCTGGGTAGTAATATCTCATCCACAGATAACGATATTAACACACGAATAGGAAAGGCATGGATGGCCACAAACAAATTGTCTGTCATATGGAAGTCTGATCTCACTGACAAGCTAAAGCGACATCTCTTCCAGGCTGTAGTCATATCAGTACTACTGTATGGCTGCACTACCTGGACCCTAACGAGGCGCCTCGAAAATAAGCTAGATGGGAGCTGCACAAGAATGCTGCGAGCAGTTCTGAACAAGTCGTGGAAACAGCATCCCACAAGGGAGCAGCTGTATGGTCACCTGCCCCCTATCTCACAGACTATCCGAGTGAGACAGACTAGGCATGCAGGGCACTGCTGGAGAAGCAAGGATGAACTCATAAGTGATGTTCTCCTGTGGAAGCCAACACATGGACATGCCAGTGTGGGCCGCCCAGCAAGGACTTATATCGACCAGCTATGTAAAGATGCTGGCTGCAGCGAAGAGGAGCTCCCTGTGGCGATGAATGATAGGGAAGGTTGGCGAGAGATCGTTTTGGATATCCGTGCTGCCTGCGCGACATGATGATGATGATATACATACATAGGATGTTATATACTGTATAAATTGACAGCGCTGTGTGTAGTACACTGTATTAAAAACCAACGCAGGTATACAAAAGAAAGCTGGACTTTATTTTCCTTCCTCGGTCGGCGTGGATGAAAGGTGTGAGTCATGATAGCGCCGGCTTGAACGAGTGGTGAAATGAACAGTAGTTATAACAAATCTTTTCTTCGGAGAGTCGACGGGAGTCTGCTCTTAATGGCTACCAAATCTCAACTGCTGAACTCCCCGGTCTAACCGTCACTTTATCAATTTTTACCCAGCATGCTCTGGTCTATTCAAATTACACCGGAACTGTACTGCGTGACCTGCAATCCTAGATTTGTCACCAGTCAATAGGAAGTCCTTTGTCATCCTGCTATTGTTGTTTTTCCGGACAGTTCGTTTGACCCGGTCAGCAGTAAGCCTTAGATCTTTATCACTTTTCCTCTTTATTCGATCCAGACTTCTGTCTGGAACATCCTTTGTTTCTCAATTCCTTTGTCTATTTGAATTTCTTTTCACGCCAAAAGAATTGAAACAATAGTTAATCTGCAACAAGGAGTGTTACGGTTATTTTCATAGGAAATGGACATGGTGACATGAGTTCAACTCCTGAAGCTGTTTGCATTTAACATAGTACTAATACACTTGTGAACGGTATGCACGCAACTATTCTCTCCCCAGGTATGGGTAAATAGTAGGACAGACTGAGATCTTTAATCTTGGTCTGGCAACTGATCTAGGTGATGCAAAATCTGAACTGTTTAACTCCGCCAAAAATTGACCTTGTGTCACATGCTACTCGTGCGGAGGGGTTGGTAAATATATATATGATAATAAGAAAGAATTAAATAAATTCTATAAATTTTTTATCTAAACTCATTTTAAAACTAATTTATATCTATTTATCACATAAATGGGACCCTAACAGGCTGGAATATTTTGGGTATATAAGCTGTGCTGCAATCCACAACTTTAAATTTATTGACTCAGTGAGGTCACGTGGTTTAAACCTCAGCCAATCAACAGCCTGAATACGTGATTGGTTAATCACTGATACTAACAGCCGTCCATTTGCAATCATTGACGAAGGACCTGCAAGACTGAGGAGCACCAAGGAACAGCCAAAGGATTCTTCACTAAGGAACACGCTCTGCTTAACACAAAGGATCTCCGCTGGACGGTGTTCTTGCTTGAAGCCTAAAGGATAGCCACAAAAATCATAACAACTGTTGTATATTGAAGATATTTGGAGGAAGGGTTGAACGAAAATGGGATTTTCCGTTTGGATCGAAACAAAGAAAAGACGACAAAAATGACAAAGGATTTTTTTCCCGGTAAAAGCGAACAAAGAAGTTAAAAACGGAAATAGATTTGTCCGCTGATAAGTATAACAAAGAAAATGCGTAGGCGGATTATAGAGATAAAAAAGGAAGTTAATAACAGAGATAAGGCAGTCAGCCAGAAGTCTCGAGACAGAACCCTTGGGACAAGTAAGCGTGACAGCGCTCACGGTTACAGCCGATGAGCTGTGAGACGTCACCTAACCACCCCTTTACCTAACCATCGCCAGTCATCCCAATAGTAGTAGTCATTGTCAACGCTCGCCACGAAAGAGAAATAAAGTCAAAACTCCTACTATACCCATGTGTTGTGGTTTCTTAAGTCCGACTACATACTTCGCTACTTGACCATATATACCCGCTACGTATACAGATACACGATTTAGTAACGTGAATAAGGCTACGTGACACAACTACCACTCCGTGTAAGAGTGAACCTGGGAGTAATGGCAATGAAAGGATACTCTACACTTCCCAGAGCTCTAGAATGGGTAAAATGGTAGTGCAAATTTCTTTAGCCTTGAGTAAAAGTCATTCTCAGAGAAGGAAAATTCTAAATTCTTGGGTTGGGGGTAATGACGCTTTCCCTTAAAACAATGTCAGACCCCAGAGTCTCGGGGATAAATCTTAAAGGAACCCCATTATCAAGAAGAAATAACTAATTTTATTCATTACTTCCTAATTTAACAAAATTTAGCAATGAAAGACGCGAGTGATGGAAGAGTAAATTTTCAGATCTTTTTATTTGCATTCTTATTTAGTTTCCTTAGCCTTTCTGATTTGATATGATATTTTATCAGATTAAAACTTAAATACTTGCACCCGGTGGAGGGTGGATATATTTGCTTGGACATATAAGGTTTGCAATGAAATTTGATAGTATGAGAAAAAAACGGAAGACAATACGGAAGATCAAATTGACATGCTACATTATAGGAATAGTTTCCTCTTTACGCATCTATGTGTTTGGGTATGCGTGCGCGTGTGTAAACTTAGACAGACAGTTAGTTAGTTAGTTAGTTAGATAGATAGATAGATAGATAGATATTCTGTAGGAAAGTTTTCTAATTGAATCTAATAGTATAAGAAAAAAGGAAGAGAATTGACATGCTCCATTATAGGAATAACTTTTTTTTTCTCATGTGATTTTGTATGAGTTTGTGCATGTGCATGTGCATGTCAGTGTATGTGTGTGTGCATGTACATGTAAGTGTTTGCGCGTGTGTGCATTTGTGTGTGTGTGTGTGTCTGTGTGTGTCTGTTTTAGTTTAGCAGACGAAAAAATAATATAAAAACCTAATAAGAATGAAAAAAAATAAATAAAAAAAGGTCACATTGAACAAAGAAAGTAAAAATTGTAATCTATGCACTGAAGAGAAATTGTTCTTAATCTTTATTAAGGGAGTCCAGAGGAGAGCTACTAAATTAGTGAATAATTTAAAATCCCTTTCGTATGAAGAAAGACTTAGGAACATTGACTTACCAAGTCTGGTTTTCCGACGTATAAGAGGGGATATAGATTGAAGCCTACAAATACACGCATGGTTTTTATTCAACGAACTCTGACCTAATAAACATTGTTCAAAATATTATTTAACTATATTTGTGTTGTCTCTGTCTGTCGGCCTTTCTGCCTATGCGTCTGTCTCAGGGTGTAATTGAAAACAAAGCTCTGTACAAAGATCAAACAAAAGGGGACATAAACTAAAACTCTTTAAAAAATCTTGTAAAGCAAACGCAAGACAAAATTATTTTAGCAACAGAGTGGTGAATACATGGAATAAACTACCTTCATCAGTAGTGAATGCCCCATCTCTAAACTCCTTCAAGGCAAAGTTGGATAATCTGTGGAATGATATTAAATATTCTGTGGATTTAAAATGAATATTTATAATGAACAGCTGACAGGTCTCAGACCTAATATACTAGCTGAAAAGCTATTATTATTATATTATTATTATTATTATTATTATTATTATTATTTAACTATATTTGTGTTGTCTCTGTCTGTCGGCCTTTCTGCCTATGCGTCTGTCTCAGGGTGTAATTGAAAACAAAGCTCTGTACAAAGATCAAACAAACC
Source organism: Doryteuthis pealeii (assembly GCA_023376005.1). NCBI lineage: Eukaryota > Metazoa > Mollusca > Cephalopoda > Myopsida > Loliginidae > Doryteuthis > Doryteuthis pealeii. Next base: position 1,037,631 of record CM042161.1, on the reverse strand, counting down.
TTTTTCTAGAGCAAAATTTTACGAGGAACCCAGTCGTGCTATTTATATTTACCCCAGAATTAATTTGGAGTCACTAGGAACCATATTACCGGCTGGGGTATGAGAAAATAGGAAAAAACAGGCCAAACACTCCGACAAATTTGCAAATTTAATGGATTTTAAAACTAAACTTCTTTAGCCTTGAGTAAAAGCCATTCTCAGAGAAGGAAAATTCTAAATTCTTGGGATGGGGGTTATGATGCTTTCCCTTAAAACAATGTCAGACCCCAGAGTCACACAATTGCATATAATATCATCTTTTTATGGCCGGTTTAGCTCAGTCGGTAGAGACTCTGACTAGGAACCATTATGTTCCGGGTTCGATACCGGCCCTCGCTAACTCAGCGTATGTGTAGCACACAAGTTGGTCTCCAGCCTCCCAAAGTGGGTTTGATTAGGAAGAGTTTATTGTGGATATTGTTATTCCAGTGTTGTTGCCATTTTGTATGAAGGAATCTATTAATTTTAGGTTTCAAATCAATATATGGTATCTTGAAATTGTTGGCGATCAAATCTAGAACCGATTTAGCTGCGGAGTCTGCTCTTTCATTCCCGTGAATTCCTATATGACTTGGGATCCTGTATATCATAATCTCCTTAGAGTTAGACATCAAGTCTAATCTATTTAGGAGATTAATGATGAGAGGGTTTTCCAGTTTTTTAAATTTCTTAATAATAGTAGGACAGAGAGTGCGTCTGAGAAGTTAATTAGATATAAAAACAAACACAAAATGCTGCATGCATAAAACAAGATTGTATAGAAATGCTGACGTCAGAAGAAGTCCCCATTTTAAAAAAATAACTATAATTTAAAAAATAATTGAACAACAGCGAAAATGAAAGCTAACAAATTCAGACGAAAATTTGACGTAATTTAAAAAGAACGTGAAAATAACATCCAAGAATTCTAGACAACAGAAATCTGCTAGAAAAATTCTAAAAACATGAAACAGACTGTAGCAAATAAGACATTATAAATAAGTGATACTAGTTAAAAAAAAACAAAAAAAAAAAACGCCCACGGCGATGTAAAGATAGATTTTTGAAACATATTGCCTGAGGGGTGGGCGTTAAAAATTCAATGTCAGCGAGTTTGTACCCTAAGTAAGTAAAATCATCAAATTCATTAAAGGATTAAAAAATAAAACAATTTGAAATTTAAACTTTAAATATGTATTAAAATAAAACAAACTATATATAGATATACAATACCAGTCATGTATTTATTAAAACTTGTTTTAAAAAACAATGAGGACTGTCTAATGTTGCATGTTCAAATTTTCAGTGTATTTATTCTATGTTATGACGACTTTGGGTAATGTGACGTAAGCAGTAGCGTAAATTTTGTTACAGACAAAAACCGGAAGCTAATCTCCATTATTAATAGATTGTATTATATTATCTCAGCGTTCATAATTTTCAAACAATTCTAAGAGCGCTAATTTTCCATTCAAAATATTTTTAAACAAACTGATAAACAAAAGACTCTCACAGTCTCCTTATTATCTGTGATAAATTTTATTTTTCCTTAAATCAACAAAAGCCCCGAAGAAGATCTACTAAACAGATTGAAACACTGCAGCGTTGGCTGAATAAATATCATTCATTTTATTGAACCTGCGTTTTTTCAAATTTTTCACTATATTACATACTTTCGGATTCACTTACATTTTTCTCTTCACATACTACAATCTATATATCGATACCGCGTTCGTTAATTATACAGCCGTTACCATCGTGCAATAATTGATATTGTATTATATTATACAAGGTATGTCATAAAAGTGTCAAGTTTGGAGCTGTATTTACATAGATAGAAATGAACACTGAATGGAACGTTAATTTTTTTTTCAGAATACAAGGTGTGTCATAAAAGTGCTGTGTTTGAAGCTGCATTTACTAAGATAGAAATCATCAATGAAAGGAACATTATTTTTTTCAGAATACAAGGTGTGTCATAAAAGTGCTGTGTTTGAAGCTGCATTTACTAAGATAGAAATCATCAATGAAAGGAACATTATTTTTTCAGAATACAAGGTGTGTCATAAAAGTGCTGTGTTTGAAGCTGCATTTACTAAGATAGAAATCATCAATGAAAGGAACATTATTTTTTTCAGAATACAAGGTGTGTCATAAAAGTGCTGTGTTTGAAGCTGCATTTACTAAGATAGAAATCATCAATGAAAGGAACATTATTTTTTTCAGAATACAAGGTGTGTCATAAAAGTGCTGTGTTTGAAGCAGTATTTACTAAGATAGAAATCATCAATGAAAGGAACACTATTTTTTTTCAGAATACAAGGTGTGTCAAAAAGTCCAAAATTCTCGATACTTTTTGACACACCTTGTATAATACAATCTATATGGAGGCACGTGAAGGTAGGCGCGTGGAGTCGTAGAAAATGGACTCGTCAACCAAGTTCAAATCCTAGACAAGGCTGTTGGCATTTCACATAGCACTAATACCATTAGGAAAGGTATGAATCCATATATTCTCCATCCAGGTATGGTTAAAATAGTAGTGCAGACTGAGCTCTTTAACCTTGGATATGTAACCAGTCTAGGAGAAGGAAAAACTCTAGGAGATTTGAAAAAAACATGAGGTCAGTCATTGAGTGTGTTTGTTGCATTCCTTGTGCACCAATTCTTTCCAATCGACTGTGTCAAAAAGGGCGGAATGGTCCAACACAAGCTTTCACCCCTATGAACAAAACCACTGTGTGGATTGTTCCTTGGATGAACCTTCATGCGTCGAAATCGACGAAAGAGAATATTTTTTTATAATACAATCTATACATTAATACTCGCGTTCCTTAGTTGTATAGCCGTTACCATCTTGCACCACCCTCTGGTTAAAAGTATGACCGTTCAAATATCCAAGATGAAATGCAAAAATGTAAATCCTGATTATCTGGTGTTGCTTATCAGCCGAATTCTTATTTCTTATGAGTGTCGTCATCTCAGCTAAATAATGGACCATTCCGTTTTTATCATAAAAGAAAGAAAGCTTATAAAAGGATTGTTAAATTGTATTCGTTGATACACCGCAGTATGATAATTTAACTATTTCAACGGCTAAAATATATGCTTAAGGGTTATTGCAAAATAGTTCAATATGCAAAAAGTAGATATGTTCTGACCTCCTACCATCTCAGATGAGCACAAAGTCCGATTAACTTGGGGAACCAGGGACAATCCGAAGTTCATGTATTGGCCATGGTAAAAATTGCATGAATCCTTTTGGCATTCCACCTTTGAGGATTCTCAGGTACTGGGCAATAAATCCAACGCTACCCGTTTTAAATGAGGGTCGGGTGTTGCCTGTGGATGCCTTCCTTGGATTCACGTGATTAATTTTACTTTACTCGGAGAAACAGAGGCCGAAGCCCCAAATTCAGGTAAGTATTGATTTAACATATCCCCCCTCTCTCTCCCCCCTCTCTCTCTCTCTCTCTCTCTCTCTCTCTCTCTCTTCTCTCTCTCTCTCTCTCTTACACATTTCTTTTTCCTGCTTTTCAATCTTTTTAATTCAATTCCATCGCTCTCTCGTCCCCCCTCTCTCCTCTCTCTCTCTCTCTCTCTCTTCTCTCTCACTCTCTCTCTTTCTTACACATACATTATTCTTTCGTTCTTTTTTCTGCTTTTTAATCTTTTTAATTCAATTCCATAGCTCTCTCGCCCCCTCTCTCTCCCCTCTCTCTCTGTCTCTGTCTCTGTCTCTCTCTCTCTATCTATATATATATATATATATATATATATATATATATGGAGAATATATATATATATATATATATATATATATATATATATATATATCCACCACATTCTTCTATTTCTTCTTTCTTTCTTTCTTATATTTTTCTGATATGTAGCATGTATTCTTCTCAATTAAAACTGAATGGTCTATCATTTAGCTGATGTGAAGAAACCTCTTCTCCAACCCCTCCCTTACAACCCCCCCCAACTACAAAGCTTCTCTGAATTGCCGGGTGCTAGTATGACACACCTAGGTAGATATTAGCGTATTAATATATAGATATATGAAACCCGCTCTTCCGGGGTCCCCAATGCAGACTTGGTCCGGGTGGAGAGTGTCGGTGGTGGCACGCGCGGTTCTAGTGTGCAGGCCACGACAGCAACTGAGGTGTTTTGCTTCCAATGAATAGATATTAATCTTCAGTTTGGCGATAGGCATTAATCTTTTATTGGACAGAAACTTCTTTTGTAAAGGGTGAAACAATTTTAGAATAAGGTAAAGTAATTGCGACTGACTCGATCATTGTCAACACCCGCTAGGCAGAGAAGGAGTCTATAATTATATCGGACAAATCAAGACATCTGTCTGTAAGTCGTATTCTGGACAACTGAGCTCGGGTTATTGACTTAGAATGGATATTATGGATACTTTTAGATGCAGACATACGCGAATAAGGCAAATGCGTATGTAGGGACTGCATCCCTTACTTGCCACGACTTTTCCACTAGGCGCTAGATGGCGTAACCGTTGCATATTATTATTTTCACTCCTTTTGAGCTTTTCACATCAGAGTTAGCTGATGGTATCTCACTGGAGTCTGAGTGACAACAAGTCTGCCAGGTCTCCAGGATTCTTCTGAGTATTCTAGCCAATTGCAGCAGTGCAGTAGTCTGTGTGGTCTTAATTCTTCCTCTGATTTCTAGATCCTCCAGTCTTTTTTCCAAGTTTATTGTGACCGTTCCAAGTGTACCAACCACAATTGGTATTACTTTCACTCTCATGTTCCACAGCTTTTTCAGTTCTCTGGCAAGTTCCAGATATCTATCCATCTTTTCATTTTCCTTCAGCTTCACCCTGGGACCGCAAAGTCCACCAGTTTACACGTTCTCTCTTTTTTGTTAATCAACACTAGCTCTAGTTCTCTGGTTGTATAGGGTGATCCGTCTTTATCTCAAAGTCCCAGAGATTATTATTATTATTATTATTAATTATTATTTATTATTGCATCCCTGATGGATCTACCTGTTGGTCGTAGGTGACGAGACGTGATGCTTTAGGACGGATTCCTGGTGGCTGAGCAGTTACTGATAGGCAACACTGCGTTTACTTAGGTTATACGGGCGGTCGATCAACAGTTTGGTCATGTCAGACCCTAGCACCTATATGATTGTCACAACCCCTTTGCCCTTATAGCAAACCCCCAACTTTCTTTATCATATATGTGCTAGAAGGTGGTGACTGAAGGTCTTAGATACCTGGGTATGACGTTAAAGTGTATCAAATAGTAAAGTTCTAATTTTGGAGATTTGGGAAGTATGGAGTACCCCTTCATCGGCATTTATCCCAGATGCACCCTGACCTTGAGTGGTAGTATCTGTTAGGGTGCCATCTATAGGCTAGATATAAAAAAATGAGTTTAAAAATGTGTTAAAAATTGAGTTTAAAACATGTTGAATACCCATTATGAATGAATTAAAAAAACGTCTTCGGCATTAAATAACCCATCAAGGGTTGGCATATCGTAAATCCAATCAACAAGCAAACATTATTACATTAAGTGTTATTCTTCTATCTTCTATCTTTTCGGCTCGTTTCGATTTAGTTCAAGGCCGTACAGAAATAAATGATTTTTTTTGGGGGGGGTAACAACAATTTAGAATTTGGCTTTAAGTCATCAAAGGCGCAACATGGTTAACAGCAAATACATTTAAAATTGCCAATACCTCTCGATGGGAAGGGAAACAAGTAATGCTTTGAAATAATAGGGATAATTTTATTTCTTTTCAAAAAAGTACAAAATGGATGCCATTTTGTCTTGAAAGAAATAAAAATCACTAAAGAATATTTTTTCTCTGAATTATTGAGATGAGCTTGATAATTTGTATATTTGGATGTTGTACAGATACCAATAAAGATGAGGACAATAGTCCGAAAATCCAAAAATAGAATATCTTTGTCTAATTTGTTGAATTTTATAGTTGTTTTGCCCAATAAATAAAACAATGGTTTATGACATATAGTAATATCAGCATTAGGTTTTGTTTTGTTTAAAAACATTTTTGTCAGTGTTCAAATAAAGTAAATTTTTAATGTCTAGAATCCCTGTAAGAATATTACAAGTTGTAAAATTGAGGGGGCGGACAGAGAAAGCTGCTATTTCCATGGGTTCTCTGCGTCGTGCTGAATTTTCTGGGTCTCGTCTTCGTCTGGTCTCATCGGGTTATTTCTCAGGTGCTAGATCTTCCCCCGCGTCCATCTTTCTATTCTTGTTAAAGATGGAACACAAAGACACACCTGGCAGTGAGAGAGATACCCCCAATATATATATAATATATATATATATAATAAAATATATTATTATACACACACACACACACACACACATATATATATATATATATATATATATATATATAATATATTCGGGGGTATTTGGGTTATATTGTAAATGAGTAGGCAAACACCCATACACACTCTAGTCAATACTTGTCATATATATATATATATATATATATATATATATATATTATATGTGTGTGTGTGTGTTGTGTGTGTGTGTGTGTGTGTGTGTTTGAAGAAAAAAGTGGAAGTGAATCCGACAGTATGTAATATAGGGAAAAATTGAAAAAACACAAGTTTATAAATCAATTGATGTTTATTTCGCCAACGCTGCAGTGTTTCGATCTGTTTCGATAGATCTTCATCAGGGCTTTTGTTAATTTGAGGAAAAAAATATATATAACTGAAAACGTTACGGCTAAACTGAAACACATCCCACCCATGCCCAAAATATATCTTCCAAGTGTAGATCTCACTGCCAGGTGTAGTCTTTGTGTTCCATACTTTAACAAGAACTAGAAAGATGGACGCGGGGAAGATCTAGCAACCTGAGAAATAACCCAAGATGACCCAGACGAAGACGAGACCCAGAAAATTCAGCACGACCAGAGAACCCATGGAAATAGCAGCTTTCTCTGTCCGCCCCCATCAAATTTTACAACTTGTAATATTCTTACAGGGATTCTAGACATTAAAAAATTTACTTTATTTGAAACACTGACAAAAATGTTTTAAAAACAAAACAAAACCTAATGCTGATATTTCACTATATGTCATAAACCATTGTTTTATTTATTGGGCAAAACCAACTATAAAATTCAACAAATTAGACAAAGATATTTCTATTATTTGGATTATTCGGACTATTGTCCTCATCTTTATTGGTATCTGTACAACATCCAAATAATACAAATTATCAAGCCTCATCTCAATAATTCAGAGAAAAAAATATTTCTTTAGTGATTTTTATTTCTTTCAATAAGGACAAAATGGCATCCATTTTGTACTTTTTGAAAGAAATAAAATTATACCTATTATTTCAAAGCATTACTTTGTTTCTTCCCATCGAGGTATTGGCAATTTTAAATGTATTTGCTGTTAACCATGTTGGCGGCCTTTGATGACTTAAAGCCAAATTCTAAATTTTGTTTGTTACCCCCCCCCCAAAAAAAAATCATTTATTTCTGTTACGGCTCTTGAACTAAATCAGAAACGAGCCGAAAAGATAGAAGATAGAAGAAATAACACTTAATGTAATAATGTTTGCTTGTTGATTGGATTTTACGATATGCCAACCCTTGATGGGTTATTTAATGCCGAAGACGTTTTTTTAATTCATTCATAATGGGTATTCAACATTTTTAAACTCAATTTTTAACACATTTTTAAACTCATTTTTTTATATCTAGCCTATAGATGGCACCCTAACAGATACTACCACTCAAGGTCAGGGTGCATCTGGGATAAATGCCGATGAAGGGGTACTCCATACTTCCCAAATCTCCAAAATTAGAACTTTACTATTTGATACACTTTAACGTCATACCCAGGTATCTAAGACCTTCAGTCACCACCTTTCTAGCACATAATGATAAAGAAAGTTGGGGTTTGCTATAAGGGCAAAGGGGTTGTGACAATCATATAGGTGCTAGGGTCTGACATGACCAAACTGTGATCGACCGCCCGTATAACCTAAGTAAAACGCAGTGTTGCCTATCAGTAACTGCTCAGCCACCAGGAATCCGTCCTAAAGCATCACGTCTCGTCACCTACGACCAACAGGTAGATCCATCAGGGATGCATAATATAATAATAATAATAATAATAATAATAATAATATAATTCTCTGGGACTTTGAGATAAAGACGGATCACCCTATACCAACCAGGAGACTAGAGCTAGTGTTGATTAACAAAAAAGAGAGAACGTGTAAACTGGTGGACTTTGCGGTCCCAGGGTGAAGCTGAAGGAAAATGAAAAGATGGATAGATATCTGGAACTTGCCAGAGAACTGAAAAAGCTGTGGAACATGAGAGTGAAAGTAATACCAATTGTGGTTGGTACACTTGGAACGGTCACAATAAACTTGGAAAAAAGACTGGAGGATCTAGAAATCAGAGGAAGAATTAAGACCACACAGACTACTGCACTGCTGCAATTGGCTAGAATACTCAGAGAATCCTGGAGACCTGGCAGACTTGTTGTCACTCAGACTCCAGTGAAGATACCATCAGCTAACTCTGATGTGAAAAGCTCAAAAGGAGTGAAATAATATGCAAACGGTTACGCCATCTAGCGCCTAGTGGAAAAGTCGTGGCAAGTAAGGGATGCAGTCCCTACATACGCATTTGCCTTATTCGCGTATGTCTGCATCTAAAAGTATCCATAATATCCATTCTAAGTCAATAACCCGAGCTCAGTTGTCCAGAATACGACTTACAGACAGATGTCTTGATTTGTCCGATATAATTATAGACTCCTTCTCTGCCTAGCGGGTGTTGACAATGATCGAGTCAGTCGCAATTACTTTACCTTATTCTAAAATTGTTCACCTTTACAAAAGAAGTTTCTGTCCAATAAAAGATTAATGCCTATCGCCAAACTGAAGATAATAAATCTATTCATTGGAAGCAAAACACCCTCAGTGCTGTCGTGGCCTGCACACTAGAACCGCGCGTGCCACCACCGACACTCTCCACCCGGACCAAGTCTGCATTGGGACCCCGGAAGAGCGGGTTTCATATATCTTATATTAATACGCTAATATCTACCTAGTGTGTCATACTAGCACCCGGCAATTCAGAGAAGCTTTGTAGTTGGGGGGGGTGTAAGGGAGGGTTGGAGAAGAGGTTTCTTCACATCAGCTAAATGATAGACCATTCAGTTTTAATTGAGAAGAAAGAGAAGACAAAGTACATGCTACATATCAGAAAAAAATAAGAAAGAAAGAAAGAAAGAAGAAATAGAAGAATGTGGTGGATATATATATATATATATATATATATATTTATATATATATATTCTCCCATATATATATATATATATATATATATATATATATAGATAGAGAGAGAGAGACAGAGACAGAGACAGAGAGAGAGGAGAGAGAGGGGGGCGAGAGAGCTATGGAATTGAATTAAAAAGATTAAAAAGCAGAAAAAAGAACGAAAGAATAATGTATGTGTAAGAAGAGAGAGAGTGAGAGAGAGAGAGAGAGAGAGAGAGAGAGAGAGAGAGGGGGGACGAGAGAGCGATGGAATTGAATTAAAAAGATGAAAAGCAGGAAAAAGAAATGTGTAAGAGAGAGAGAGAGAGAGAGAGAGAGAGAGAGAGAGAGAGAGAGAGAGAGAGAGAGGGGGAGAGAGAGGGGGATATGTTAAATCAATACTTACCTGAATTTGGGGCTTCGGCCTCTGTTTCTCCGAGTAAAGTAAAATTAATCACGTGAATCCAAGGAAGGCATCCACAGGCAACACCCGACCCTCATTTAAAACGGGTAGCGTTGGATTTATTGCCCAGTACCTGAGAATCCTCAAAGGTGGAATGCCAAAAGGATTCATGCAATTTTACCATGGCCAATACATGAACTTCGGATTGTCCCTGGTTCCCCAAGTTAATCGGACTTTGTGCTCATCTGAGATGGTAGGAGGTCAGAACATATCTACTTTTTTGCATATTGAACTATTTTGCAATAACCCTTAAGCATATATTTTAGCCGTTGAAATAGTTAAATTATCATACTGCGGTGTATCAACGAATACAATTTAACAATCCTTTTATAAGCTTTCTTTCTTTATGATAAAACGGAATGGTCCATTATTTAGCTGAGATGACGACACTCATAAGAAATAAGAATTCGGCTGATAAGCAACACCAGATAATCAGGATTTACATTTTGCATTTCATCTTGGATATTTGAACGGTCATACTTTTAACCAGAGGGTGGTGCAAGATGGTAACGGCTATACAACTAAGGAACGCGAGTATTAATGTATAGATTGTATTATAAAAAAATATTCTCTTTCGTCGATTTCGACGCATGAAGGTTCATCCAAGGAACAATCCACACAGTGGTTTTGTTCATAGGGGTGAAAGCTTGTGTTGGACCATTCCGCCCTTTTTGACACAGTCGATTGGAAAGAATTGGTGCACAAGGAATGCAACAAACACACTCAATGACTGACCTCATGTTTTTTCAAATCTCCTAGAGTTTTTCCTTCTCCTAGACTGGTTACATATCCAAGGTTAAAGAGCTCAGTCTGCACTACTATTTTAACCATACCTGGATGGAGAATATATGGATTCATACCTTTCCTAATGGTATTAGTGCTATGTGAAATGCCAACAGCCTTGTCTAGGATTTGAACTTGGGTTGACGAGTCCTTTTCTACGACTCCACGCGGCCTACCTTCACGTGCCTCCATATAGATTGTATTATACAAGGTGTGTCAAAAAGTATCGAGAATTTGACTTTTTGACACACCTTGTATTCTGAAAAAATAGTGTTCCTTTCATTGATGATTTCTATCTTAGTAATAGCTTCAAACACAGCACTTTATGACACACCTTGTATTCTGAAAAAAATAATGTTCCTTTCATGATGATTTCTATCTTAGTAAATGCAGCTTCAAACACAGCACTTTTATGACACACCTTGTATTCTGAAAAAAATAATTTCCTTCATTGATGATTCTATCTAGAAATGCAGCTTCAAACACAGCACTTTTATGAACACCTTGTATTCTGAAAAAATAAGTTCCTTTCATTGATGATTTCTATCTAGTAAATGCAGCTTCAAACACAGCACTTTTATGACACACCTTGTATTCTGAAAAAAATAATGTTCCTTTCATTGATGATTTCTATCTTAGTAAATGCAGCTTCAAACACAGCACTTTATGACACACCTTGTATTCTGAAAAAAAAATTAACTTCCATTCAGTGTTCATTTCTATCTATGTAAATACAGCTCCAAACTTGACACTTTTATGACATACCTTGTATAATATAATACAATATCAATTATTGCACGATGGTAACGGCTGTATAATTAACGAACGCGGTATCGATATATAGATTGTAGTATGTGAAGAGAAAATGTAAGTGAATCCGAAAGTATGTAATATAGTGAAAAATTTGAAAAAACGCAGGTTCAATAAAATGATATATTTTATTCAGCCAACGCTGCAGTGTTTCAATCTGTTTAGTAGATCTTCTTCGGGGCTTTGTTTGATTTAAGGAAAAAATAAAATTTATCACAGATAATAAGGGAGACTGTGAGAGTCTTTTTTATCAGTTTGTTTAAAAATATTTTGAATGGAAAATTAGCGCTCTTAGAATTGTTTGAAAATTATGAACGCTGAGATAATATAATACAATCTATTAATAATGGAGATTAGCTTCCGGTTTTTGTCTGAACAAAATTTACGCTACTGCTTACGTCACATTACCCAAAGTCGTCATAACATAGAATAAATACACTGAAAATTTGAACATGCAACATTAGACAGTCCTCATTGTTTTTTAAAACAAGTTTTAATAAATACATGACTGGTATTGTATATCTATATATAGTTTGTTTATTTTAATACATATTTAAAGTTTAAATTTCAAATTGTTTTATTTTTTAATCCTTTAATGAATTTTGATGATTTTACTTACTTAGCGGTACAAACTCGCTGACATTGAATTTTTAACGCCCACCCCTCAGGCAATATGTTTCAAAAATCTATCTTTACATCGCCCGTGGGGCGTTTTTTTTTTTGTTTTTTTTAACTAGTATCACTTATTTATAATTCTATTTGCTACAGTCTGTTCATGTTTTTAGAATTTTTCTAGCAGATTTCTGTTGTCTAGAATTCTTGATGTTATTTTCACGTTCTTTTTAAATTACGTCAAATTTTCGTCTGAATTTGTTAGCTTTCATTTTCGCTGTTGTTCAATTATTTTTTAAATTATAGTTATTTTTTAAAATGGGGACTTCTTCTGACGTCAGCATTTCTATACAATCTTGTTTTATGCATGCAGCATTTTTGTGTTGTTTTTATATCTAATTAACTTCTCAGACGCACTCTCTGTCCTACTATTATTAAGAAATTTAAAAAACTGGAAAACCCTCTCATCATTAATCTCCTAAATAGATTAGACTTGATGTCTAACTCTAAGGAGATTATGATATACAGGATCCCAAGTCATATAGGAATTCACGGGAATGAAAGAGCAGACTCCGCAGCTAAATCGGTTCTAGATTGATCGCCAACAATTTCAGATACCATATATTGATTTGAAACCTAAAATTAATAGATTCCTTCATACAAAAATGGCAACAACACTGGAATAACAATATCCACAATAAACTCTTCCTAATCAAACCCACTTTGGGAGGCTGGAGACCAACTTGTGTGCTACACATACGCTGAGTTAGCGAGGGCCGTATCGAACCCGGAACATAATGGTTCCTAGTCAGAGTCTCTACCGACTGAGCTAAACCGGCCATAAAAAGATGATATTATATGCAATGTGTGACTCTGGGGTCTGACATTGTTTTAAGGGAAAGCATCTAACCCCCATCCCAAGAATTTAGAATTTTCCTTCTCTGAGAATGGCTTTTACTCAAGGCTAAAGAAGTTTAGTTTTAAAATCCATTAAATTTGCAAATTTTGTCGGAGTTTGGCCTGTTTTTCCTATTTTCTCATACCCCAGCCGGTAATATGGTTCCTAGTGACTCCAAATTAATTCTGGGTAAATATAAATAGCACGACTGGGTTCCTCGTTAAAATTTTGCTCTAGAAAAAGGTTGTTTGATCTTTGTACAGAGCTTTGTTTTCAATTACACCCTGAGACAGACGCATAGGCAGAAAGGCCGACAGACAGAGACAACACAAATATAGTTAAAATAATAATAATAATAATAATAATAATAATAATAATAATAATAATAGCTTTTCAGCTAGTATATATAGGTCTGAGACCTGTCAGCTGTTCATTATAAATATTCATTTTAAATCCACAGAATATTTAATATCATTCCACAGATTATCCAACTTGCCTTGAAGGAGTTTTAGAGATGGGGCATTCACTACTGATGAAGGTAGTTTATTCCATGTATTCACCACTCTGTTGCTAAATAATTTGTCTTGCGTTTGCTTTACAAGATTTTTTAAAGAGTTTTAGTTTATGTCCCCTTTTGTTTGATCTTTGTACAGAGCTTTGTTTTCAATTACACCCTGAGACAGACGCATAGGCAGAAAGGCCGACAGACAGAGACAACACAAATATAGTTAAATAATATTTTGAACAATGTTTATTAGGTCAGAGTTCGTTGAATAAAAACCATGCGTGTATTTGTAGGCTTCAATCTATATCCCCTCTTATACGTCGGAAACCAGACTGGTAATCATGTTCCTAAGTCTTTCTTCATACGAAAGGGATTTTAAATTATTTCACTAATTTAGTAGCTCTCCTCTGGACTCCCTTAATAAAGATTAAGACAATTTCTCTCAGTGCATAGATTACAATTTTTACTTTCTTTTCAATGTGACCTTTTTATTTTATTTTTTTTCATTCTTATTAGGTTTTTATATTATTTTTCGTCTGCTAAACTAAAACAGACACACACAGACACACACACACACACAAATGCACACACGCGCAAACACTTACATGTACATGCACACACACATACACTGACATGCACATGCACATGCACAAACTCATACAAAATCACATGAGAAAAAAAAGTTATTCCTATAATGGAGCATGTCAATTCTCTTCCTTTTTTCTATATACTATTAGATTCAATTAGAAAACTTTCCTACAGAATATCTATCTATCTATCTATCTATCTAACTAACTAACTAACTAACTGTCTGTCTAAGTTTACACACGCGCACGCATACCCAAACACATAGATGCGTAAAGAGGAAACTATTCCTATAATGTAGCATGTCAATTTGATCTTCCGTATTGTCTTCCGTTTTTCTCATACTATCAAATTCATTGCAAACCTTATATGTCCAAGCAAATATATCCCCTCCACCGGGTGCAAGTATTTAAGTTTAATCTGATAAAATATCATATCAAATCAGAAAGGCTAAGGAAACTAAATAAGAATGCAAATAAAAAGATCTGAAAATTTACTCTTCCATCACTCGCGTCTTTCATTGCTAAATTTTGTTAAATTAGGAAGTAATGAATAAAATTAGTTATTTCTTCTTGATAATGTTCCTTTAAGATTTATCCCCGAGACTCTGGGGTCTGACATTGTTTTTAAGGGAAAGCGTCATTACCCCCAACCCAAGAATTTAGAAATTTTCCTTCTCTGAGAATGACTTTTACTCAAGGCTAAAGAATTTGCACTTACCATTTTACCCATTCTAGAGCTCTGGGAAGTGTAGAGTATCCTTTCATTGCCATACTCCCAGGTTCACTCTTACACGGAGTGGTAGTTGTGTCACGTAGCCTTATTCACGTTACTAAATCGTGTATCTGTATACGTAGCGGGTATATGGTCAAGTAGCGAAGTATGTAGTCGGACTTAAGAAACCACAACACATGGTATAGTAGGAGTTTTGACTTTATTTCTCTTTCGTGGCGAGCGTTGACAATGACTACTACTATTGGATGACTGGCGATGGTTAGGTAAAGGGTGTGTAGACGTCTCACAGCTCATCGGCTGTAACCGTGAGCGCTGTCACGCTACTTGTCCCAAGGGTTCTGTCTCGAGACTTCTGGCTGACTGCCTTATCTCTGTTATTAACTTCCTTTTTTATCTCTATAATCCGCCTACGCATTTTCTTTGTTATACTTATCAGCGGACAAATTCTATTCCGTTTTAACTCTTTTGTTCGCTTTTACCGGGAAAAAAATCCTTGTCTTTTGTCGTCTTTTCTTTGTTCGATCCAAACGGAAAATCCCATTTTCGTTCAACCCTTCCTCCAAATATCTTCAATATACAACAGTTGTTATGATTTTTTGGCTATCCTTTAGGCTTCAAGCAAGAACACCGTCCAGCGGAGATCCTTTGTGTTAAGCAGAGCGTGTTCCTTAGTGAAGAATCCTTGGCTGTTCCTTGGTGCCTCCTCAGTCTTGCAGTCCTTCGTCAATGATTGCAAATGGACGGCTGTTAGTATCAGTGATTAACCAATCACGTATTCAGGCTGTTGATTGGCTGAGGTTTAAACCACGTGACCTCACTGAGTCAATAAATTTAAGTTGTGGATTGCAGCACAGCTTATATACCCAAATATTCCAGCCTGTTAGGTCCCATTTATGTGATAAAATAGATATAAATTAGTTTTAAAATGAGTTTAGATAAAAAATTTATAGAATTTATTTAATTCTTTCTTATTATCATATATATATTTACCAACCCCTCCGCACGAGTAGCATGTGACACAAGGTCAATTTTTGCGGAGTTAAACAGTTCAGATTTTGCATCACCTAGATCAGTTGCCAGACCAAGATTAAATCTCAGTCTGTCCTACTATTTACCCATACCTGGGGAGAAATAGTTGCGTGCATACCGTTCACAAGTGTATTAGTACTATGTTAAATGCAAACAGCTTCAGGAGTTTGAACTCATGTCACCATGTCCATTTCCTATGAAAATAACCGTAACACTCCTTGTTGCAGATTAACTATTGTTTCAATTCTTTTGGCGTGAAAAGAAATTCAAATAGACAAAGGAATGAGAAACAAAGGATGTTCCAGACAGAAGTCTGGATCGAATAAAGAGAAAGTGATAAAGATTAAGGCTTACTGCTGACCGGTCAAACGAACTGTCCGGAAAAACAACAATAGCAGGATGACAAAGGGACTTCCTATTGACTGGTGACAAATCTAGGATTGCAGGTCACGCAGTACAGTTCCGGTGTAATTTGAATAGACCAGAGCATGCTGGGTAAAAATTGATAAAGTGACGGTTAGACCGGGAGTTCAGCAGTTGAGATTTGTAGCCATTAAGAGCAAGACTCCCGTCGACTCTCCGAAGAAAAAGATTTGTTATAACTACTGTTCATTTCACCACTCGTTCAAGCCGGCGCTATCATGACTCACACCTTTCATCCACGCCGACCGAGGAAGGAAAATAAAGTCCAGCTTTCTTTTGTATACCTGCGTTTGGTTTTTAATACAGTGTACTACACACAGCGCTGTCAATTTATACAGTATATAACATCCTATGTATGTATATCATCATCATCATGTCGCGCAGGCAGCACGGATATCCAAACGATCTCTCGCCAACCTTCCCTATCATTCATCGCCACAGGGAGCTCTCTTCGCTGCAGCCAGCATCTTTACATAGCTGGTCGATATAAGTCCTTGCTGGGCGGCCCACACTGGATGTCCATGTGTTGGCTTCCACAGAGAGAACATCACTTATGAGTTCATCCTTGTTCTCCAGCAGTGCCCTGCATGCCTAGTCTGTCTCACTCGGATAGTCTGTGAGATAGGGCAGGTGACCATACAGCTGCTCCCTTGTGGGATGCTGTTTCCACGACTTGTTCAGAACTGCTCGCAGCATTCTTGTGCAGCTCCCATCTAGCTTATTTTCGAGGCGCCTCGTTAGGGTCCAGTAGTGCAGCATACAGTAGTACTGATATGACTACAGCCTGGAAGAGATGTCGCTTTAGCTTGTCAGTGAGATCAGACTTCCATATGACAGACAATTTGTTTGTGGCCATCCATGCCTTTCCTATTCGTGTGTTAATATCGTTATCTGTGGATGAGATATTACTACCCAGGTACGTGAATTGTTCTACTGGCTTAAGGGCTTACCGTCTAACGTGGAGATGTCTCCTTTCTTTCTGAAGCTCATGAACTCTGTTTTGGCAGAGTTCACATGCAGGCCGATGCTTTTGCTGCCTCCTCCAGGCTATGCAGTAGTGTCTCAGCCTGTGCCGGTGTATCTGCAAGAAGTGCGAGGTCATCAGCATAGTCTGCATCTGTGACTGTTTGTGCAGGATATCTCCCTTCTTGCTTTTCTTAGTGTAAAACCTTTTTTTTATTGGTATCTAAAAGTGTTCGGAGTACATAGTCTAGGCATATTATAAATATATATGGTGCCAATGTATCACCTTGTAGGACTCCGGCGACGATGTCAAAAAATCCGTATCGCCATCAGTGAGCGTACCATTGCTTTAGTATCTTTGTAGAGCATCATTATAGCGTCAGTAGTTTCTTGGGGGAGACCATATGCCAGTAGTATTTGTTCCATTTTTCGTCTATGTTAGAATCAAATGCTTTGGAGAAATCTACGAATAGTAATGTTGCCTCCAAATTCTTTGCTCGAACCCCTTCTATGATGCGTCGTACAGTCAGTACGTATGTTTATTTCATTACAAAAAGTGAAAGTAAAAAGTTGGATATCAAATTAGACTCATTCAACTCCTAAAATATTGCATTTTCTTAATTCTATCAAAAGTGGGGCATTGACTTCCTGCTAGAATTCAATAGCCATTTCCCTTTGAATAATTTATGCAAATGCAGTCTGTGACATTTCTGTTTGTAGCAAAATTCCAGGAATTAGATTTCGGTAAATTTCCCGGCCAGAAGCTGTTTGAATAAATAGTGAAAAATTGCGAAGGTAAAATTGAATAATAGTTGCGCGCGCGCGCGTGTGTGTGTGTGTGTGTGTGTGTGGTTGGTTGGTGGTTTTCTGGCATGTCAATTTTGGGTTATTTTTGTTGCAAGTTTTTGTATATAAGGCATGGGGCAAATGGTCACTCCTAAATATAGACTCGTCAACTACAACGTGACCCGAGAAAGATTTCTATTGTCCAATCACTGGCACTGCTGCTGCTGCTTCTGCTGTATTAAAGAGACCCCATTCTGCTTATGTCATTGACACTTGGATTCTCTTGGACGACGGACTTACAAAGAATACTCTAACACCGGATTATTATTGGCTTGCTTACTTACTTATTACATCTGGAACTAAGGATGCCGACCAGATACTTAACAATTTTATGCCAAGTTCTGTTTAATAATTATTTTCTACAACTATAAATAGAACAAAAATGTATGATACAACCAGTTTACATTTTATTAGATATGCTGCATTCTTCGTTTATACAATTAGATTTAAAAATTATCCACACTCTTTTTTATGGAAGCTGAGCTTATCGTAGATGATTTGATAGTCAGAACCTTAACTAATCAAGTTACATCATGAATGATAATTCACCGGTTCACAATTATAATCTCTCGAGCTTACTGGTGGAGGTTGACGGGCGTCCACCTCCTTCTTTATGCGTCACGCTTGTCCGGCCACTTTTACATTTCTCATCCACTCATACCCACTTCTACGCGGTAGTGCACAGTCCCCATATTGTGCTAAAACCCTCTGACACATTTTAGCCAATGCCACTCATTCTGACCAGAAAATCGTGTCACTTCCTTGGTGCATACGCTAGTGAAGTGGCCATGTTTTACAGTCAAGACAGCAAGCAAAATGGTGCGATCAGGCTCAAAGATCGACCACCTAATCACAATACCAATTATAAGCATGCATGTACAGAATGCAGTGAGGAAACTTTTTTACTCTCAATCGTAGTTACTAATCTATTTACTTCTTAATTATATTTAATTTATTTACATTAATAAATAAAGATAAAATTGTTACGATCTTTGTGGCCATCCTTAGGGTTCGAGTGAGAGCACTCCCCAGCAGGATTCCTTGTGTTAAACAGAGCGCGATCTTTAATGAAGAAACCTTTGGTTGCTCCTTGGTGTCTCTCAGTGTTGGGTATGATCCTTTGTTTGTTCCTTGGTGTCCCTTAGTGTGGATATGATCCTTTGGTTTTCCTGGTGTTCCTTAGTGTTGGGTCATATCCTTGCGTTCAGCAAAGTCCCTAGTTGCTAGTTCCCGTTAGTCAATGTCGAATTACGTGCAAATGAACGGCAGTCCATCTCGGCTAACTAACCATGTATCGAGCTAGTGATTGGCTGTGGTTTGATCCACGTGACCGTGCCGAGTCTATAAGTGGTAGATTACAGCACGCCTTATATAGAAAATAATCCAACAAAAAGAGATAACTAAAATCTAAAACAAATAACTAAAGGCAACTGGAACAATTAACCACAATAAATATTTGAATAAACTTTCGGGAGGGATATAAAACACGTTACGTAAGACCAAAGCATTGTCAGTACTTTAGAATTTAACCGTTCTTAGACATAACACTAATATACAGATTGCTTTTATAATAATAATAATAATAATAATAATAATAATAAAATGGTATATGCATAAACCAGAATCTGTTCTTGAGAACAAAACACATTAAAATTCTCTGGGACTTTGAAATAAAAAACAGATCACCTTATACGAGCAGAAGACCAGACCTAGTATTGATAAACAAAAGAAGAACTTGTCAACTGGTGGATTTTGCCACAGATCACAGGATGAAGCTAAAGGAAAATGAAAAATGGACAAATACCTGACCTTGCAGAGAACTGAAAAAATGCAACATGAAAGTGAGTGATACCAATTGTAGTTGTGCACTTGGAACGGTCCCAAAAGGATTGGAAAAGGTTTGGGAAAGTTTGGAAATCAGAGGAAGAATTTAAACCATTTAGAACACTGCACTGCTGCAATTGCCAGAATACTCAGAAGAGCCCTGGATACCTGGAGACTTGCTGTCACTCAGACCTCCAGTGAAAGACCATCAGCTAATGCTAATGTGAAAACTCAAAAGGAGTAAAAAATAATTAATAGACTGAGCGTGACAGAGATGAGACTGTTAAACCATGTATTAAGTGAATGTAGCAAAACTAGCACGACGGAATACAAAGCTAAGCACGACTGTGTTGGGAAGGTGATCCACTGGGAATTATGCAAAAAATTAAATTTTGACCATACAACAAAATGGTATATGAACAGAATCTGTTCTTGAGAACGAAACGCATAACATTCTCTGACTTTGAGATAAAGACGGATTCCCCGTATCCCAGCCAGGAGACCAGACCAGTGTTGTATAACAAAAAAAAAAAAAAAGAAACGTGTCAAACTGTGGACTTTGCGGTCCAGCAGATCACAGGGTGAAACTGAAGTAAAATAAAAAGATGGATTAAATACCTGGAACTTGCCAGAGAATTGTTGGAACCGAGAGTGAAAGTGATACCAATTGTAGTTGTGCACTTGGAATAGTCCAAATAAACTTGGAAAAATACTGGAGGATCTGGAAATCAGAGGAAGAATTGAGACCATCCAGACTACTGCGCCGTGCATCGGCTAGAATACTCAGAAGAGTCCTGGAGACCTGAGAAATTTGTTGTCACTCAGACTCCGTGAAATGCCATCAGCTACGCTGATGTTGAAAAAATTCATAATAATCTTATTATAATGGAATTGTGTGTTTCTGTCTGTAACCGAAACTACATTACTACTTAAGTCATAATTCCCTTAAGTTTATTGACATCACATTCTCAATGATTTCATTTTATTTTAAACCTTAATGATTAATAAATTGTTTTTACATTATTAATACGTTAACCATATCTACATACTAATAACATGTAAATTATATTTATATATACAACAAAAAATAGCGGTTACAATGTGGACGGAATGCTAATTTGCATATTGATATTAAAAATGTGATTTTAATAATATGTGCTTAGTATTATTGTCTAACTGTTTTGGTTTTATTTTAATAATATTAAGCAAAAATCTATTCAATGAATATAAATGAAATCCATTAACAAGAAAGATAACTGTCATTTATTCATTACTTCCTCTTTTAACTAAATATTTAAATTAGAAAATAACAATGAAAGATGAGAGTGATGGAAGAGTAAGTTTTTCAGTGTTCTATTTTCGTTCATACCCCTTCTGTTTCAAGTCTTTTTATCTGCATTCTATTGAGTTTCATTAGTCTTTCTAATTTTAATATAATATTCTATTACATTAAAACTGAATACTTGCACCCGGAGGGTGCATATATTTGCTAAATAATAATAATAATATAATGATAATACCCTTATGGAGTAATTTATGTTATCATTTCAAATAATCTGCACATGCTCACCTCGCTGTCAAAATATTATTGATGATGTTTAAGACATGTTAAATTTCTGTCAGATCTTTATTAGAAAAGCAGACTGATGTGACGGAGACTACCATCAAAGATTCAATTAATGTGTTAGCAGGATGGTGAACAGGTGAAGACTTATAAATAAATAACCATATCATGCCCAGCGCCACAGTCATTCTTCATGTTTTCACCCATGTCCCCCCTCTCTTCTCTCTCTTCTCTGTCTTCTGTCTCTCTCTCTCGGTCTCTCTCTCTGTCTCTCTCTCCTCTTCTCTCTCTCTCTCTCTCTCTTCTGTATGTCTTGTGTGTGTTGTGTGTATGTGCGTGAGTGTGTGTATGTGTATGGTAAATTCACTCTATTCTGCATGTCTGAGAAAGAGTGGCCCGGGGAAAGACCAGAACATAGGGTGACCACATGAATAGAAATAACTGATGACCTTTCTTGCAAGGTGAATGGTGGCCGTTGTGAGTCGCGGCTAAATTTGTGCCAAGGCACCTGACAGGTTAATGAAAGCTTGCTGTCAGCAAGTACTTGTACTCAAAATGCCACATGATACAAAAAGTGGTCTAAACGAGACAAAAGATTATCTGGTCTTTTTCACTCTTTGACTGTTAAAGAATAGACCTGTCCCATACCGCTTTGATTCTTTAAAATAATGGCCATGCCTCTCGCTTAACTGAGATTGTTAATATAAACCATCTTATAATATATAAAGGTCTTGACGGGAAACTAGCAACTAGTGGACTTTGCTGAATGCAGGATATTACCAACACTAAGAACACCAAGAACAACCAAAGATCATATCAACACTAAGACACCATAGGAACAACCAAGGGTCATATTTCAACACTGAGTGACACCAAGGAACAAACCAAATGATCATATCCAACACTAAGGGACACCAAGGACAACAAGTGGATCATTACCCAACATCAGGACACCAAGAAGCAACCAAGTTTCTTCATAAAGATCGCGCTCTGTTTCACACAAGGATCCCTGCTGGAGTGCTCTCACTCGGAACCCATAAAGGATGGCCACAAAAATCCGTAACAATTTATCTTATTTATTTATTAATGTAAATAAATGAATACAATTAAGAAGTAAATAGATTAGTAATTACGATGAGAGTAAAAAATTATCCTCACTGCGTTATGGAGGCGCGTGCTAATGGTTGGAGTGTAGAAATGGCACGCGAGTTCAATTTCCTGGACAGCTGTTTGGAATTTCACATAGCGCTTAGTACCCTTGGGAAAGGTATGAATTCAATTCTCCCTCCAGCTTATGGGAAAATAGCAGGGGCAAACTGGACTCTTTAAACCATGGCAGGTAACCAGTCTAGAGAGGAAAACTCTGAATTCGAAAACCTGTTAAACTCGTTAAGAAATTGATCTTGGTCGATCCTGCTCGTGCGACGGGTTGGTAATATATATATAAAGGTCAGTGTGGTGTTATGTTATGTCGGAGCAAACTACAAAAATAAAACAATTAACGACAAAGTAAATTATACTATTCTCTGAATGTTTTGAGATGAGGCTGATGATTAGTATTATCTGCATTATTCGAACAATTGTCCTCATCTTCATTGCTATCTGTACAACGTTTCGGCGATATGCCCACCGGTCTTCTTCATGGTATTTCGAGTCCGACCAAGAAATACCTGAAAAGAGCCGGAGGGCATATCACCGAAACGTGCTACCAAAAAAAACAATGGAAAGATGGAGGACAATAGTCCGATAACGGTAGATTTCATAAAGTAAATATAGTACACATTACTATCACCAGATCTTAACTTTAGTTGTAAAAATAATGAAGATTTGATTTAATTCGTGTAGATAATTAAGAAATTGTATTTAATATAACAGCATAGATTGCTTTTTGCATTTAATATTCTAAATAGGAGAATTCATTTTTTCTGACTGCCTAGATAACACAAGTCTTTTTTTATGTAGGAATTTCAATGGGGTTTCCTACTAGGGTCCAACTTGCGATTCAACAATAATGGATCTGCGAGATTACATTTTAACTACCTATGCGGCACAGGTAGCCGCTCTAGTTTCTTATAAATCGAAGATTTTGTATGTCGTCATTTTTATCTCTCTTTATCTTTTGGT
>CM042161.1:1002152-1014026 GCA_023376005.1 Doryteuthis pealeii | reverse complement strand
AAAAAAGGAAGAGAGAATAGTAATATAGAAATGTCTTAGTACTTATATATACAAAATGACCGAGGGTGGAAAGACAGTGGCAAGGGACAGGAGACGAGAACACAACCCGAATTAAGGCCGAAGACTTTAGCGATAATACCGTAACTCGTCCGAGGTTTTATTGAAGTTGTAGCAGTTTCTTTATTATTATTTCTGATGGGTGTCGGACCAACTGTTGTTGTAGGGCTAAATCGGATCAAGCAACAGTGTGTCGTCTGTCGGCTAGCTAAACCCTATCACTAAGGTTTCTCATCTTTTGTAATGGTTAGTTCAGTTACTACTTAAGAGAAGGAATCGGCTTGAATCAGCGTGGCAGCAATACTCAAAGTGGTTTATTTGTGCTGTGCGTAAGAGAACTGTTGATATTGGGTGTAGATTTGATGATATATGAAGATCGGGGTTAGGTGATCAGCGCGGCTCAGAACACCTGCTCCTAGTTAAGGTATTATATTAGCTAACTAAAGCACTTAAATGAAAGGGCCGTAAACAAAACAACACACGGATGGACGATTCCCCTAACAGTTAGGTACAAACAATATCCTTGGTTCGCATGCATGAATTAGAAAAGCAAGTGGGTAGTTAGGCGACTTACCGTCTAATTTAGTCTCAAGATTTGGCTGACTACCGGAAATTATATAATGGTGCAGACACAAAAACAATCTGAGTTGATTCATGAAGTAATAATTCGCGACTCCAACCGAACAGTTCCAACCGTTGGTCTTCGAAATAGTCACATTGTGTTTGTTTTACGACTAAGAGAATAAGAAATTTTAAATTATTGCATTATACCTCTGTAAGATAGATTTAGGGAACGCCCACGACGGGCTCCTTTATCATACATTTATACTTGAAGAACTTCGCACTATTAAGTGTTACAAACAATATGTTTCTCACAATATCTAGAATACTATATTACTCTTAATAAAAAAATATAGGAGAGAAATAGATCTATAATAAAATACGGTTCTGTAAGTAATCTCTTTAAAATCTAAGAACTCAAAACTCGAATATCATAATATCAATCAACGAATTCGATTATAGAGTTGTCTCACTTATCTCGAATAATTGGGTTAAAATAAGTAGCATCGATATTTATTTTTAATATAGGCCTTCCATCTTTGACACCTCCCCATATAGTTACGAGTAGTGTCCGATGTGCCCCCACACCCATCAGGTCTCATACTTTTCTCTTTAACGCGGGATTTACACGGGTTTGTTGTCCTGGACAAGTCCCTATCAGTTCGATACACACACTATGGTGCAATATTTCAGTCGTCATCTCTACATGATGTCCATGTAATACTCTTATAGACAAGCGTTTCTCTCACAAATCCATCCTATTATTACCACAATTTTCGATTTCTGCGTTGTGGTATAGCCCTTGTACTTTTCTAGACTTACCCGGTGATTATCATAGCTATCACAGGCTCCTCTTTCTGTGTGTCGGCATTAATCAATGATGCATCTATTTGATTAGGTTTTGAAAAAAAACAACCGAAAGTAATAGAGGGTGGCGAAAGAAAGTTGTATGCCAAATCAGAGTAACAGAATCAATCTTGGGCAATCTTTCTCTGGCTTCAACTGCAATTACGACTAATTAGAACCAATTAAAACAATGTGTCTTTCAAACTTAATTCAATCTCATCTCTCTCACATCTATCTAGTCTATGAATATTACTATATCTCATATGACTGGTTTCTCAGAGAGTCATTAAACGCTAAACAGTCAGATATAGCTAAGGAGATACAGGGTCTAGTAATCAGGTTAACATCTATTTGACTCGCACGTTCTGTGATCAGTATGACTGGATGCGTCATAACACTATAGCGGTACTTGTAAATTTCGCATATACGACAACATAAGCAATCAGAAGTTCTGATAATACATGATCATGGATATATAGTTACCATTGCTCATACTCCTCAATGTCTCACTCTCGTGTATTGCTCTACTGTTGTGTGTCTGTGTGTATCTGTCTGTAGCTTGAAACTGTTCTCTGCTACTCTTTCTAGACAGATCATTCGATCCTCTCTTGGGTATTACCATCGGACGTGATGGCATCGTGTGAGTTAATTTCGAAATGCACCTAGAGGAATCTGTGAGATAAGTTATGATATCTACTTGTGTGAATCAACTGGTAGCTTGGGTGATTATTTTGTGCGCAGAGAGTTTGATCAATCTGTGTTGAATCTTCACCTTACTCGTGGTTACGTCGCTGCAGGGTCATTAATTGAAATAATATGATTCTAACTTTGTGATCACACGATGTTTCGTTAATCTACAGATAGCAACTTCGGTAATGAACGGAATCAAGTAGTTGGTCGGGTTGAGCAATGAATTTTGAACGGGAATAAGAATTGGAGCGGGGTGTCATAAACGTCTCTGCTTGTCGAGTCGATCTCGATCTTGGACGTCAATGCTGTATAATGCATAGTATACCTTGTGCAAGAAATTCTGCTAAGGCTGCGTGAGGTGTGATGTAGGGTGCGTAGATGCTTAGGTGTATGCTGCTGCATGCGGTTGTAGCAGTGAGCAAGATTCAGATTGATCTATATGCTATAATAATCTCATGCTTATTCTAATATGAGAACTATTCGGTGGTTCTGTTACTATCTAGTTCTGTCATGTATGTGATGACGACGCTAGGATGGCGTGACAAAAGATTGGTGTGTAGTAGAGAGAGAGACGATGAGGAGATCTGCAGACATCACACACGCGCACAGAAATGAGATCACGAGAGATGGGTCAGTAGCGAAGAGAGTAGAGTAGAGAGAGACGAGAGTGCGGTTAGCTTGTCTGATCTTCATAGTTCGAATTCATTGTCTGTAACAATATCAACTTGCGTAGGTTTCATAACTCTCCACAGTTATTCATCTATTACTCTGATGGGCGGTAGATGGAAAAGAGATGCGTGACGAGGAGTAGCAGTTACTGATATAGAGAGAGAGAGATGCAGTAGGTCGTGGTGTTGGTGCGTAGCAAATGAGACCTGAGTATTAAAGTCAGTTCTATTACTGTCGTGTATGAGAGTATAGAGATGAGAAAGAGATAATATTAAGACGTACAAAATGGTGGAGTGAGAAGAAATGAGGTACAAGATGAATAGAATGTATGCTCGTGTGTGTTGTGTGTGTGTGTGTTTGAGTTAGAGAGACGGTGAGAGATGAGAGAGAGAGGAGCAGATTAGAGCAGCAATTGAACAGTATACGATTGGGGGATTTTGTGGAGTGATTTCTTGGAGCAGCTTGGAGATGGCTGATGATGCATCGATATAAGATATCTTTATTCCATATTTAATTATATATTCTCTAATAAGCTCAGATAAGAATTACGAGACTAATTCCATATGTGTAATTACTTAGTGTGACACATATCTTGAGAAACTAATACGATATTGAGATAGATCACATTATTATCATAGAGGATTAGATAGAGTGATGAGTAGCACGAGACCGGATAAGTCAGAGACAAGCAATGGTCAGGGTAGAGAGAAGTGAGAGAAGCAAGAAGAGTGAGAGAGTGAGAGAGAACATTGAAAGTTATTTACTGATTTATATTATGACTGATAGGAGTTATAGTCGAAGTTAATGAGTAAGAATTGATAGTAGAGTAGAAAGTAGAACAAGAACTAGATAGTGTGTGCTCTCGTGTGGTGTAAGTGTATGTGTGTAAATGAGAGAAGTAGGAGAGAAGAAAGAAGAGAGAAGAGAGGAGAGGATTGATTTGAGAAGAGTAGAGAAGAGAGCTATCGCTATATCTCCATTGATTATTCTGAGCACTATGTCTCAGCGTTCAACTGCATTTCTAAGATTTTTTTTCAGAAAATAAATCTCTTGCGGGGGTGGCATTTTATATATTATAACTAAGAGAATGGATATCATAAATTTAATTCCAATTTATCTTCTATCTTACCTTATAATGTCACAAACTACTGAAGTACTCAAAATTTTTGCTTTTGAGATTTCCAACGATACGATTAGATAAGACCTAATGAACTTAATTAAAACGCTAGTGGTCTGACCGAATTATGTGACTTAATTCATATTCAGTGAATTAAGCTTAACACTGCACATAATTACCAAAACGACCTAATGCATGAACTCCTCTACACTTATACAACAAATTGTATGCAGTGAGGCAGATATTTTTCCACGAAAGGTTACATTCCTCTAAGCGGAGTAATATTTCACGACGGCCTAAGTTGATAAAGCCATTGACAGTTTATAATGTCTCGATTTGTATTAACTGGTTTCTGTTGATCGATTGTTCTTGTTAATCTAAAAAATTTTTAACCTCATTTCGCCCCTCTTGTGTCTTTCAGGATTATCAGAGCCAAATATAAACCAGGTTACAAACGTACGGAGAACGCATGAAATGTAGAAAGAAAGTGGGAGCAAGACATTGAGGTACGTTCGTTCTGCCGTGTGATACTGTGATGCAAGGTGACAGATAGCAGTACTCTCGTGCGTCCTCTACACCTCCAGCAAACAGCGCGCGGCGACAATCGCCAAAACAAATTCGATTTGTCTGGGGACTGCTGAACTGTTCGACCTTGATGTGGGATTTGGCATAATATGTCCATTTTGACTAATTATATAGGAAGTATGAGTTACGATAGGTGGCACTATGGGGAGATAAGTTAGCCTAGGCAGAAGCAGAATTCGCGACGACGAAGGCTTTAGAGAGAGAGAACCGAAGCGACCACAGGGTAAGCGGTGAGATAATGGATATTTAAATTCAACAGAAAAATTAATTAAATTAGAAACAATATTAAAATCTTGGTGCGGGGGTTTTGGAAAACTGTTCAATAAAAAATGACATGTCAGCCTAGGAAAGAAACTTGTGTTAAGATTCTCTCATCGGCTAAGACGTACGGATTTTTTACAAGCTGCTTAGAGCGAAGAACGAAGAATAGTGATGAATCACAAAGATAAGTCCTGGCTTAGTAGAGATATCGCATACGTGAAAACTGAGTCTTATAAGTTAAATTTAGAAACAATCTGAACAATGTACTCTGCATATAGAAATCTAGTGTATTTCGAAATAATATATTATCTCCAATAATATTCACACCAACACTATATCATCACCTTCT
Organism: Doryteuthis pealeii; assembly: GCA_023376005.1. Classification (NCBI taxonomy): domain Eukaryota; kingdom Metazoa; phylum Mollusca; class Cephalopoda; order Myopsida; family Loliginidae; genus Doryteuthis; species Doryteuthis pealeii. The sequence continues at coordinate 1,008,891 of CM042161.1, read as the reverse complement.
ATAGAATCACATAGATATAAAAATTAATATGCAATGCATGATAGATAAGAATAGGGAGATAGAATAGATAGTAGATAGATGAAACCATACTGGCATAGATTTATGACACTGAGGCTAGAATAGATAAGATAGATCTGAACAGTAAAGGGCACTAGATGAATAGGAGGTGAATAGAGCTATGATGAACAAATTGATTAGATATATAGATAGGCTATGAAGGAGATTGAATAGATAGATTTAGATGAGATACTGCAAGAATGAATAACTGTATTAGAGTGATAGATAGATAGATAGAATAGATAGATTATGAACGTACTACTAACATAGAAGCAGATTAGGTAGAAGATGATATCTATGTACATACTGACATTGCTATGAACAGACTAGATAGTTATGAAACAGATAATATTATATCTATTATATATATATATATATATATAATATAAATATGAGGAGATATGATCGGATGTAGTGAAATCGACAGTATGAGGTAGGTAAAAGGATAGTGAACAAGAAATGATAACTCAAAACAAATCTAAGAGTTGAAACGTTTCGTTCCGATTTATACGGACATCCTCAGTCAAAGACTTTTATTGAAAGCAAAATTACGTGCGAGTACATCCTGTAAATATCCCCACATTCATTCATGTCAGACCCTATCCTCCTCCCTTCACTTCCGCTACTAACTCACCCCCCTCACCAAATCACATGTACTCGCACTTAACTTTGCTTTCAATAAAATCTTTGAACTGAGGATGTCCGATAAATCGACGAAACGTTTAAACTCTCAGATTTGTTTTGAGTTATCATTTCTTGTTCACTATCCTTTACCTACTCACACACACACACACACACAACCCCACACACGACACACACACAATATTAATATATATATATATATATATATATATTACCAGTCGGTTAGAATTTCGTATTGTAAGTGATATTGAACTCGGGAGATTTAATAGTAATTGTTATAATTGCCGGTTAAAACAGATGTACATTTTTTTATAGTTACTGATTTCATTGGATGGTGGATATATATATATATATATATATATATATATATATATATATATAATATATATATAGTTTTTCTGGAAGGGAGGACAGAAAGAGAAGATATAGAGAAAGGGGATAGGAAAGATATTAAATGCTACTTCATATGTAGGAATTAAAGTTATAATAGAAACTATATATAGTATCATCAGGAAGGAGAGAGAGAGAGAGAGAGAGAGAGAGAGAGAGGAGAGAGAGAGAGGATGAATTATAATAGGAACTATTGCATGTTGTTTATAGCTACCATGAGAGAGGGAGAAAAGGATTAAAAGAGACAGAGAAGAGGAGCGAGGAGAAAGAAAGATAAGTTGTGTTGTGTGTGAGAGAGAGAGAGAGAGAGAGAGAGAGAGAGAGAGAGAGAGAGAGAGAGAGAGAGAGAGAGATAAGTAAGGGAGAAGAGAGAGATGTATATACTGGCATTAATTATGATAGGAATCATATGTTGTATATAGTCAACAGACAGGGAGTGGGTAAGAGAGAGAAAGAGAGAGGAGGGGAGGTGAGGAGAGGAGAGGGGGGAGAGAGAGACAGAGATGGGGGATAGTGGGAATATCCAAGAGAAAGTGAGAGGGGAGTTTGATGGAGATTAATTGCTGAATCATATGTAATAATCTCATGAGTTTATAATAGAACTATGCTATGTTTTGTATATAGCTATCACGAGAGAGAGAGAGAGAGATAGAGAGAGAAGAGAGAGAGAGAAGAGAGAGAGAAAAGTCCTTTTGTGTGTGATGAGAGAGATAAGAGAAGAGAGAGAGGGGGAGAGGGGGGAGGGAGAGATTAAGTGCTGATTCATTTCTAAATAATCTCATTATTTAATGATAGGAACTATGGTAGTTATATATATATATATAATAAATAATATATATATATATATATTATATATATATTATATATATATATATATAACAGGGGTGAGAGAGGTGAGAAAGAGAGAAAGGTGCGAGAAAGAGGGAGATGTATTGTGTTAATTCATATGTAAATAATCCATGGTAGTTTATATATAGTTATCATGACGGGAGAAAAGGGGAGGTGAGGAGGAGATAGAGACATGCACATTCAGAGGAGAGAGAGAGAGAGAGAGAGAGAGAAGAGAGAGAGAGAGAGAGAGAGAAGAGAGACTTTGATATTCGCTCGTAAATGTAATTTATGCTCAGTGTTAAAACTACTTGAAGCTGAAATAGAGCTAAATTAAATAAAACAAAAACAAAATGACAAAAACAAAAACACATTGAGTGAATTGGAAAAACTAGAGAAACAAGCACTTTTCCAATGAAACGTCGTTCACCCATGAAAAATGTGTGAAGAGAACTTGAAGCTAGAGTGATTCATTAGTTTTATGCAGAAGTAGGGGGAAATTTTCTGAATAAATGAATATGGAAAACCACTGCATCTAAGAAACCTCAGGGTGAAACACTACGATTGGAAATGCTTGAAATATTTGCATTTAACCAGTTTCTACGCTGTGGATATTGTGAACAGATTATGATTTTTGCAATATTATTATTATTATTATTATTATTATTATTATTTATTTATTAGGGTTCGTGACCAGGATATTATTATTATTATTATTATTATTATTATTATTATTATTTTCGCTTGGTGCCGTGGCCAAGTCGTTATTATTATTATTATTATTATTATTATTATTTGGTGTCGTGACCAGGATATTATTATTAGTATTATTTTTATTTGGTGCCGTGACCAGGACATATTATTATATTATTATTATTATTATTATTATTATTTTTCTTTTTTTAAAATTTACATTCTTTGTTTCCTCTGTTGCTCTGTGAGGTCCAAACTAATTTCTCTTAATATGCGAAAGTGTCAAAGCTAAAATGTCCTCTCGGGTGGAATATGAAAGTGACGAAAGAGAAAATAAAATGTAATTTTTTGATTTAGGAATTGAAAGAAAGACTCATGAAAAAGAAAAGAATAATAGGAATTAAAAATTAGATCGAAGGGAGGAAAGAAAAGAAGAAGAAAACATGAACAATGCAAGAAATTGAAAAAGAAAGCAAAAACGAAAAGGAAGACCAAGATGGAAAGAAAGAATGAAAGAAAAATTAGATTAAAGGAAATGATAAGATGAAAACAAAACAAAACAGAGAAGTCAGAATTTAAATTAGAATGAAGAAAAAAAAAAAATAAAGAAAGAATAAAATTATAAGAAAGAAAAACGAGAAATGAAGGATGAGATAAAAACAAAGAAAGAAAGAAATAAAGAAGGAAAGAAAGAAAGAATGAAGGGAGGAAAGAAGGAAAGATAAGAAAGAATTTAATGAAAAGAAAAAAGGAACCGTATAAAAAGAAAAAAAATTATAAAACAAATGAGAGATTAAAAGAAAGAGAAAAAGACCAAGAAATAATTTAAAAAAATAAAAGGCAACGATAACGATTAAGACGATGTTATTTTGAATCATCTCTTTCTTCCATTCATTCTTTCTTTCTTTCTTTTTTTTAATTATTTCATTCTTTCTTTTTTCTTCTTTCTTTTGACTCATCTTTCTTTTTTATTTTCTTTATTCCTTTCTTTCTTTTGAATCATGGCTTTCTTTCTTTCATCTTTCATTTTTTCTTTTGAATTATCTCATTCTTTTTTTTTCTTCTTTCTTTTCACTCATCTTTCTTTCTTATTTTCTTTATTCCTTTCTTCATTTTGAATCATGTCTTTCTTTCTTTCATCTTTCTTTATTTCTTTTGAATTATTTTCTTTCTCTTTTCTTCTTTCTTTTGACTCGTCTTTCTTTCTTTCTTATTTTCTTTATTCCTTTCTTTCTTTTGAATCATGTTTTTCTTTCGTTTTCTTAACTTGTTTCTTTCTTTTTTTTCTTTCTTTTGACTCATCCTTTCTTTTTTCTTTTATTACTCTTCCTTTTTTTCTTTAATAAAAGATTTTAAAAAATGGAAAGAAAGTTGAAAAAATATGGAAGCACAGAAAAGGTCCAAGAAAATGAGGCAAGATGAAAGAAAGTAAAAGACAGAGTAAACGATTTACAAAGACACAAATCATTCATTAGTTTCACATTCTCTGTTCCCAAACAGGAAATATCGCGGGAGTTTTGCCAACACACATTTAGCCAGAAGAGAAACAGCAGAACTTAAAGATTTTAGTTATTTAGGGTAATTATTTCACGCTTAGTTTAAGATAATTTTCAATGGATTACATAATGGGCTTTGTAAACGAAGAAAGCAAAGACATTCCATTAAGACTTGAACGAACAGGAATTATTTGTCTAAAACAAAGACAAAGTAAAGAAACAACTGCAAAACACATTAATCCCTCTCCACCACCACCACCACCACCACCACCCAAAAGAAAAAAAGAAGAAAAAAAAAGAAGAAAAACTCCATTAGAAGGTGAAACAATGCAGGAAAGAAGCCATGCAACAATTGTGGATCGTAAAATTCTGTTTTGAGTACACTGACAATAAGCAGGCTTTCAGAAGTATACATTTACCCAACCCCTACACACGAACAGAATGTGACACATGGTCAAATCTCTTACTAAGGCTAGATGGATGGTCGGAACAAAGAAATTAAATTAAATTAATAATAATAATAATAATAATAATAATAATAATAATAATCACCTTATACCAGCAAGAAGACCAGACCTAGTGCTGATTAACAAAAAGACTGGTTGCCTAACCAATGTTAAAGGCCCAGTCTGCCCTACTATTTACGCATAGAAAGAGAGAGAATAGCTGGATGCAAAATTCTCCATGGGTATTAGCGCTAAATGAGTTAACTAAATAATAATAAAAATAAAAGTAAATAAAACTAAGGAACGTTAAAGGTTCGTTCTGTTTGACTCTTTTGTCGCTGGCAGTCAACCAGCTCCGCGCTAGTAGCATCCCCTAGGTCCAACACGAGACAGTAAGATATCGCTTCGTGACACAGTCCAAGCCGGCGACGACTCTGTTAAGTATCTGGCCGCCACCCTTGGCCAGTTGTAAAAGAACTTAAAGTAAATAAGTAAGTAAGTCCCGAGTTATAGTATAGTTATTTGGTAAGTCGATAAGTCCTGTGGTATAGTATCCTTTGGTAAGTCAATAAGTCCTGTGGTATAGTATCCTTTGGTAAGTGAATAAGTTCCACGATATAATACTACGTTCCGTCGTCCAAGAAGATCCAAGTAGTAATGATTAGTATGGCCAGAAAAGGTCAGTATAAATAATAATAGCAGCAGCAGAGCATTGCCAGTGATTGGACAATAGGAATCCTTCACAGGTCAAGTGCTTATCGGCGAGTCTATAAGTAAAAGTAGCCGTCTGGCACACGCCTTATATCACCAAAGGAAGCGCGTGATGTAATGGTTAAAGTCATGGGAAATGGACTCGTCGCCCCGAGTTCAAATCCTGGGCGTGCTAATTGCATTTCACTTAGCACTAATACCCTTGGGAAAGGTACGAATCCTACTCTCCCTCCAGCTATGGGTAAATAGTAGGGCAGATTGGGCTCTTTAACCATGGTTAGGCAACCGGTCTAAGAGAAGGAAAACTCTGAATTCAAACCTGATAAACTCCGCTTGTGTCGCATCCTGCTCGTGCGGAGGGGTTGGTAAATATATATATCACCAAATTTCCAACGGACTCAGTGCAGTGCATTTCTCTACCACCAAAGAGCTCAGAACCGACAACCAAAACTCCTACTACAAATTGAACCGGGCCACGATTTATACTATCTGCAAACTAAAGCAAACATAACCAAATCTTTTACCTTTCATACATGAACACTGGACATTGAATAATTATTCCTTATTTTGTACATTGTTTCTACCAGATTCGTTTATCCTTTGTACTGTAAACTGGTTGTAATAGCGATTGTTGCTTTCTTTTCCTTTTTGACGTATGGTTTATACTTGTTGTTTTTTAATATATTCTTTATTAAAAGCAACCCCAACCCAAGGTTTCAACCGCGTGGATGAGAGCGGCATCTTGACATAACGTCTTTTCTTAATAACTGACCGGTCGCAACTAACTAAAACTAATTTCTGTTGGCAGCTTTTGCCGGGGGTGGGGTCAAGTAGAGGTTATTACCTGCCACTCATAATTATAACGGTTACGGTAATTTTTCTGTTCAACCTCTTCCGATTTTGATCTTCAACGATTCAATTCAAATATATCTACACTATTTACATAATTCACAGGCTACGATGAATTATGTAATAGCAAACGGTTGTTGTTTTCCTTTCATTTTTGACGTACGGTTTATACCCCGACAAAACTTAGGGTTTAAACAGTGCTAGTTTCAAGAATAAAATTCCACCACCTTCTTCCTGATAATTTAAACATACTATTTCTCTGAATGTTTGAGATGAGGCTTGATGATTAGTATTATCTGCGTTATTCCGAGTCCGAGAAGGTTCCCGAGTCCGACAAGAAATCCGTGAAGAAGGCCGGAGGGCATATCGGCTGAAACGTTGTACAAATAACAATGAAGATGGGGACAATAATCGGAATAACGCAGATAATACTAATTTAAACATACTTGCATATATCTGCTACAAAATAAATGCGACACAAGGTAAATTTCTTAAGCGGAGTTCAACAGGTTTGAATTCAGAGTTTTCCTTCTCCTAGACCGGTTTCCTAACCAAGGTTAAAGAGTCCAGTCTGCACTACTATTTATCCATAGCTGGAGGTATAGTAGGATTCATACCTATTAACTC
>CM042161.1:969652-997152 GCA_023376005.1 Doryteuthis pealeii | reverse complement strand
TCTCTTCTCTTCTTCTTCTTCTTCTTCTTCTTCTTCTTCTTCTTCTTCTTCTTCTTCTTCTTCTTCTTCTTCTTCTTCTTCTTCTTCTTTCTTCTTCTTCTTCTTCTTCTCTTCTTCTCTTCTTCTTCTTCTTCTTCTTCTTCTTCTTCTTCTTCTTCTTCTCTCAGTTCTTCTTCTTCTTCTTCTTCTCTTCTTCTTCTTCTTCTTCTTCTTCTTCTTCTTCTTACTCTCATGTTCTTCTGTTCTTCTTCTTCTCTTCTTCTTCTTCTTCTTCTCTCTTCTTCTTCTTCTTCTTCTTCTTCTTCTTCTTCTTCTTCTTCTTCTTCTTTTCTCTTCTTCTTCTTCTTCTTCTTCTTTTCTTCTTCTCTTCTTCTTCTCTTTCTCTCATTTCTTCTTCTTCTTCTTCTTCTTCTTCTTCTTCTTCTTCTTTACTCTCATGTTCTTCTTCGTTCTTCTTCTTCTTCTTTACTCTCTTCTTCTTCTCTTCTTCTTCTTCTTCTTCTTCTTCTTCTTCTACTCTCTATTTCTTCTTCGTCTTCTTCTTCTTCTTCTCTCTTCTTCTTCTTCTTTCTTTTTCTTCTTCTTCTTCTTTCTTCTTCTTCTTCTTCCACCATTTCTTCTTTTTCATTTGTAATACTCCTAGTACTGAATTAATTTCATGTCTCAGATATTTTTGTTTGTGCTCAAAATAAATATGTCAATGCCGAAATAATCACTTGAGACTCTGGCTCAACGGTACAAAATTGAACAATGTGCCGTTGGATCAAATGCTTGATTCAATTTTTCATCTAAACGTCGTGGCTTAGTTTTGCAAGAGGCCAGAAGTATGGAGCACTCAGTGCGAATCAAACTCAATGAGAATAATCTACTTGTCTATCCGTAAAATCATTATACAGGGTGCGGCAGAAATTTTAAACTGTCACCTGTGTAGTACAAGGGAACTTGGGCAAGTGGTAACAGTAGCTCCATCTAGCAACTGTCTTTCAATGTATTTATTTATTTTTGTTTTGTTTTAGATAAGACCAATCAGGATCAAGGCTTAGATTGGTGAACACCGTGCGTTTGCTATTTTTTAAAGACTGGTAAATCTGTTAATGCTAGTTTTTCGTGTTAATTTCGTGTTACGGCCGAATGATGCTGTTCTGGATAGAAAATCGATACTTTGTGTGTTAAAAATATCAGAATCACATGTTTATCGATTAAGAGAAGAATTAAATTATTCACCAAATATGTGGCCGAAATACGGCCAGACTTGACACTTGCTCTTTTTGTCAACCTTTAGAAACATGACCGGTCTATGCCATTATCATAACTGAACGTCTCTGAAAAAAATAAAGAGAGTAAGACATTAGCTAGTCAGAGCTACCATTGCCAATGCCTAATTTCACTTGCAATACATGTAATGGTTTATCGTCGTAGGAAATGGACACAGCGAGACGAGTTCAAATCCTGGACGAGGCTGCTAGCATATTACATAGAGCTTGGGAAATGTGTAAGATTCAAAGTTGGTAAAATTGAATAACATACAATTCCGACAAGTTGTGAGACAAAACATTTAATATATATATATAACCGCACATGGAAACGATAAGATACATAATGTACAGGAGAATAGAACATGTAAATACATATACAATATTTAGGTATAAACAAAATACCCAAATGTACTTAACATATAAATATTACAGACATGGAACTAAAGGATAGTCCATGCTGTATAAAGGACTTACAGTAATGTGAGGGGGGAGGCAAAAGCCCCACCGAGAAGAGGGTAGATAGACTCTAGCCCATAGCAGTTCGTTGAAAGATCTAGCTAAAAAGAGGAAGCAGCGTTTTTAAATGAACGCGCTTAACTACAGAGGTCCCCCTAGTGGGAACAAACAGCAACACAGCGAGAAGATAACTCTTCCGGCAAAAGGAGGATAATCCCCTACAAATATATGCATCCAACTATTCTCCCTTCAGCTATGGGTAAATAGTAAGCTGGGATTTTAAACTTTGGTATGACAACCGTTCTAGGAACAAGAAAAACCTGAATTTAAACCTGTTAAACTTCGCTTAAAAATTGACCTTGTGTCAGATCCTGCTTGCACGGAGAGGTTTATAAATACACACACAGGTGACAGTCTAAAATGTGGAAGGTATTTCTGACACACCCTGTATTATGCGAGGTGCTTAAATGTTTGGTTGTTCGGTCTTATAGTCAAATCAAGCTTAAAATAGGGTGCTTAAAGATTACCAAATTTATCCAGTGATTAAACTGTTCAGTACTTAATTGGGTGATAATTTAGGAACGGCAAGTGTTGTAAACAACCTGAGGCCTTTGTGCCAGACCAAACAAAGATTATAGAATTCTAAAAATTCACTGTTTCCCAACTGTGGATGGTGCCTGGTCGGCGAGGCCAAGAATACACTGACTGTATCAGCTGCTTAGCAAAAAGAGATTACACGAAAGCTTTCCTGGTATGACATTAAACATCCGGTGGTGAGGCTCCAGTTCTGGAGGTCTGCAGAATCGGGTATCAACCCTTCGTTGTCATTACTTTCAGAACTTTTCAATTCTCTGGCAAGGTCCAGGTATTTATCCATCTTTTCCTTTTCCTTCAGCTTCACCCTGTGATCTGCTGGAACCGCAAATTCCACCAGTTGACAAGTTCTTTCTTTTTTTGTTTTTGTTAATCAACACTAGGCCTGGTCTCCTGGCTGGGATAAGGGGATCCGTCTTTATCTCAAAGTTCAAGAGAATTTTATGCGTTTCATTCTCAAGAACAGATTCTGGTTTATGCATATTTTGTTGTATGGTCAAACATAATTCGCAGTGGATCACCTTCCCAACGCAGTCGTGCTTAACTTTGCATTCCCGATGTGCTAGTTTGCTACATTCACTTAATACATGGTTTACAGTATCATCTCTGTCACCACACATTGTTTCTTTGTTTTTGGTGTTTTGTAAAAATTTTTTTGTACAATAACATTTTTTATAACTTGGAAATTAATTTGAGAATAATCAAAATGAATCGTGAAAAATCTATCAAAAGTCTCTGATGAAATAGAAATAATTATTTGTATGAAAAGTAAAGACATACTTATTTAAAGACTAATTTAAAGACAATAAATATTCCAATAGTTTTATCTATATTATAAGACATAGAGCAATAGAAATAAATGTTTGATTAAAATTGTATATATCTATATATAGAATTGACGGTAGATGGGGAACGAGAATTTTTTTAATGTGATCTTGGATTTGAATTCTGTTCAATTTTCGAGATAAAAAAGTTGGAAAAAATCAAATTCTATTATTAAGAATCTTAGCTCAGTATTGAATTATTGAGGCAAAATTTTTTTTTTTTTCAGAGTTTTTTTTTTTTTTTATCAAAGTTAATATCTATCATTTACTGTTTTGTTGGGTCTTATGAATTTTTCCTTGGATATAATTTGTTTTTAAGGCATTAATTTGTGCAGCAATTATTAGTGTCTTACCAGAAAGGTCAGTATCTAACCAGCGGCATATCTAGCACACGTACCGCCCTAGGCGGATGTTTATTTATTCACAGCTTAAAGGTTCTAATTGTTATATACCCCTTACTCTGTTGAGTATATATATTGAGAGAGTTCGTTCTATTCTTCTCATGAAGACATCCGTGGTTATGCCCTCATATCTAAATCTTTATTTGTTGAGTTATTATAGTATATAAGTTGTGCTGGAAACCACCACTTAAACTTATAGACTCGGTGTGGTCACGTAGATTAAACTCAGCCAATCAACAGCTAGAATACGTGGTTAGTTAACTATTTAATCGCTGATACAGAAAGCCGTTTATTTGCACGTTATTCGACATTGCCGAACGGATCTGCAATCAACGACTTTGCTCAACGCAAGGATCATATCCAACACTAAGGGACACCAAGGAACAACCAAAGGATCATGCCCAACATTAAGTGACACCAAGGAACAACCAAAGAATTACACCTAACACTAAGAGACACCACGAACAACCAAAGGTTTCTTCACTAAAGATTGCGCTCTGCTTAACACAGGGGATCTAAACTGTAAAGTGCTCTCACTTGAAGCCTAAAGATGGCCACACAATTCGTAACATTATTTTACTTATTTAAGTAACTGGCTGGTACCTTACTTTCTTGTTCTTGTGTTCTGTAATCTGTTGCTATCTTCATTATCTTCTTCTAAATTGTCTTTCTTAGTCTTCTATTAATTCTATTGTTGAATTGTCTGGTTCTTCAAGATGCTGGTCTGATTTTGCCAAGGCTGGCGTTAGTTGTCTCATAGACAACCAGAGGGTACATATTTCTTTGGTATCGCATTTTCTTTCAGAACCAGAACTCTCTAGCTAGGATACTTCAACCGCATACGTGAAGTGAAACCGGTACGTAATTACATTACGATGTCCCTGGCTTAACTACTTAAGCTAACTAATTTTCCACCGTTTCCTAGCGGCAGGAAGTTGGGGTCAACTTGATGTCACTGAGCGTCAATCATCTAACTGCCTTCGATTTTGAATTTCAACAACCTTGAATTCCAAAGCTATCTCTACACTAACCGTCTAAAAATGACGGTGCTTATCAATATTGTTGAGATTTTTTTCAATATATAAGGTGTGTGATAGATCGCCGCTCCTACTTATAGACTAGGCGAGATCATGTGATCTATTCCTTGGTCAATCACTGGCAGTACTCTGAAGCTGATACAATACTTAACCGACCCTACTGGTCATAATTACTGTAACATTCATGGACGACGGACATAGCATTAAATCACTGGACCTTTACCAATACGCAAGATAGGACTTATACGCTTACCAAAGGATTCCATAACATAGGACTTTCTTTAAGCTCTTTTCAACTGGCCAAGGATGGCACTTAAAAACTTTACAAATATACAATATAATAAGACTTCAAAAAGCCGAAAATGGAATAATACATATATGTAAGTATGCACAATTAGAAAAAAAAATGTAGCAACTATTTATTTTCCCATAATTTGATTTCATAATGTTTATGCACAAAAAATAATAAGAAAGATATGTTTAAAAACAGATGAATAACTTACAAAAATAAACGATTTACAAATGGGTATTACGCGAAATTTGTTATTGTTTTATACACAACATTTCGGCCGATGCGCCCGCCGGCCTTCCTCGGGTGTTTCTTGGCAAACTCAGGAACCTTCATGGACACGCAAACGTTTTCCCAAGATCGACAAGATCTCCGAGTTCGACAAGAAACATTTGAAGAAGGAGGGATCATCGGTCGAAACGTTGTGTATATAATAAAGATGAGTACAACAGTCCGAAAAATCTAAATCATACAAATTATCAAGCCTCATCTGGAAATTTCAGACGGGTAATCTTCGTCAAGGATTTGAACTTGGATCAATGATTCCATTTGAATTCGGCTTTCTGCGATATTTTAACCATTACGCCACCGGCCATTTTCGAAGAATTTCAAGAGGTTTCAATTGTCCGAAACATTTCCAGTACGCTAATGACGCACTCCATAATTACCGGCAATATTGATACGACAAAGTTTGATTGTTAGAATAAACACCAAAAACCTGAGCTATTTATATCGCCACAAAAGACGACGCTCAAAAATCAGATAATTATACACATGAATAATTAGGAAGAGATTGTCTGCTTTCTATAGACGACCAAACAGTTTAATGTAAACAAACTCATTCAAATAACTAGCAGGGGTACCCGGCATTGCTAGGAGGGGCAATTTCATCTTATTATAATGGAGATTGTGTGTTTGTCAGTAACTGAAACTATATCACTACTCAAGTCACAATTACCTTAGTTATTTACGTCACCTTCTCCCTAATTTTATTTTTTATTTAATCCTCAATTATTAATAAAATTGTTTTACATTATTATATACCGTTGACCATATCTACATTCTATTTACCTCGTACCCCACTTGTACGGGTTAGGCACAAGGCCCTATTAACGTGGGACCACCCACAAACCGAAGCTCAGGGGTGGCAGGTTTAAAATTGCGTCGATCTCGTCGGCATTCCCCCTCAAGAGGGCGCCTCAGGCACTGGGCAATAAACCCAGCCCTGCCCCTTTAAATCGAGGTGGCAGGTATTGCCTGGGGGGATAGCCCCCTGGGATCGACGCTATTAACTTGTAAAGATCCAGGGCCGAAGCCACTGAACCTGGCGTGGGCCAGATCTACATATTAATAACATGAAATTGTGTTTATATACACAATAAAATAGCGGTTTACAGTGTGAACGGGAAGACTAATTTGCATATTGATATTAAAAATTGTATCCCAATAAATATGTGTCTAGTATTATTGATTTCTAATTGTGCGTACTTATGTATATGTATTATTCGATGAAGTGCCGTATATTGATAAAGACCGTCGTTTTTAGACGGTTAGTGTAGAGATAGATTTTGAATTCAAGGTTGTTGAAATTCAAAATCGAAGGCAGTTAGATGATTGACGCTCAGTGACATCAGGTTGACCCCAACTTCCTGCCGCTAGGAAACGGTGGAAATTAGTTAGCTTAAGTAGTTAAGCCAGGGACCTCGTAATGTAATTACGTACCAGTTTCACTCCACGTATGCGGTTGAAGTATCTTAGCTAGAGAGTTCTGGTTCTGAATGAAAATGCGATACCAAAGAAATATGTACCCTCTGGTTGTCTCTGAGAGAACTAATGCCAGCCTTGGCAAAATCAGACCAGCATCTTGAAGAACCAGACAAGTCAACAATAGAAGAAATAGAAGACTAAGAAAGACCAGTTAGAAGAAGAAATGAAGATATCTTAATAAATGTGAGCAAAAACCTTGTGGATAAAAGAAATCCATTAACAAGAAGAAATAACAGTAATTTTATTTTCTACTTCCTATTTTAACTAAATAGTTAAATTAGGAAAATTTAGCAATGAAAGACAGGAGTGAAGTAAGAGCAAGTTTCACTTGTCCTATTTTTCAATGTTATCCACTCTCTCTGTTTCAAATCATTTTATCTGCATTCTTATTTAGTTCCATTAGAATTTCTTCTTGGCGTTTTTGGATATAAGGCGTGTTGTAAATGGTCACTTCTACTTATGGACTCGCCGATAAGCACGTGACCACTATTGTCCAATTACTGGCAATGCTCTGCTGCTGTTGTTGTTATTTATACTGGCTGATTCTAATCTTAGCTCACTACTACTTGAATCTTCTTGGACGTCGGACCTAAAGGATTCTATACCACAGGACTTATTCACTTACCAAAGGATTCTCTATCACGGGACATATTCACTTACCAAAGGATTCTCTATCACGGGACATATTCACTTACCAAAGGATTCTATATCACGGGACTTATTCACTTACAAAAGGATTCTATAGCTCGGGACTTACTTACTTATTTACTTTGAGTTCTTTCCAACTAGCCAAGGATGGCGGCCAGATACTTAACAGGTTATGGGCCCAGCACGCTTCATACTTAATATTTCTAATTTAATATAATATTCTATTACATTAAAACTTAAATACTTGCACCCGGAGGTTACATATATCCGCTAGTATATTTCCATATGGCTAAGTTCACTTGTACAACACACGAGGCGCTTGGTGTGTAATGGTTATCGTTATAGAAATTGGACATGACGAGAAAGTCCAAATCCTGTACGAGGCTGTTTGCATTTCACAATGTGCTTATACCTTTGGGAAAGGTATGCATCCAACTATTCTCCCTCGGTCTATAGGTAAATAGTAGGGCGGACTGGGCTCTTTAACCTTGATTAGGCAAACAATCTAGAAGAAAAACTCTGAATATAAACCTGTTAAACTTCGCTTAAGAAATTGGCCTTGTGTCACATCCTACTCATACATAGGTGTTGATATATATATTATATATATATATATATATATATATATATATTATATATATGATAATACCAAAAGGACAATAGAAGCGCAAAAGGTTGGTTAATTGGTCTGCTTTTCCGGTATGTTAACCCTTGTGCTAATTTATGCCAAAGATACTTTGTTTCATTCATTCTTAGTATTATCTGCATTATTCTGACTATTGTCCTCATCTTTATTGTTATCTGTACAACGTTTCGGCCGATGTGACCTCCGGCCTTCTTCGGGTATTTCTTTCGGACTCGGGAACTTTCTTTTCGAACTCGGGAACCTTCTTGTCGTAATCAGGAGCCATCACGGAACTTTGAACCTAACCCTTTATTTAATCCACGGGGGTATCCTGTTCTCATTCCGCTAACCATAGCTGGGGTACAGGTGTTAAGCTGTGTTAATTATTATTCTATGTTACTGCTGTCCTTGGCCAGGATTGAACCTGCAGTCCAGAGATAACTGTCACTTAGAACTGTCTTAACACAACTTCTTTATCCACAAGGCCATGTGTCTATTTCCGACAAGAAATACCTGAACAAGGCCGGAGGGCACATTGGCCGAAACGTTGTGCAGATAACAATGAAGATGAGGACAATAGTCCGAATAATGCAGATAATACTAATCATCAAAGCCTCATCTCAAACACTCAGAAATCATTAGTTCTTTGGGTTTTCAAACTGTTTTTTTAAACTCAATTTTTTTAAACATATTTTAAAAAAACTCATTTTTTTAAATCTATTTTGCCTCTAGGACGGACCTTAACAGGTACCGACACTCCAGATTGGAGTGGAGCTGGGAATAATGGTGATATAGGAGTACTCCACCCTCCCCAGATCTCCAGAATTGGGACGTCACCACTAGATGCAGTGTAACGTCATACCAAGGACACTGTGACGGAGAGGTCGACTAATTACTTGCAAATACTTTTTGGAAAAGTTAAACTTCGTTCAAGTTTTCTTTTGGTTTTTAATCGTTTTTTTTCTTCTCTCTCAAGCCTCAAAGACTTTTCAAAATTCTATGTCCAATTTAATGATTAGAATAAACCATTAAATTAATTCAAGGGTGCGGTAGGGTGTGGCTGCAATCACAATTAAAAATCAGCAGTATATAA
This sequence comes from Doryteuthis pealeii, assembly GCA_023376005.1. Lineage (NCBI taxonomy): Eukaryota > Metazoa > Mollusca > Cephalopoda > Myopsida > Loliginidae > Doryteuthis > Doryteuthis pealeii. Next base: position 988,162 of record CM042161.1, on the reverse strand, counting down.
TATATAAAACTAAAAGAAATCAATACCAAGCGATAGAGCAATGTAATCTCTGTTAACGAAAACTTCAAACACTACTACTATGAGTTTCACGCTATGAGAAGATATTTAGGTATTTAATCAACAAACTCCTTGTAGCAATTATAATAAGTAAAAAGTCGTCAGGGTGGCCTAAAGTCGGGATCAGCCAGAGAGTCTATCCCCATTTCAATAGTGCTAGGCCAAGGAGATTGTTTTTGCGTTTGGGGTAGAGCGCCACACCTATCACCAGCTCCTTACTTTACCGCACAGATCCCTGTGCTACTCATACGCTGAGTTGGGGGAGGGTCGGTATCGAACTAGGAACCTTGCGGTTTCCAGCCGAACGCTCTACCAACTGGTCTAACCAGGCCTTATTATAATCATAATAGTAAGTAAGTAATATTGTCAGATTGGCCTATTGTAGGTATCAGTCGAACAGCGAAGGTGTCTATCCACTTTTTACTAGCGCTAGACCAGGGAGCTTGTTTTTGCGTCTGAGGTGGGGCGGAAAACAAGGAACCTTGTACACTACTGACTGAGCTAAACCCGTCCAATTATAATAGTTTCTGTTTATAATTTGCGAAGAAGGATCTGGTGAATTAAGAATGGCTTTTAGTCGATGTAGTTGTCATGTGACCTGTTCTCTAAATGAAGGATTATTAAACATTTCATAAACGATTCGGATATGACAGAAAATGATTTTGAGATATTTATATGACGTTTGACGAAGTGGAGAGCAGGTCACACGACAACTAAATCGACTAAAAGTCATTCTCATATCACCAGATCCTTCTTCGTTTGACCATCGCCAAATTAGTGTATGAGTAGCACAGGGATCTGTGCGCTAAAGTAAGGAGCTGATGGTAGGTGTGGCGCTCTGCTTCAGAGGCAATAATAATCTCCTTGGTCTAGGGCTATTGAAAAGGGGACTGATTGGCTGATACCGACTTTAGGTCACCCCGACGACCTTACTTTTTACTTATTCTATAGATAGATAGAGATAAATAGATAGGTAGATAGAGTGAGTGAGAGAGAGAGAGAGAGAGATAGAGAGAGAGGGAGAGACAGAGAGAGAGAGGGNAGAGGGGGAGATACATAGATAGATGGCCAGTGATAAAAAGAACGAAAATTGAGGGTAATTTTCACCTTGAATGACAATAATTTTAATTGATTTCTAAGAAGAATTTAGTTGTCAAATTTCCTAGCAAATAAGGCAATTAGAGTAACCTCCCTTGACTTTCACTTTGAACCAAGCCGGTAGCTATTTTTAAAGTCTCCGTACGAAATAAACAAATCTTAGAAACCTTTCGAAAACAATACAACTGCATGCTTTAACACAAAAATATCATAAAATGTGTTCTTAATAACAATTAAGTTCATTTCAGATAATTTTATGCTAGGAATTTAGCCAACTGAAGTTTCACTTTGAAACAAGATGGTAGCCATTTTGACTGTGTCCGTGCTAAATAACAAAATCTTAGAATCGTTTCGAAACAATACGAGTGCATGCTTTAACACAAAAATATCATAAATGTGTTCTTAATAACAATGAAGTTAATTTCAAATAATGCCCACGCACAATTTTATGCTAGGAATTTAACCAACTAAAGGTGAAAATTACCAAATTGAGTGAAAAGGAGAAGTCACAATAAATTCAGTCAATATCTCGCCCTCCCCTTTAACTCTTTTTGCGCTGATACCTCAACAAAGAAACCCGGCTACATTTATGGTACAATCAAAATACACAAACCTCAACACCTCTTCGCCTAATTATTTCACAAGTAACTACACCAATGTATGAATTAACTAAGATTATTAATCAACTCATTTCCCCACTAATTACAGTTTGAAAATCCAGCCATGATCTACTCCAAATCCTACATAATTTAAAAACCAGATAACAAAATCATAGCTTCACTTGATGTTGAAAATCTTTTTCACCAACGTTTCGGTCAAAGAAACTATAGCATCATCATTGAAAATATTCACAACAACCCTTCATATCCACCTCTTAAAATTAATACCAACATCCTTAAAAAAATTCTCCTCTACTGCACAACTGAATCCCATTTTACGACATCTAGGTAATTTATATATACAAGACGATATTTCGATGGTTCTGTTTTGGGTCCGACTTTTCGTAATTTCTAATTGGCCCACCTTGAAAATAAAATTAAGGAAAGAGCTCCACAGGTAAAAACATCAAAAGCCAACATAAAGTGAACCATGCCGATCCAGAGTCATCATCTGATGAAGACTTTTTTCGTGGCACAGCTGGGTTTTCTTAATGTTTTTCGCTGTTTTTAGGCAGCGTTGGCTCAGTCGGTAGAGCGTTCGGCTAGAAACCGCAAGGTTCCTAGTTCGATACCGGCCATCGCTAACTTAGCGTATCTTGCACAGGGATCTGTGCGCTAAAGTAGGAGCTGGTGGTAGGTATGGCGCTCCACCTCAAGATGCAAAAATAATCTCCTTGGTCTAGCGCTAGTGAAAAGGGGATAGACTCACTCGCTGATTGGCTGATACCGACTTTAGGTCACCCCGACGACTTTACTTTTTACTTATTCAATAGATAGATAGAGAATAAATAGATAGATAGAGCGAGCGAGAGAGAGAGAGAGAGAGAGGGGGGGGAGAGATGAACCGGAAAAAAGATAGATAGATAGATATGTAGTAACTGAGATAGATAGATATGTATTTAACGAAACATTTATTCATACTCTTTAAAGGCTTGAGAGGTCATCGAATAGATGGAACAGGCTGAAATAGAGATGTGGGTATGAATAAGCTGAGAAAGATTGATTGGTAGATATGAAGTAACTGAGAAAGACAGACAGATAAAAAAAATATGTATATATTTACCAAAACCCTTCGCACGAGCAGGATGTGACATAATGTCAATTTCTTTAGCGGAGTTTAACAAGTTTGAATTCAGAGTTTCCTTCTCCTAGACTGGTTATCTAGCCATGGTTAAAGATCCCAGTCTGTCCTGCTATTTACCGATAGCTAGAGGGGAGAATTGGATTCATACCTTTCCCAAGGGTATTAGCGCCATGTGAAATGCAAAACAGCTTCGTCCAGGAATTGAAATCGGGTCGACGTGTCATCTTACCACGACTCTAATCATTATACCACGCGCCTCCATTAAAAAAGCTTATTTCCTAGTTGAGTAACATGAGTGACAGAAAAAACAGAACCAAATTATTTTTTATTTTCCCATTAAACTACCCTAAACCCTAACTTTAACCCAAACCCTAAACCCTAACCCAAACCCTTGTTGGACTTAAACTTCAAATAAAAATAAAAATTAACAGTTTTATTACAAAATTGTGGGTTCTTTTTTTTCTGGGTCACCCTGTAATATTATGTTACTTAACTAGGGCGGTTAGGATTAGGGTTTAGGTTAGGGTTTAGAGTTAGTGTTAGGGTTAGGGTTAGGTTGGGGTTTAGGGTTAGTTTAATGTGAAAATAAATAATTTGGTTCTGTTTTTCTGGGTCACCCTGTAATATTATGTTACTTAACTAGGAGGTTAGGGTAGGGTTAGGGTTAGGGTTAGGGTTTAGGGTTAGGGTTAGGGTTAGGGTTTAGGGTTAGAGTTGGGGTTTATGGTTAGTTTATTGAGAAAATAAATAATTTTGTTCTGTTTTTCTGGGTCACATTGTAATATTATGTTACTTAAACTAGGGGCTAGGGTTTAGGGTTTAGGGTAGTGTTAGGGTTAGGGTAGGGTTTGGTTTAGGGTAGGTGTAAGGGTTAAGGTTGTGGTTTTAGGGTTAGTTTATGGAAAATGAATAATTTGGGTTCTGTTTTTTTCTGTCACACTGTAATATTATTTTACTTAACTAGGGGGTTAGGGTTAGGGTTTAGGGTTAGGGTTGGGGTTGGGGTTAGGGTTAGTTTAATAGGAAAAGAAATAATTTGGGTTCAGTTTTTTCTGAGTCACCGTGTAATATCATTTTACTCAACTAGGAAATAACAAAAAAAAGAATGACATATAAACTAAAAGGTGATATGAACAATTTTCAACGCAAATGCGATAAAGATATTTTCACTTCTCCCAAAAAAGGCTTTCGACATTTTCTTGTATGTTGTACTAGATCTTGTATAGATACCGAGTAGCGTGGAAAAACATACCTGTTTACATTCCTCTAAATCAGCAAACGATGAGTTGACAGAAGACAAATAGTGCCGGAGGGGTGGGGGTGTAAACTGGGGGAAGGAGAGTATCTCAAGAGTTGATAGGTACAGATTTAGAAACATAACGTCAGTATTGCTACGAGATGTAGATATGATTTTCTAAATTTGTAGCGTTTCGATATAATCCCTTGTGCAAAAGCAGTTGCGTTCATTTTGTTCTGTTATCTTATTCAATAATCGAGGCGGTTGGCAAGTTGTTTTCCATGGTTTGTCTCTTGATGGACAACCATATAGCGCACTCTCAAATTGCGTATGAATGTTTACTAGATACAAAGGAAGGTGCTGGTGAAATTTCGCTTGTTTCTTGATATATATATATATATATATATTATATATATGAGAATGGGGGAATGAATCCGACAATATGAGGAAAAAAATGGATAAGAAAAGAAATGTAGATGGATAAAAATGAATTTTATCGATATCACTTTTAATCGATATCACTACACATGTGTTTCGGTCTGTTTATGAAAATGTATACGGATTTACGTTATTATTATTATTATTAAAATAATCAGATGGAGTTTGAAATGATGATGATAATATAAATAGGAAAAATGTATAAAATGTTCCGTACACGGATTTTGCGTCCTTCATCGAGAGTAGTCAAATCTAAATATATATATATATATATATATATTATATATATTTATATATATATACTATATATATATATCATTATATACATATATACTATTATAATATATATATATATACTATAATATATACTATATATATATATTATATATATATATATACATACATATTATATATTATATTACATACACATTATATATATAATATATATATATATAGTATATATATATAGAGAGAGAGAGAGAGAGAGAGAAGGAGAGAAAGAAAGTTGAGAGGTGGAGAAAGAGAGGGAGAGAGATATGAATAGGGGGAGATAAGATATATAAATGGTCCGATATAAATTATATGAATAGGTGAGATATATATATATAATATATATATATATATATTATATATATATATAATATATATATATATATATTTGTGTGTGTGCGCGTCGTGTGTTGTGAGTGTGTAGATATGAATAAGCTGTGATAGATATAAAAATTAGGCAGAGAAATGTTTTAAATTCAACTAAAATTTTCAAAATAATTAATATCTTCACAACTTCTTTTTTTTTCATCACTTTATTTATTTTTTCACATACTTTCAAATTTATTTTCTATTTCTTTCAACCCCCAACATAAAATAATGGATAGAAGGCAAGCTGTATGCAATAGAAGTTGGCTCAAGGGTGTTTGTTGCAAAGTCATTATGCAAGGTTTGTCAGCCATTGGTTTGGCAGGAGAAAAAAAAAAGGAAAACTATTCAGACATAACAAAGACCGCAGAGAGAGATGGCAAATGCTTTGGTTAAAAAAGGTGTCTTTTGGGGCTACAATAATGGAGATTCGGTCTCTATTTATGTGTAACCAAAACTACGTCACTGCTCACGTCACATTAACACAAATTATCAAGCAAGTGAAGTTTTTGTTTCAATTTTTGGTTAAACAGTACCACTCCTGTTCTTCTACAAGGATGGCTTTGGCATTAAATAACCGCAAAGGTTTGATATGCTATTACACAAAGAAGCCAAACCTTAGTTACATGTGGGAATTACACGAGTCTGCGTTTTAAACATATCATATAGTAAGGTTACGTGAGTATTAGGAGGAGAGTCCGTCGTATAAATTACTTCAAGTGAGTTCTTCACAAAGTAATATGTATGTTCTTAAATAGTGGTAGAATCTCACCACTGTTGAGTACGGAGAGATGGTATTCCCATTATATCAAAAACAAAATGATTATGATATTTAAATCTATGTCTTATCTTATTATAATGGAGATTGTGGGGTTTGTATGTCTGTAACCGAAACTATATTACCATTCAAGTCACAAATTCCTTTTTATTACATCCATTCTCATGATTTTATTTTTATTTAAACCTCATTTATTAATAAAATTGTTTTACATATTAAGACTGTTGACCATATCTACATACGAATAACATGCAATGGTATATACACAAAATAGCGTTTACAGTGTGAATTGAAGGCTAAATTTGCCATATTGATATTAAAATTTGATTTTAATAAAAACGTGCTTAGTATATTGATTTCTAATTGTTTGGTTTTATCTTAATGAATATGAGCAAAAACTTCGGGGAAAATCTTAAAAGAAATCCATTAACAAGAAGAAATAACTGTAATATTTTTCTTTACTTCCTATTTTAACTAAATAGTTAAATTAGGAAAATTTACCAATGAAAGACGGAGTATGGAAAAATGATGGAAGAGTTAGTTTCAAAGTTGTTTATTTTTGATATACCCCTCTGTTTCAAATCTTTTATCTGGCATTTTTATTCAGTTTATTAGCCTTTCTAATTCAACATGATATTTATTTATTAAACTTAAATACTTCACGCGGCGGGCATAATATTGCTAGTTATATATATGGGAGATTCGCTTTCTATTCGCTGTAACGAACTACGTTACTGCCTACGTCACATTATTGTAATCCATTTTGAATATTTTTTTATTCCCGCTCTTTTTTCAGTAACGAGAGGTTAATTACAAATAAATAAATACCTACATTTTGTGTAAAATTCATGTGTAAGATATTCAAAATAATTACTTAATCAATAATAATAGATGCACCTAACTAAGTCTCCATTTCAATTTTTTTTCTCCTTCATAATTGAAGATTTTATACATATGCTACAAACCTTCTGACATTGAATTCTTAACTCCATCCCCCTCAGCAATATCTTTAAAACAATTAATTTCTATGCCGCCCGGTGTCAGGTGTTTCCTTTGCTAGTCGAATATAATAGATTTTTTTTAGAGATTGCAAATGAGATGCAATTATGATAGCTTTTTTAAGTATCTTTTAACCTTTTTAAATATTTATTTTTGTAAAATACATTCAACGCTGAATATAGTTTACATCTTACACGTTAATGTGTGTGCATGTGTGTTGTTGTGTGTGTGTGGTGTGTTGTGTGCATGTGTGTGTGTGTGTGTGTAGGATATTTTTATGATACAAAATCATTCGATGTTTATCTTTTCAATTAAACAATTATCGACAGTTTCAATTTCAATCTGCGGTTTACCAAGAAAGATGATATGCTAAAGGTGCAAGATAATATCTATATAATTTTAATATATATATATTATATTATATATATTTATATATATATATAATATTATATACATACTAATAATTATATATATATATAATATATATATAAGCGTGGACCAAAATGATCTGCCAAATGTGTCAGATCATTTTGGTCCACCCTGTAAAATAACTAATAATAATGATATATGATACAGGGTGGACCAAAATGTTGTTCCCTGTGGTGCAGCCGAGACTGGGAACTCATCTACACACCTGCGATGTACGGCTGGCCACAGCCACTATATTGCGTGGACGTGCGACACTAACCCCTATAGCTCTCGACATAATATCGATACTCCAGCTAAACTCAATAAATAATATTCGACAGTACACGATGATGCTCACTCTCTCTCTCGTATATGCGTCTCTATGTGTGTGTTGTGTGTGTGGTTTCGTGCATTGTGTATATATACAGGCGCACTAGGAGTATTCCCGACCGCGACGTCGCATCCGTGTTTCGATGTATCACGTCGCTCATACATACTTGGTGATAGAGGATCCTACAACTCTTCTCCGCTCCACCTCCAACGTCGGGATGGCGTGGTGAAAGGCCTCCCCTTACTCCGATCATTCATCAGTCAGACTTCCTAAGCCACTTCCGGCCCTCGTCACACAAACAGGACTGCAGTGAGGATCTTAAAACTGATAAATCCATCACATCTGTCATATATTTACGCAAGGTCGCCAGGCAAATGCCTCGTCTATTTTATTAGTAAAAGAGCCTTAATTATACACACACACATACACCACACCACAACACTAATAATAACTATATATCGTGTGTGTGTGTGTTGTGAAGCTATATATATATATTTTACATTTATTATTTTAATTCATTAATGCACATCCACAGGTATTTGAGCACTCTCCATAATAGAGCAGTAAAACTTATAAAAAATGCTTACATCTGTTTTAACGGCAAATATAACAATTACTATAAATTCTCCCGAGTTCAATATCAACTTACAAATACGAATTCTAACACGACTGGTAATATAGTATATTATATATTATATATATATATATTATGTGTGTGTGTGTGTGTGTGTGTGTGTGTGTGTGTGTGTGTGTGAGGTAGGTAAAAGGATAGTGAACAAGAAATGATAAACTCAAAACAAATCTGAGAGTTGAAACGTTTCGTCCGATTTATATGGACATCCTCAGTCAAAGATTTTTATTGAAAGCAAAGTTAAGTGCGAGTACATGTGATTTGGTGAGGGGGGTGAGTTAGTAGCGGAAGTGAAGGGAGGGAGGATAGGGTCTGACATGAATGAAGTGTGGGGATAGTTTACAGGATGTACTCGCACGTAATTTTGCTTTCAATAAAAGTCTTTGACTGAGGATGTCCGTATAAATCGGACGAAACGTTTCAACTCTTAGATTTGTTTTGAGTTATCATTTCTTGTTCACTATCCTTTTACCTACCTCATACTGTCGGATTCTACTACATCCATCCTATCTCAATAATATATATATATATATATATATAATATATATATATATATATATCTGTTTTCATAACTATCTCAGTCTGTTCATAGCAATGTCAGTATGTACATAGATATCTATCTTTCTATCCTAATCTGCTCATATGTATGTTAGTACGTTCATATCTATCTATCTATCTATCTATCACTCTATACAGTCTATTCATTGCTATCTATCTATCTATCTATTCAATCTCTTCATAGCTATCTATATATCTAATCAATTTGTTCATAGCTCTATCACTCTATTCATTCAGGCTGTTCAGATCTATCTATCGATCTATCTATCAGTTCATATATATCTATGCCAGTATGTTTAATCTATCTAACTACTATCTATCTCCCTATCTATCTATCAGCATTCATATAATCTATTTATGTGTTTATAGAAGGGGGAGGGGGAATATTGGGGGGAAATAGATATTCGAATCAAGAAGTTCTTGCTGAGGGGGGACCAAAAACAAGCGAGTTTCACCGTCTTCTCACAAGCCAGACTTTCTTTTGGTCAACACATTCTTCGTCTTCGTCTAGCAGCTGGAAAATCCGTCGTCTTAGTCGAAATAATCTTTAACAGTTTTTCTTAACAGTTCAAAATCGCAATTCCTATTTAGTTTTGTTTCTGTTGGACTAAAATCCATTTCTTTACTGGGTCGTTCGCAAAGCGCTTCGTCGTCGTCGACTGCTTCTGCTGCTGCTACTGACTGCCCAGCGCTCGACTCACTTGTTATTCATGGACATATTTATCCAAACATCCGGGCACATCAGTCGAACCTCGCGTCCGTCCAGTGACCAAATCGCATTTGTTTTTGCATGCGGGAGGACGCGAGTTCGATCCCGGCAGACAAGACAATGTCTTGCTCTTTTTCCTTTCTCGTTCTCCGTCACAGTGTTGTAACCTGGTTAGGGGCCAGAATAAAGACACAAGAGAGGAAATGAGTTAAACAAATGTATTAACAAAGAACAATAGCACAAACATATACAAATGAGAAGGTTACACGCGAGGCGGTTTTATCAACTGGCCTCTGAAATATTGACTCTCGCTTAAGTGCAGAACCTACTGCTATTTATAGTTGGAAGAGTTCATGCGTGCGTGGTAAATTATCATATCACTATGATATCACCTATTCTCACTAACGTATATCTATCTATCTATCTATCTGGAAATCTCAGAAAGCAAAATTTTTGAACGTGTTGGACATTAAAAGAATTAAATGATATCACTTCTTCTTGATATATCAAAAGACGAGATATTCGAAAAATCAATGTGCGTTGAACGCTGAGGGAATAGGCAATTAATAAGGAGGATCTCTCTCTCTCTCCTCCTCTCTCTCTCTCTCTCTCTCTCTCTCTCTCTCTCTCATACCACACACACACACACACACAACACACACATAGTCTTTCTCTCTCTCACTATGTACTATCATGATAACTATATATATACATAAATAATTTCAATGTTCTCTCTCACTCTCTCACTCTTTCTCTCTCTCACTCTCTCTCTGTCTGTCTCTCTGACTGTCTGTCTCTCTATCTATCTATCTATCTCTCTCTATATATATATCTATCTATCTATATATCTATCTATTCCTGATAACTATATATGACGTAGTTCTTATTGTAGCTTATTGAGATTATTTAGATATGAATCAGAATTTAATCTCTCCCCATCTCCCCCATCTCCCCCTCCCCCCCCTCTCTCTCCTCTCTCCTCTCTCTCTCTCTCTCTCTCTCTCTCTCTCTCACACACACACACACACACACACCGACCATCTTTTTCTCTTTACCTCTTTTCCCCCCCTCTCTCTCTATATATCTCTTTCTCTCTTTCTCTCATACACGGACATATACACACTGTCTTTTTATCTCGGTCTCTTTCTCCCCCACACCACCTCTCTCTCTCTCTCTCTCTCTCTCTCTCTCTCTCTCTCTCTCTCTCTCTCTGTTTCTGTCCCTCCCATTATAATGATAACTGTGTTAACCTACCATAGTTCATATTTTAAATGATGATATTATGAATCAACACTTAACCCCTCCTCTCTCTCTCTCCTCTCTCTCTCTCTCTCTCTTCTCTCTCTGTCTCTCTGTCCTCTCTCTCTCTCCTCTCTCTCTCTCTCTCTCTCTCTCTCTCTCTTTTTGTCCCCCTCTCTCTAATAACTCTATACAAACTATCATAGTTCTATGATAACATGAGATTATTTACATATGAATCAACATTTAATCTCTCTCTACCACCCTCCCTACCTACTTCCCTCCCTCCCCTCAGGATTTTTCACAGTTATTCTTTCCATGCGTCCAAATCGAAATCCTCAACAACAGAACGTTTTTACCCCCCCCTCATTCCCCCAAATTTCTGCATCTCAACCCCCAACTCTTTATTCCTTCATACAATTCTTCTCATAATTAACGAAACATGTGTAAATTAGACATTATTTCAATTAAATGACCCTGCAGCGAACGAGGAAATTCAACACAATGAAATTTCCGCAAAAACTCACAGAAATACAAGTCATCTTAGTCAAATCTGCTATGCACGAAATTAATCTCTGCGATAAACAAAAGGATCATATCTGTAAAAATGGCATAGCTCACATCACAGAACACAATGGAGGATCGAATTGAAATTAGCATTGCCAATGTGACTAATAATGAAGTTATCAGATCTTTATTCTTTTCTTTCTTTTGGAAAATTTAACAAAACGATATATGTTAAAGTCTTATCGAAACAGGTCAAAAGTGACCTGTTCTCACCCTGTATTCCATAGGCTTTTTTACTGTTTAGTTTAATGACACGAAAATTATACTAGATTATTCCTGACTTTTAAGATTGAATTATGTTTGAAAAACATTGTTTTAATTGGTTCTAATTAGTCGTAATTTGCAGTTAAGCCAAAAATTGCCCAAACTTTTTCTTTACTCTTTGGCTATCACTTTCTTCCCCTCTATGTATCTCTTGACTACCAAAAGATGCCATTATTAAAGAAAACAACAAAAAAAACCTGTGTACTAAAATGGTAATCTAGAAAATAAACTTAACCATCGGTGTTTATAGGAAGCCTATCTAGAGTCGCTTATTCCATAGTTTGTTCAAACTGAAATAGCGTTTGCTCCAGGACAATTCAAACCCGTTAAAATCCGCTTAAGAAATTGACCTTGTGTCACATCCTACTCGTGTGTCGTGGTTGGTAAATCTATTATTATACCGAAGCTGAGTTGCTTCGATAGGCTTTTTTTACTGTTTAGTTTAATGACACGAAAATTATACTAGATTATTCCTGACTTTTAAGATTGAATTATGTTTGAAAAACATTGTTTTAATTGGTTCTAAAAAAGTAAAGTCGTCGGGGCGGCCTAAAGTCGGTATCAGCCAATCAGCGAGGGAGTCTATGCCCTTTTTCAATAGCGCGAGACCAAGGATATTGTTGTAGCATCTGAGGTGGAGCGCCACACCTACCATCAGCTCCTTACTTTACCGCACAGATCCCTGTGCTGCTCATACGCTGAGTTGGCGGGGACCGGTATCGAACTAGGAACCTTGTGGTTTCTAGCCGAACGCTCTACCGACTTAGCTAACCCGGCCCCTAATTGGTTCTAATTAGTCGTAATTTGAAGTTAAGTAAAAAATTGACCAAAATTTTTCTTTAGTCTCTGTCTATCACTTTCTTCCCCTCTATGTATCTCTTGTTCTACCTCCTCGTTATATAATGTTAGTTTCTCTGGAGATAGCCTACCAAGGATGCGGATGGTGGTGACCCAACCATCGCAGTTGGCGTTCCGATAGGATGGTCTCAATTGGGTCAATACGTGCTCTGCTTCTAATTTCTAAGTGGGGGATTTTGTGCCACCACTTTATGCCCAGTATGCGTTGGTGGCAGTTGATGTGGAATGCCTCCAGTTTTTTCAGGTGTCTGCGATATAACATCCCCGGCTCACTTCCATATAAGATTATGGATAGGCATACAGCTTTATATACAGAGATCTTGGTATTGATGGTGAGATCTCTGTTCATGAACGTTCTGTGAGATAGCCTACCAAAAGATGCTGAAGCCAGACTAATCCACCGTTGCACATCACTTGTGAGATCGTTTGTGTTGGTTAAGACAGATCCTAGTTAAGTGAACTCCTCTACATTTTTCAGTGGCTGGTGGTTAAAGAGGATTATTAACATTTCACTTTAATCAATACATAAATGGAATCTAATTTAAATAGAAATTTTGTCCATTTGCCTATAATTTGTCTCTTGACCGTGTTAGCTCAGTCGGTAGAGCGTTCGGCTAGAAACCACAAGGTTCTTGGTTAGATACCGGCCCTCGCCAACTCAGCGTATGAGTAGCACGGGGATCTGTGTGGTAAAATGAGGAGCTGATGGTAGGTGTGGCGTTCCACCTCAGATGCTAAAAAATTTCCTTGGACTAGTGCAAGAGAAAAGGGGATAGACTCCCTCGCTGTCTGGCTGATACCGTCATTAAGCTGCCCCGATGACTTTACTTTACTTACTTACAACAAAGTTTGATTTACTGGGAAAAGAAACAATTGGTTTGAAATACTTTTTGGTTTATAAAAAGTAAAACTACATTTACCCAAAGGACACGGTGTTTCAGAAAAAATCATATCTTAATCAAATAACTTAAACAATTCTCGTTCAAATGACTCACTTCCATATAAGAGTATGGATAGGCATACAGCTTTATATACAGATATCTTGGTATTGATGGTGAGATCTCTGTTCATGAATACTCTATGGGATAGCCTACCAAAAGATGCTGAAGCCAGACCAATCCGCCGTTGCACATCACTTGTGAGATCGTTTGTGTTGGTTAAGACAGATCCTAGTTAAGTGAACTCCTCTACATTTTTCAGTGGCTGGTGGTTAATGAGGATTATTAACATTTCACTTTAATCAGTACATAAATGAAATTTAATTTAAATAGAAATTTTGTCCATTTGCCTATAATTTGTCTCTTGACCGTGTTAGCTCAGTCGGTAGAGTGTTCGGCTAGAAATCACAAGGTTCTTGGTTAGGTACCGGCCATCGACAACTCAGCGTGTGAGTAGCACAGGGATTTGTGCGGTAAAGTGAGGAGCTGATGGTAGGTATGGCGCTCCACCCCAGATGCTAAAAAAATTTCCTTGGACTAGCGCAAGAGAAAATGGGATAGACTTCCTCGCTGTCTGGTTGATACCGACATTAGGCTGCCCCTATGACTTTACTTTACTTACTTATAACAAAGTTTAATTTACTGGGAAAAGAAACAATTGCTTTAAAATACTTTTTGGCTTATAAAAAGTTAAAAAATCAAAGGACACGGTGTTTCAGAAAAAATCATATCTTTATCAAATAACTTAAACAATTCTCGTTCAAATGACTCACTTCCATATAAGAGTATGGATAGGCATACAGCTTTATATACAGATATCTTGGTATTGATGGTGAGATCTCTGTTGTTCATGAATACTCTGTGAGATAGCCTACCAAAAGATGCTGAATTCAGACCAATCCGCCGTTGCACATCACTTGTGAGATCGTTTGTGTTGTTTAAGACAGATCCTAGTTAAGTGAACTCCTCTACATTTTTCAGTGGCTGGTGGTTAAAGAGGATTATTAACATTTCACTTTAATCAATACATAAATGGAATCTAATTTAAATAGAAATTTTGTCCATTTGCCTATAATTTGTCTCTTGACCGTGTTAGCTCAGTCGGTAGAGTGTTCGGCTAGAAACCACAAGGTTCTTGGTAGATACTCAGCGTATGAGTAGCACAGGGATCTGTGCGGTAAAGTGAGGAACTGAAGTGAGGAATTTCTTGGATTAGCGCAAGAGAAAAGGGGATAGACTCCCTCGCTGTCTGGCTGATACCGACATTAGGCTGCCCCGATGACTTTACTTTACTTACTTACAACAAAGTTTAATTTACTGGGAAAAGAAACAATTGGTTTAAAATACTTTTTGGCTTATAAAAAAGTAAAAATACATTTTACTCAAAGTACAGGATGTTTCAGAAAAAATAATTTTGTAATGAAATCAAATAAGCGGTCACATACATTGTAAAGCGTACATTTGGATGGAGATAGCCTACCAAAAGATGGTGAACCAGACCGATCCGCCGTTGCACTTCACTTGTGAGACCGTTTGTGTTGTTTAAGACAGGTCCTCATCTACATTGTTCAGTGGTTGGTGGTTAATGAGGAGTTCAGGAGCCGTAGGTTGACACTGTTAAGTATCTGGTCGGCATCCTAGGTTCCAGATGTAATAAGTAAGTAAGCAAGCCAATAAGAATCCGGTTTTAGAGTATTCTTTGTAAGTCCTACGTCCAAGAGAATCCAAATGTCGATGAAATAAGCTCAGAATGGTGCCTCTATTAATACAGCAGAAGCAGCAGTGCCAGTGATTGACAATAGAAATCTACCCCAGGTCACGTGGTAGTCAACGAGTCTATATTTAGGAGTGACCATTTGCCCCATGCCTTATATCTAAATAATTCAACAGACACATGTTGACAACCTCTGTTTTTTAACTGAGCACATACATAAATTTATAATGAACACAGTTCCCTAACTTTGGCAGAGAACAACCCTGAATAGGTTGATATGCCATCAAAATCGGTAAATCATAGATTGATTGCCTAAACTAGGCTCAAGAACCCCATTTTCCCTACTATTTACCCATAGCTGGGGGAAGAAGAAGTGGATTCATACCTTTCTGACTATGACGTTAAACTGCATCTAATGGTGAAGTTCAATTCTGGAGCTCTGGAGAGTCTGGAATACCCCTTCATTGCCATTACTCCCAGGTCCACTCTGAACCGGAGTGGTAGTATCTATTAGCGTCCCATCTATGGGTTAAACAGATAAAAAATGAGTTTAAAATGTGTTAAAATTGAGTTAAAAAATGGAATATCCGTCAAGCATGAATAAAACAAAACGTCTTCGGTATAAAATAACCTAACAAGGTTTTGCATGCCGTAAAATCCAACAAACTTAACAAGTTAAAAGTCCACAGCACAATTGAAGAAAGATGGAAAATTTCAAAGGAATTGTAATGTTGATAAATCCGTAGTGTTGTAGATTATATTAACCTCCGGAAATGTAGAAATCTAGATATTTTGTTTTTTCAAAAGACAATATGAAAAGTAAATGGAAATGAATCCGACAGTATGAATTAAACATTTTTAGTAAAAACAAATGATGTTATAGTTTGCTGACAGAAATCTGTTTCGACCTTTTTTGTGGCTAGAATCATGAACATTTTTGATACTTTTTATACATTTTTTATATATTTTTACAACAAACTCTTTTGAATTTTCTTGTGGATTATAATGCTTCTGAGTTTTTAAAAATAAAATTTATTTTATTTTTAACACAGAATATGCGTTTTCAAAATTTTAAAAAATTCCGGCTCCGAACATGAACGTTCGTTTGTACCCCTCCTGTTTTTAACGGTTTACTTATTCCGTCTCTCCATCATAAATATTTCGCTCTTGAAGAAAACCGCTTTATTAAAAGGTCGAAATAGATTTCTGTCAGCGAACTAATAACAACATTTGTTTTTTCTAAAAATGTTTAATTCATACAGTCGGATTCACTTCCATTTACTTCATATATATATATATATATATATATATATATATATATATATATATATATATATATATATATTGGGAGAATATGTGCTTAATAGAAGTCGTACCTAATTTTGAAAGTTAATTAATTAATAATTAATTAATTAGGCGGGCATACCTATTAAATGTAAGGCTAAACAAATCGAGAAAAATCAATCTCTGTATGTATATTTCGGCCTATTAGGCCTCATCAGCAGAGCTATAGATAGAAAGACCGCCTTGTGCGTGATTCGAAACCCGACTGTCAAGCTGACAAGCGAGCATCTTACCCCTACACCAAACGGACCTTGTTGGATTTTTCGTCTGGTGTAGGGGTAAGATGCTCGCTTCTCAGTTTGACAGTCGGGTTTCGAATCACACACAAAGCGGTCTTTCTATCTATAGCTCTGCTGATGAGGCCTAATAGGCCGAAATGTACATACAGAGATTGATTTTTCTCGATTTGTTTAGCCTTACATTTAATAGGTATGCCCGCCTAATTAATTAACTAATTAGTTATTAATTAATGAACTTTCAAAATTAGGTACAACTTCAATTAAGCACATATTCTCCCAAAAATTGTCGGCTAAAAAAAGCCATATCATAAATACATCGCTTGTGTATCTACTTATCATATATATATATATATATATATATATATATATATATATATATATATATAGTTTAAAAAAGGATGTGGTCGTTTTTAGAGTGCATTGTATCTAAGATATTTTAACTTCCTTTCAGACCCGTTGTATATATTCCAGTGTGCAAAGAAAGCTTTTCTAAGAGCTTTTCTAGGTGAGCAATTTAGACGCCTTTCCACATCATTGATAAATTCGCTAGCTAAAAAGATGGCCGGCCGACCCGAATCTTTTCGATCCCTTTACACTCCAAGTCTCACGAGATTTAACAACCAAAGGCAATATTATCAACTGATTGGGAAGCGTAGACATGGGGGATTTCGCATTAGATTTTACATTAAATACGACTTTCACACATATATTTGCCTACATTTGCAGGAGGCTGTTACGAATGAAATGTTCTTCTTCTCCCATAAGAGACCATTCAAGGAAAGAATCGTTTTGCCATTGAAAGTCATTCTAATGTTATAAATATTTACCAACACCTCCGCACGAGTAGGATGTGACACAAGGTCAATTTCTGTGAATTAAGAACTTTTGTTTAGTAAATTAGGGTGTCCCAGAAAAAACAGAACCCACAAATTTTGTAATAAAACTGTTAATTTTAACTAGGGTTTAGGGTTAGGGTTAGGTTAGGGGGTTAAGGCTTTGAGGTTAGGGTTAGGGTTTAGGGGTAGAGGTTTAGGGTTTAGGGTTAGTTTAATGGGAAAATAAATAGATAATTTGGGTTCTGTTTTTCTGGGTTACCCTGTACAGGTTGACCCAGAAAAAATAGAACCCAACGCTAACCCTAACCCTAACCCCAACCCCAACCTCAACCCTAACCCAACCATAACCTAACCCTAAAGCCTAACCCTAACCCTAAACCTCCTTAGTTAAAATTATCAGCTTTATTACAAAATTGTGGGTTCTGTTTTTTCTGGGACACCCAAATTTACTAAAAAAAAGTTCATAATTACCCAATTTCTTAAGTGGGGTTTAATAAGTTTGAATTTAGAGTTTTCCTTCTTTTAGACCGGTTCTTGTACCAAGGTTAAAGAGCCCAGTTTTACGATTTGTATGGCCATTTTAGGCTTGTGGGTGAAAGCAGTTTTACAATGGAGATCCTTTATGGCATAAAGTCTGATCCTTTCTTGAAGTAGAAAGATGTAGTATCAGTTTTAATCCTTGTCAGCTGATCCGTGTTAAAGAATTGTATACTCCTAATCAGTTGATCAGTGCTTAGAGAGTTGTATAATCCTTGTCCGGCGATGAATTGTGCGGCAATTTATCAACGCAGTTAAATAGTAAATCAAATAAAAGTTTGAGCGTTTTGATTGAGCGATGCAGCCAACGCAGTTTGGAAGAGTTTATAAATTCAAATTTGATCTACAGCA
>CM042161.1:962152-964652 GCA_023376005.1 Doryteuthis pealeii | reverse complement strand
ATAAAATATTATATTAAATTAGAAAGTCTAACGGAACTAAATAAGAATACAGATAAAAAGATTTGAAACAGAGGGAGTATAATAAAAGATTTGAAACAGAGGGAGTATAATAAAAGATTTGAAACAGAGGGAGTATAATAAAAAATGGAACAACTGAAACTTACTCTTCCATCACTCTCGTATTTCATTGTTATTTTTTCTAATTTAAGTATTTAGTTATAAGAGGAAGTAAAGAATAAAATGACAGTTATTTTATCTCATTAATGGATTTCATTTAAGATTCATTGAAGAGATTTTTGCTTATATTCCTTAAAATAAAACCAAACAGTTAGAAATCAAGAATACTAAGCATATATTTATTAAATTCGATTTTTTAATATTAATATGCAAATTAGCCTTCCCGTTCACACTGTAAACCGCTATTTTGTTGTATATATAAATATAATTGCATGTTGTTAGTATGTAGATATGGTTAACAGTGGCTTCGGCCTGGAACATTGCTATAATTAACGGCGTCTGATCCCAGGGGGCCATCCCCCCAGGCAACACCTGCCCCCTTGATTTAAAGGGGCAGGGCTGGGTTTATTGCTCAGCGCCTGAAGCGCCCCCTTGAGGGGGAATGCCGACGGGATCGACGCAATTTTTCACCCGCCACCCCATGAGCTTCGGTTTGTGGGTGGTCTTGTGCCTGACCCGTACAAGTGGGGTACGTGGAAAATATCATGTAGATATGGTTAACAGTATTAATAATGTAAGACAATTTTATTAATAATTGAGGTTTAGATAAAAATAAAATCATGGAGAATGTGATGTCAATAACTAGGGGAATTGTGACTTGAGTAGTAATATAGTTTCGGTTACAGACAGAAAAACACACAATCTCCATTATAATAATATATATATATATATATATATATATATATATATATATATAAGAAATGGATATAATCTATTTAAGAAATGGATATATTAATGGATATATAAATGGATATAATCCATTAAAGAAATGGATATCTATCCCTTTCTTAAATAAATTTTGCTCTACATTGTATTGAGCACTTTGTATTTGTTTTTTCACGGTCTTAACACCTGGATACTGTGCGCTCCCAACGATCGTACCCGTACCCACCGGTAAGCCACTACTCATACATGAATATATATATATATATATATATATATATATATATATATATATATATTGAGAAGGTGATGTAAACAACCTGAGTCAATGACTTTATTCGGTATTAAATGACCCAAAAGTGTTGATATGCCGTAAAAAACCAACCAACCAACCAACCTAAATATTGCCTAATGTTTTATTACTCCCCCAGTATATATGTATGAAGATAGAAAAAGAGGGAAGCCGAGATACGAAGAGGAAAAGACAAGGGAACGTGGATTGCGGCAAACAATTTGATATGTGGTAAATACCATCGCGTTTTCTGCCATCAGGTATGCCAAGGCCGATGCACGGGAAAATGTCCTTAGAGTAATGATTCCCCCGGAACATCACAGTAAATGTCAAAGCCCGAAACAAAAATCTTTCTTCGAATGTCCGTCTGTCAGTAGTTTTCTCACTATCTTATCCTATGAGACGATAAAGTTCTCGGTCTGACCAAGAAATACATTATTAGTAGCCAAAAAACTGTACATGCTAATCACGGATTTCAATCCATTTAGCACAATTTCTGTGACATTTTCAATATATATATATATATATATATATATATATATATATGTGTGTGTGTGTGTGTGTGTGTGTGTGTGTGTTGTGGGGTTTTAAGGGGTCAAATAAGAACAAAACGACGGGTAACAAATGTAGGAAAATGTATTAACAAAAGAGTAGACAATTACAGTACAGAGAAGTGGGAATTACGTCCGACAAACAGAGTTATGAGCTGACTCGCATTGGCTTACTCTTCAAGCCATAATTGTACCGGTTACTTATAGTAACCGTCGGCGCATTCCATTAGTCTATAGGGTATATCACCTATAACAATATATATATATATATATATATATATATATATATATATATATATATATATATACTTTGGTGTGGTACCAAGTTTCTTGGTACAAGGTGATTCTAGGCTGGTCCTAATTCTCTACCAGTAGTTTGTTGTAGCGTTCAGTTCCGCTTGAGAGCTCAATGTTTAATTATTGTAAACAAAGTAAAGGCCTTTTTATTCACAAACATATATATATATATATATATATATATATATATATATGTGTGTGTGTGTGTGTGTAAGGACCTACATGAGTTAGACACTATCTACCTAGGTTTCAGCCTAATGGTCCTTCAGGATAATTCTGACCGAATTATCCTGAAGAACCATTCGGGTGAAATCTAGGTAGATAGTGTCTGGCTCATGTAAGTAAGTAAAGTCGTCGAGGTGGCCTAAAGTTGGTATCAGCCAATCAGCGAGGGAGTCTATCCCCTTTTCACTAGCGCTAGACCACGGTGGTTATTTAAACGTCTGGGGTGGAGCGCCAC
>CM042161.1:939652-957152 GCA_023376005.1 Doryteuthis pealeii | reverse complement strand
TATTAATGAATAAAAGATATAATGTATCAGTTATTTTATTTAAAAAAAACTTTTACATTTTCAGGTCAGTTAACTTTGAACCACTATCTTTGAGGCATAACATAGATTCTCAAAGATACGTGGTTCAAAGTTAACTGACCTGAAAAAATGTAAAAGCTTTTAAATAAAATAACTGGTGCATTATATTATTTATTCATTAATATATCAAGTCCTTCGTCAATGATTGCAAATGGATGTCTGTCAGTATCAACGATTAATTAGTTAATCAGCCACGTATTCACGCTGTTATTGGCTGAGGTTTAAACTACGTGACCTCGATTAGTCTATAAATTTAAGTGGTAGATTGCAGCGTGGCTTATATACTACAAATAATCAAACAAACGTTTCATGAAGCTTGTAATACTTTTAGAAGATGTTCATGTTTCATAGAGCACTTCTTTTTTAAATGTTAATGTTACTGAAATGTTTTTTTCTGAAAAACCCTGAACATCTTAAATGATCTCAAATCCTAAAAGCAGGTGCAGAAATAACCCAAAATTCTATGTTTAAATGCCTATTCATTTTCCAGTGAAAGGCATTTCTATACCTGAAAAGAAAAAAACAGAAAACATTAAACATGGAATTTTTTTGGGTTGTCTCTACACAGGGTGCTTAAATTCATATATATATATATATAGGCGTAACAGAAGGCCCCAGGAAACAGTGGAGCTATACACACAAGACATCATTTAACAATTGAAAAAAATACAGCAGGGAACTTTCTGCACACGTTTGGGATCTCAAAAAATCAATCCAAAATACACAAAAAATAACCCGGAAAGTAAGAAAAATAACACCGGCTTACAACAACATCTCAAAACACAGTAACCTTTGCCTAGAAGAGAAAATTGTCATAATCACCTTCCCAGAGCAAAGAAAATATACCCAAACAAACAAACAGAACTCATATCTAAATGTAGGTATGAAAGAAATTCTTATAAAGCCTCCAAGAAAACTAACAACTTCAAAGACTAAGATAGATTTTTTTTTTAATTTTTAATTTTAAAATTTGATAATAGAAAAAAATACATTAAAAAGTATTTGATAAATGAATGAATAAATAAATGAATAGATAAATAGATAAACTTTCGACCTCGACAAGCAAAACCAACATTAATGGTTGTCTCCCTGTTCCCTAATTGCACAGGGGCATTGCACCTTTTAAAAACTTAGTCACGTGGTACACAATAACATGCTTAACATGTAAGTCTTTACACCTTCATTTTCTACCAGCTACATTATTACATTGTGAGTTGAAGCATTTTTATAGATTTTAACAACCAAATATCTCTCTCTCTCTCTCTCTCTCTCTCTCTCTCTCTCTCTCTCTCGCTATATATATATATATATATATATATAAAATGGACTCTCTTGTCGATTTTCGACGTATGTGTGTTCATCCAGTGAAGAAAGAACATAGTTTACAGTGGTGAAGGCTTGTGTAGGACCATTCCACACTTTTTGGCACAGTCGATAGGAAAGAATTGGTGCATCAAGGAATGCCACGCACCCAATCAACGACCTCAGGAATTTTGAATTCAGAGTTATCCCTCTCCTAGACTGGTTACCTACACAAGGTTAAAGAGCACAGTCTTCCCTACTATTTAACCCATAGCTGGAGGGAGAATATATGGATTCATACCTTTCGCAAGGGTATTAGCGCTATGTGAAATGCCAACAGTTTCGTCTAGGAATTGAACTCAAACCGACGAGTCCATTTTCCACGACTCTAACCACTAGACCACACGCCTCCATATATATGTATATTTATTTTATACGCATTGTAATTGCTTTCCTATCATTCATATATATATATATATATATATATATATGATAGGAAAGCAATTACAATGCGTATAAAATGAAAATAAAAAACATGTTATTTTATACGCATTATGATTACTTTCCTATCATTAATATATAATAACATACTTAACAATGCTTCAAGCAAATTACCAAATACTATTATATATATATATATATATATATATATATATATATATATATATATATGCTCCCATGGATTTGGTAAGAGCTATCTAAGGGGTGATTTAAATTAACGTCCACTACCAAGCATATAAGCAATCATCGTTTGCTCGCAGGCTA
Source organism: Doryteuthis pealeii (assembly GCA_023376005.1). Classification (NCBI taxonomy): domain Eukaryota; kingdom Metazoa; phylum Mollusca; class Cephalopoda; order Myopsida; family Loliginidae; genus Doryteuthis; species Doryteuthis pealeii. Next base: position 955,007 of record CM042161.1, on the reverse strand, counting down.
GATCTCTCTGTGATCGTAAATCATATAAACAAACCTATGTATTTAATAGTTTAAACACAAGCACCGTTACAGCAGCTGTTAAAGTGGCCGAGAGGTTAAGAAACTAGACTGGCAAATGGTCAGTGATAGTTGTTGAGTCTAGCCACAAGAGGCGTGAAGCGCTGGAACACGTATCTGTGGATGATTTATTTACACACACACACACACACATATATATATATATATATATATATATATATATATATATTCGTAAGACATGTGTTATTGAATACCACGGAGTATTCTTTTTTCATTTTTTGTATGGATATTTTTTCCAGTCTTCAGGCTATCCTTTTTGAATCTGGATCGAGTTGATTCATCATATTTTTCATACTTATTTCCCGAGCGCTTTCGACTGTTGCTCCAGTCGTATTCATGGGGTTAAATTAGGAAAATCTTAAACGAAAATACTAAAATTATCTACAAAAATAACAATAAGAAACGCCTACAGATCCTAGAAGCCATATGCATTAAAAATAAAAAACCTAACATTAATAAAATAGCCTTTAAAGTCGGCGACAACGTATTAAATATCTTCAATAACTAACACTCACCTAACCCCCCCTCTTAAAAATAATAGACTCTCTGAATTTGATAAAAGCATAGATAATAAAACTAAAATCAACTAAAAACCAAATTACATAACCCCATGAATACGACTGGAGCAACAGTCGAAAGCGCTCGGGAAATAAGTATGAAAAATATGATGAATCAACTCGATCCAGATTCAAAAAGGATAGCCAGAAGACTGGAAAAAATATCCATACAAAAAATGAAAAAAGAATACTCCGTGGTATTCAATAACACATGTTTTACGAATAATTTGCTGCCAAAATACACAAAATTTAAAATATATATATATATATATATATATATATATATATATATATATATATATATATATATAATAAGATAAATATATAAAGGTTTTACATATCTATTTATTAGGTGACAAAGGAACAATCACAACCATATTGGTTTCCTTTACCTGATGATTGCATCGCATGAAACCAATATGGTTGTGATTGTTCCTTTGTCACCTAATAAATAGATATGTAAAACTTTTATATATTTATCTTATTATATTATATAACAGCTCTATTTTATATTGACCACTCTACCAATAATACTGCGTTTGACACACCATTCCAGTAAAAGCTGAAACAGTGACCATCTCACACTATATATATATATATATATATATATATATAATGGATTCATGCCTTTCCCAAGCATGAAGTGAACCACAAACAGCCTCAGTCAGGATTTGAACTAGAGCTACAGATTTCATTTCCTATGAAGATAACTCTATTCTTAGTGTGACTCAAAAAGGAAAAAAGAAGTTATGTATATAATGGCAGGTCTAAAGAAAATACATTTATATCCTTGGATGAGGAAGATGTGTATTTATTGTTGTATGTTGAAAAGTGTATCACACACACATATATACATGTAAGTTAAGTAAAGTCGTCGGGGCGGCCTAATGTCGGTATCAGCCAATCAGCGAGGGAGTCTATCCCATTTTCACTAGCGCTATAGCAAGGAGATTATCTTAGCGTCTGAGACGGAGCGCCACACCTACCATCAGCTCCTTACTTTACCGCACAGATCCCTGTGCTACTCATACGCTGAGTCGTCGAGGACCGGTATCGAGGTAGGAACCTTGTGGTTTCTATATTGGTATATTAAATTGTTTATGTATGTGTATATATGTAAGCAATAAAACAATTATCATAAGCAAGTGTACTTTATATATATATATATATATATATATATATAAAGGACGCGTAAAAGCATATGCATGTTGTAAAATAAGTTGTTTTTTGTGTTTTTTTTTCTTAAAAAGAAAAGTAAGGGTACCCTAGTAAGATTTAAAATCGGAAATGATTTTTTTCGCTCAATGCTCCTCAGAGAAAAATTTACATTGAAAGATGGTAATATAATTTAGTATTTTTTTTTTTTTTTTTTTTTTTTTGTAAACAACGGAATGGTCAGAAAACAATGAGAAAAAAGGGAAATTGTTTTGTTTTTTTTTCTCAATAAGACAAGAGAATTCGTAAAATTACGAAACTTACAACTCACAAGGGGGGGGTCGAAAATTACGAGTCCCCCGTTTGATAAGTTGAGGCTTGAAGTGCCAAATAGGAGTAGTTGTTGGGACTGCTTCTGAACGCACAGGAGGGGTTGAGTGCGGGAGATGAAAAGGGACTCGAGAATCTGCAGTTGTAGTTCGCTGTTGGAACTGCAAAGGACTGAAAACATAGCTGGGTGGTAGGACCGAGCGCAAGCGGAATTTCTCAATAGATGTTGTCCAATGGTAGACTGAGTATTTATGCCTGTGGCTGTGGGACAGTCCACGTTGCCAGAACGGATGTTGTAGGGTATGTGCTGCTTGATTCGAGATTCCAGGGTACCCTTACTTTTCTTTTTAAGAAAAAAAAAACAAAAAACAACTTATTTTACAACATGCATATGCTTTTACGCGTCCTTTTTAAATTCTGTACTGCAAATAAACTTTTCATATATATATATATATATTAAATTAGCAATCACATATGCAGTGAGTATCATGAAACCATATATATATATGTACCAACCCCTCCGCACGAGCAGGATGTGACACAAGGTCAATTTCTTAAGCGAATTTCAACAGGTTTGAATTCAGAGTTTTCCTTCTCCTAGACCGGTTGCCTAACCAAGGTTAAAGAGTCCAGTCTCTCCTATTATTTATCGGTAGCTGGAGGGGGAGTAGGATTCATACATTTCCCAATGATATTAGCGCTAATTTAAATGCAATTACCACATCCAGAATTTGAACTCGGGGCAACGGATCCATTTCCCATTACTTTAACCATTACACCACGCGCTTCCATGATGAAACCATATATGTGTATACTAACAAATACATACACTGCATGTCTTTTGTCTATTTTTCATGTGTATATATAGTGGTCTTTTCTAAAATGTGTATGTCTATATGGGGGATAGAAACATGTGTATGTTAGTCTATTTTTCATATATTATAGATAGACATGTGTATGTATTGTCCTATGTTGAAATGTGTATCGCAAACACATATATACATGTATGCTTGTATATAAAATTGTTTATGTATGTGTACATACATAAGCAATAAAACAATTAATATAAGCAAGTGTACTTTTTATTTATCAAATTAACGATCACATACTCAGTGAGTATCATGAAACCATATATGCGTTTACTAACCGATACACACATTGGATATCTTTAGTCTATTTTTCGAATGTTTCTAAGGAGTGGTCCTTTCTGAAAGGTGTATATCATATTGGGGAAAGCAAATAGTCTATTTTTCATGTGTCTATATAGTGGTCTATTGTAACATGTGTATATCTATTTCATAGATAGACACGTGTATGCATTATCCTATGCTGAAATGTGTATCACAAACACATATATACATGTATGCTTCTATATAAAATTGTTTATGTATGTGTACATACATAAGCAATAAAACAATTAATATAAGCAAGTGTACTTTTTATTTATCCAATTAGCGATCACATACTCAGTGAGTATCATGAAACCACATATCCGTATACTAACTGATACACACATTGGATATCTTTAGTCTATTTTTCGAATGTTTCTAAGGAGTGGTCCTTTCTGAAATGTGTATATCTATATTGGGGAAAGCAAATAATATTTTAGTCTATATTTCATGTGTCTATATAGTGGTCTATTGTAAAATGTGTATATCTATTTTATAGATAGACACGTGTATGCATTATCCTATGTTGAAATGTGTATCACAAACACATAGACACATGTATGTTGCTACATAAATATGTGTACATACATAAGCAATAAAACAATTAATATAAGCAAGTGTACTTATATATGTGTATACTAACAAATACATACACTGCATGTCTTTAGTCTATTTTTCATGTGTATATATAGTGGTCTGTTCTAAAATGTGAATGTCTATATTGGGGATAGCAACATGTGTATGTTAGTCTATTTTTCATATATTATAGATAGACATGTGTATGTATTGTCCTATGTTGAAATATGTATCACAAACACATATATACATGTATGTTGTTATATAAAATTGTTTATTTATATGTACATACATAAAAGCAATAAAACAATTAATATCATGAAACCATATGCGCGTATACTAACCAATACACACATTGGATATCTTTAGTCTATTTTTCGAAAGTTTCTAAGGAGTGGTCCTTTCTGAAATGTGTATATCATATAGGGGAAAGCAAATAGTCTATTTTTCATGTGTCTATATAGTGGTCTATTGTAAAATGTGTATATCTATTTTATAGATAGACACGTGTATACATTATCCTATGTTGAAATGTGTATCACAAACACATAGACACATGTATGTTGCTACATAAATATGTGTACATACATAAGCAATAAAACAATTAATATAAGCAAGTGTACTTATATATGTGTATACTAACAAATACATACACTGCATGTATTTAGTCTATTTTTCATGTGTCTATATAGTGGTCTGTTCTAAAATGTGAATGTCTATATAGGGGATAGCAACATGTGTATGTTAATCTATTTTTCATATATTATAGATAGACATGTGTATGTATTGTCCTATGTTGAAATGTGTATCACAAACACATATATACATGTATGTTGTTATATAAAATTGTTTATTTATATGTACATACATAAGCAATATAACAATTAATATCATGAAACCATATGCGCGTATACTAACCGATACACACATTGGATATCTTTAGTCTATTTTTTCGAATGTTTCTAAGGAGTGGTCCTTTCTGAAATGTGTATATCTATATTGGGGAAAGCAAAGAATATTTTAGTATATATTTCATGTGTCTATATAGTGGTCTATTCTAGAATGTGTATTTCTATTTTATAGATAAACACGTGTATGCATCATCCTGTGTTGAAATGTGTATCACAAACACATATATACATGTATGCTTCTATATAAAATTGTTTATGTATGTGTACATACATAAGCAATAAAACAATTAATATAAGCAAGTGTACTTTTTATTTATCAAATTAACGATCACACACTCAGTGAGTATCATGAAACCACATATGCGTACACTAACCGATACAAACATTGGATATCTTTAGTCTATTTTTCGAAAGTTTCTAAGGAGTGGTCCTTTCTGAAATGTGTATATCATATTGGAGAAAGCAAATAGTCTATTTTTCATGTGTCTATATAGTGGTCTATTGTAAAATGTGTATATCTATTTTATAGATAGACACGTGTATGCATTATCCTATGTTGAAATGTGTATGACAAACACATATATACATGTATGCTTCTATATAAAATTGTTTATGTATGTGTACATACATAAGCAATAAAACAATTAATATAAGCAAGTGTACTTTTTATTTATCAAATTAACGATCACATACTCAGTGAGTATCATGAAACCACATATGCGTATACTAACCGATACACTCATACGCCGATCGTTACCGATCACACAGGCAAATTAAACCTTTTTGCATGTTCATTTCTCTTGAAATATCCAGAACAATCCAAAAGTTCCAATCGATACAGATTACAGTTCAATCATCTCAATTGATTTATTGCTACGAGAACATTTTATGAAGAATTGTTTTGTGTTTTTATTTTCTTTCTTTTTTTTCGTTGTTGCACATTTCCTGTGTATTTGATGTTAAAATGGTTCTCTGGTGCACAATTGCAGAACTGCTTAAGCAATTTTAGATTCTAGCTTATTTGGTCAGGAAATGAGGAAGAAATCTATACTAATAATTGAAAATATTCTGTTTGTCTGTTCTCTATAAATGGCCAGAGGCTTGCCAAATTTGCAATGCAATTTTAGAGTAAAATTATTTGCAATACATTTTTATAGTAAAATGATCTGGAATACATTTTTATAGTAAAATCTTTTCAAATACATCTGAGAGTAAAATAATTAGGGATGAATTTTTATAGAAAAAATCCTTTCAAATATAAATTTCAAATATAAATTTTATAGCAAAATAATTTGTACTTTTCAAATACATTTTTATAGTAAAATTATTTGCAATGTATTTTTATAGATAAAACTTTTCAAATATATTTTATATTAGAATAATTTCCGTTGCATTTTTATTGTAAAATCCTTACAAATATATTTTATAGTAAAATCATTTGCAATGCATTTTCATTTTAGAAATCATTCAAATATAATTTTATTGTAAAGTCAGTTGTAATACATATTTATGATAAAAAAATTAAATTATATTTTTATAGTAAAATTATTTGCCATGCATTTTTATAGTAAAACCCTTTCAATGGTTTTAATAGTAAAATTGCTTGAGCCTGCTTCAGAGTTCTTCGCCCTCTGTAGTGGCTAAGTAAAATTATCAGCGTTGATCCCAGGGTCTATCCCCGAGGCAATACCTGTCCCCTTCATTTAAAGGGGCAGGATTGTGTTTATTGCTCAGTGCCTGAGGCACCCCCTTCAGGGGGTAATTCCAACGGGATGTGATTCACAAAGGATCAGCTTCCTTTTGATGTATGATATATGTTCCTGTGTTGATAATTACACTCTGTGTATTTTATTGTTTGTTTGTTTTGTTTTACGGCATATCAACCTCAGTGGGTCATTTAATGCCGATAAACTTTTGAAATAAATCAATTCTTAATGGATAATACATTTTTTTTATAAATACATTTTTCTATTTAACCCATAGATGGGACCCTAACAGGTACTACCACTCCGGGTCAGAGTGGACAGGGAGCAATGGTGATGAAGGGGTGCTCCACATTCCCCAAACCTCCAGAACTGGAACCTCACCATCAGATAGAGTTTAACGTCATTCCCAGGACACGTAGACCCGCAGCCACCGCCTTATAGCACCCATATAATAAAAAGGGGTTGGGACTTGCCATAAGGGCAATAGGGTTGGGAATATCATATAGGTGCTAGGGCTTGACGTGACCAGCCGATTGATCGGAGGGGGCCTCTCCGACCGCCCGTCTAGCCCAAGGTAGGGCCAAAGTGGAGTATTGCATGTCATGAACTGCTCATCCACCTGGGCTCTATTCTTAAGCATCACGGGTCGCCACCCACGACCAACAGGTGGCCCCATTGGGGGAGTCTTACCCCTCTGCAGAGGTGCAGTCGGTGCATTCTAACGCCCCAGCCGACAGGGCGGTGTGTATTTTAGGAATAGTTAATAAATTCTTATATATTGGCCCAGGGATACATAACATCCACACAGAGACTTGGTCCCATCTATGCATTCGATTAAAAAATGCGTATCAAAAGAATTACATACCCCAAAAGAATGATTGAAGCAAAAATGTATTTGGCATAAAATAACCCAACAAGGGTTGACATGCTATAAAATCCATCCAACCAACCAACTAACGAACCATCCCAGCATCTGTCTCCATTTTATCCATCCTGATTTAACATTAATTTCTGTCTTTATTGTCTCTGTTTGTTCATGTCAAGATCTCTGATATGAGTCATAAAATCAGATTATTTCCTCCGTACTCTGATCAATAATTTGTTCGATTCAGCTATCAACCATTAATATCAAATTCAAATCCAGTCAATTCCAGGTATTGGATTCTGAATGGCCTTGCAGGTTGGGCTAAGAACATGCTTACTGCTTCTCATGCAGAAGGATATGACTCCACCCTACAAAGCAGGGAGTGTTGTCTAACGGTTATCATTCAAATTCTGGACAAGGCTGGTTGCATTTCACATAATGCTAATACTCTTGGGAACGAAATGGTAAGCATCCAACTATTCTCCCTCCAGCTATGGGTAATTAGTAGGAGAGACTGATTTCTTTAATCTTGGCATGGAAACCGGTCTAGGTTGGTTGGTTGGTTGGTTGGTTGGTTGATTGGATTACAGCATGTCAACCCTTGTTGGGTTATTTTATACTGGAGACTTATTTTCTGATCTATTTAACCTATAGATGGAACCCTAACAGGTACTACCTGTTCGGGTCAGAATGGACCTGGAAGTAATGGAAGTAGTGACCCATGATACTTAAGGACGGAATCATGATTGCTGAAGGTTTTTAATGCCCTGGGTATGACGTTATACTGCATCTACTGATGAAGTTCCAGTTCTGGACCTCTGGGGAGAGGAAGTATCCCTTCATTGCCAATAATTCCAGCTCCACTCTGACCTGGAGTGGTCACATCTATAGTTTAGATATATCAAAAATGAGTTTTTAAAAATGTTTTTAAAATAAGTTTAAGAAAAAAATTGAATACCCCAAAGGAATGAATAAAACAAAACATCTTTGGCATGAAATAACCCAAGGGTTGACCTGGCATAAAATCTAACCAGCAACCAGCCAACCAGCCAACCATTTAATGTGGAGATAGCCTCATCTTGTTTAAAACACATATACGTTCCATCATAAACAATGTAAGTGTGACCAACACTTCAGTCAGAGATACAATCCATTAGACTGCTTATACAAATGATGGTTAAGGCTTAAGGCCAGAAACACTTTTTGGATGAGCTAATGTTTGCTATAAAACAATTCCAAATAATGCATAATTTACATTGATGGAAAAGAATTTAAACTAATTTAACATTTGTTCAATCCGGTTTGTATCGACTAAAAATAAGAATTTATATCGTTTATATTATTTTTCGAGAGGAGGAATCCCCATGGTGTAGTTGATAACGTGTTTGACTGCAACATCGTAATAAAAGAATTCGAACTCATTCTGATATTACGTTCTAATACTCTGGGAAAGGTATGGAACAGGTTGAATAGTACTACATATTTTTAAGATTGCCCTTATTTATTGAAGGATCCTTACATTTATATATTATATATAATATATATATATATATATATATATATATATATATATTATATATAATACTTCTAATACATGAGTAATTCAATAAACAATCAATTGGATATTATAAATTTATTTCAGCTGATACATCTATAAAAAAAAAATCATGTGTCATGTCTATCTGACGAAACTGGTCTGTTTTAAAAATGTACCAACTGAAATAAATTTATAACAAAATGATGGTTTGTTGAGTTTTCTCACTTATTGTAAGTGTAAATATTGCTCTGTATGAAATTGATTATCATACATTGAGCTATTCCGGAGACTTATAAAATGGGTATGCATTAGGGATATACGGAGGATAATGAAGAATCATTTACAACTCATCTGTGTTACGATTTTTATGGCCATCCTTAGACTTCATGCAAGAGCACTGTTCAGCGGAGATCCCTTGTATTATAAGCAGACCGCGATTCTTAGTGAAGAAACCTTTGGTTGCTTCTTGGTGTCTATTAATTTGGGTATGATCCTTTGGTTGTTCCTTGTGTTCCTTATATTGGGTATGATGATCCTTTGGTTGTTCCTTGATGTTCCTTAATATTGGGTATGATCCTTTGGTTGTTCCTTGGTGTCCATTGATATTGGGTATGATCCTTTGGTTGATCCTTGATGTTCCTTAATATTGGTATGATCCTTTGGTTGTTCCTTGATGCTCCTTAATATTGGGTATGATCCTTTGGTTGTTCCTTGGTGTCCATTAATATTGGGTATGATCCTTTGGTTGTTCCTTGGTGTCCATTAATATTGGGTATGATCCTTTGGTGTTCCTTGATGTTCCTTAATATTGGGGTATGATCCTTTGGTTGTTCCTTGATGTCCTTAATATTGGGTATGATCCTTTGGTTGTTCCTTGGTGTCCATTAATATTGGGTATGATCCTTTGGTTTGTTCCTTGATGTTCCTTAATATTGGTATGATCCTTTGGTTGTTCCTTGGTGTCCATTAATATTGGGTATGATCCTTGGTTGGTTCCTTGATGTTCCTTAATATTGGGTATGATCCTTTGGTTGTTCCTTGATGTTCCTTAATATTGGGTATGATCCTTTGGTTGTTCCTTGATGTTCCTATAATTTGGGTATGATCCTTTGGTTGTTCCTTGATGTTCCTTAATATTGGGTATGATCTTTGGTTGTTCCTTGAATGTTCACTTAAATTGGGNGAGAGAGATCGCGTGTGTGTGTGTGTGTGTGTGCATGCGTACGTTGCGTGCGTGTGTGTTCTCCAGGCCAGCTAAATTTTTTTTCCATTGTGATAGCCTTTAAAACGAACCACCAAACCTAAATTAAAAAAGCGATTTTTGCATTGCTAATTTCAAAAATGTCCATGAATTGCTACAAAAGTATAATTACTCTCAATCAGTTTCTAAGCAATGATACATTTCACAATTACAATATCTAAATTTTAATAAAAGAATATGATTTCATCAGGAATTTTCAAATTAAATGTTATTGTTATTCCTCCATTGCCATTTAAAAATGCATAAACCAAAGAATCTGCCAGAAAAAGCACTGCACTCCTAGAATGTTGAAATTTTGTTGGAGTTTGGTTTAGCTAAGTCGGTGAGCATAGACATGGAACCACAATTTTCCGGGGGATTCGCTGGATTTTGATGGGGGTGGGTAGGAGCGTGGGTTGGGCTCGTCGCCGGCCTCGCCACTCAAGCGTATGAGTAACACACGGATCTGTGCGGTAAAGTAAGGAGTTGATTGTAGTTTTGGCGCTCTCACTTCAGATGCGCTAAAAATAATCTCCATGATCAAGCCTGTTTGCATAGGGCTCTACTCAGGCCCACAAAATCCGGTACATTGTCATATACTGTTGCTGGGTCGTATGTGTTAGTAATGGAGTATAAAGATTCACGAACGTAGACATATGTAGTAGTAAGACTTTTAACGTTTATTTATTTCATCCGTGGTGGTGCGGTGGGTGGACGAGCTGGACAACGGCGCTACGAAGTGTTGCAAGGCTGGCGATCGGGGGGTTGAACGGGGTGGGCGAGCATCACTGCCCGCTCGACCGTGTCGACGGTCAGACACCTTGTGCTCTCTTCGTCCGTCTCCGGGGTTCCCTTTGGGCTGGTCTGATAACGCTTAAGTACTGACGACCGCCACACTTCTTTTGTTCCTTGACCGGAAGTCTTTCTCTTTGTTTCAAATTCGCGTTTGTCCGATGAGTCCTTTGTCACACAGACCCTCTGTCTACCCTAGACATTGTCTTCTCAGTTTCAATTTTCCTCCTTTTGTCTTTTCGACTTCCCGCGCAAAACAAACAAGTCAATCTGCAACAGCCTAATGAAAAAGGAGATAGACTCCCTCGCTGTCTGGCTTGATACGTTAGAACCAACCCGAAGGTCTTTTACTTGACTTAACTAATCTAGAATGAGAAGAATTTATACATTCAAAAACGATAAAATATAATAAAAGGTAGTATAATTTTAGTATATTTTGGTAGATGTAAAGCAATAGATGCTATGTTATTTATTATTGCTAAATTTAAATGTATAGACCAAAAAAAACTTTGCTGGAGTTAATCTCAGAATAATTTTTTTTTATCATATTCAAATGAAATAGAAAACAGAAGTATATTTGAAGTATTTTTTTGTACATGTAATGCAATTCTAAAAGAAATTGAAAAACGATTAACCTAATTATCTTTACTACTTCAACTGTATACCACATTGTTTTATTTTTTTTCGAAGGTGCATAAATAATAAAAAAAGATAGCTATTGAATTTTTTCATCTCTGGGGCAATCTATATATAATTGTCTATTAGAAAACAGTTTTCTTCTAAATGCAAAATCCTCTCGAGACAGTGCTTGACCTGACCATATCTATGAAACTAGCAAATTTAAGTGAATGCGAAACTGCAAGGAAAAAAATGGGAAAATTTAAAATGTGCATGTGCATACCGTTCAAAAATTCTTCATATTTGTTAAAATTCCCAAATGACTTTGGCCATTTATCAAACTTTTCTTGTTCCATTGATACTGCTGTTACGTTAAAGCTCTCCTTTCGGAATGGAGAGATGACGTTGCCGACGCTTGTTACGTTCGAGCTCTCATTTCGGATGGAGAGATGACGTGTCAACGTTTGTTAGCGTTAGCTCTCCTTTCAGAATGGAGAGATGAGTGTCAACGCTTGTTTACGTTACGCTCTCTTTCGGAATGGAGAGATGAACGTGTCAACGCTTGTTTAAGTTACGCTCTCCTTTCAGAATGGAGAGATGAACGTGTCAACGCTTGTTACGATAGCTCTCCTTTTCGGAATGGAGAGATGACGTGTAACATTTTGTTACATTACGCTTCTCCTTTCGATGGAGAGATGACGTGTCAACGTTTGTTAGCGTTACTCTCTCTTCTTTTCGGAATGGAGAGATGACGGGGTTGTCAACGTTGTTACGTTAGCTCTCCTTTCGGAATGAAGATGACGTTCAACGTTTGTTACGTTATCGCTCTCCTTTCGGAATGGAAAGATGACGTGTGCAAGTTTGTTCCGTACGCTGTCCTTTCGAAACATGAAGATGACGTGTCAACATTTGTTACGTTTACGCTCTCCTTTCGGAATGGAGAGATGACGTGTCACGCTTGTTACGTTAACGCCTCCTTTTCTGAATGGGAGATAACGTGCCAACGTTTGTTACGTTACGCTCTGCCTTTCAGATGGAGAGATGACGTGTCAACGCTTGTTACGTTACTACGCTCTCCCTTTCAGAATGGAGAGATGACGTGTCAACGTTTGTTACGTACGCTCTCCTTTCAGAATGGAGAGATGACGTGTCAACGCTTGTTACGTTACGCTCCCTCCTTTCGGAATGGAGAGATGACCGTGTCAACGCTTGTTTAAGTTACGCTCTCCTTTTCAGAATGGAGAGATGACGTGTCAAACGCTTGTTAGCGATACGCTCTCCTTTCGGAATGGCGAGATGAACGTGTCAACATTTGTACATTTAACGCCTCTTCCTTTCGGAATGGAGAGATGACGTGTCAACGTTTGTTTTTACGTTACTCTCTCCCTTTCGGGAATGGAATAAGATGACGTGGTCGAAACGTTTGTTAACGTTACGCTCTCCTTTCAGAATGAGAGATGACGTGTCAACGTTTTGTTATGGGGGGACGTTCGCCCTCCTTTCGGGAATGGATAGATGACGTGTCCACGTTTGTTACGTTTACGCTCTCCTTTCGGAATGGAAAGATGACGTGTCAACGTTTTGTTACGTTAACGGCTGTCCTTTCGAAATGGATAGATGACGGTGTCAACATTTGTTTACGTTCGCTCTCCTTTCGGAATGGAGAGAATGACGTGTCACGCTTGTTTACGTTACGCCTCTCCTTCTGGGAATGGGAGAGATGGAGTGCCAACGCTTTGTTACGTTACGGCTCTCCTTTCAGAATGGAGAGATGACGTGTCAACGCTTGTTACGTTACGCTCTCCTTTCAGAATGGAGAGATGACGGTGTCAACGTTGTTACTTTATGGCTTCTCAATTTCATATTGGAGTTGATGATGGGTTGATAGTAAAAAATATAGTGGTGACTTATTTGCTGGCTGGGTGACTACATGAGAGGTTCGACTCTAGTTGCTGGACTGCTTGTTCAGTCCTACTGGAATTTTCCTGGGTGTTTGGGAATCTGGAGACAACTGCGTGGTTGCTGAGGGAAATCATTATGCCTTGTACTATTTAGAGTTTTTAGTAATAACACAAGGCATCTTCTTTTTCTTGTGAGAACTTTTTATTTTCCCCCCTCAAGTACACACAGCCAGAGCATGTTTGGCTCTATTCAACTCATAATTCCAAAAACCTCAATACATTCTCACCTTTCACTCCTCCTCTCTTCATACTTTGCGCACATCTCACGCTCGTCCAATAGAACGAAGCTCTATCTTTAGATGAAACTTTTCCAGTCTCATTTAAGCATATTTTTTGCAAAAGACTCTTCTATGATTTGCACATTCAGCCTTACACTCATATCTCTCCCCACCTTTTATGTACGACCTAAGTTCTTTAAAAAAGTTGGCCATTGGGGTTATCCTTTCCATTCAAAAATGTCCATATTGGCAAACGCCATTGTTGCTTTGGCCCGGTTTAACGACATTGTTTCTCGTTCCCCAATGATACCTGCATTGGTCAATACAGGTCTAAAAAAGTTAGGCTTCTGATTTACCCCTACCACGTATCTTATAAAGAAAAGAATCAATTCTTTTTTATTTGAGAATTTATCATAAAAAAATATATGCCATCAATTAATAGAAATTGGTATTCATTAAACGTTAAGTTTTAAATTCTTAAACTCTTGTATCGTCGCGGGGAAATGATACACAGAAGAAACTATAATTATTCAGCACCAGTATCCGTGCTAAGGCTACCAATACAAAACCAGTACAATACGTTACAAACATGTTAACAAGAAAACCTACAAGAAATAGAGCGAGGTCCAAATGCGATTGAGCCAAACGCAGTTAAGATCAATCCGAATATTATCAGGCTTATTAATCAACTGTGGAAATCCTTAATCGACGACTATTTAAGGTTACGGGCCAGACCTTCTGGAGAGTTGCTGAAGGGGTGCTACTACTCTACAACACAAACTTTGGTTATTCAGAGATTTATCATCGAAATATGTCAATGTTAAATCATTTTATTCACAATCATTCATATAACAACAACAAAACAGAATATTTGTGTATATATATTTGTAAATAAAAAATATAAAAATATTCTTTTTTATGTCTACCGTTTATTTTTTAACCTAAGGAAAAGAATTGTTGTTTTCATTGCCTAAACAATTTAATAAATATATTATCAAAAATATGCTCATTCAGTAATTGATTTTTTCAAAATTAATAAAAAAAATTGTATGAATGATTAAATTAATTTCTTAATTGAATTAATTTTCAAGAAGATGAGAAAATCTTCTTAGGGATAATGTAAACAAATTAATTAGGAATGGATCACAAGTATTAAATTTAATGATCTATCTATCTATTTCGGTTTGTTTAATATTATCTAAATCTATCTATCTATCTATCTATGTATGTAATTATTGTCTGTTCATAGCTATCTATATATCTATCTATATCTGTATGTTCATTATCTAATCTATCTATCTATATCGGTTGTTCATATCTATTCTATCTGTCGATCTATTATATCGGTATGTTCATATCTATCTATGTCTTATCTATCTATATCGGTATGTTCATTATCTATCTATCAATACTATCTATCTATCTATATCGTATGTTCAATATCATCTATTATCTATCTATTTATATCGCGTATGTTTCCATATCTATCTATCTATTTATCTATCTATCTATCTATCTATCTATCTATCTTCGGTCTGTTCATATTCTATATATTCTATCTATCAACTATCTATCTCGGTCTGTTCATATCTATCTATCTATCTATCTCGGTCTTGTTTCACTATCTATCTATCTATCTATC
>CM042161.1:894652-924652 GCA_023376005.1 Doryteuthis pealeii | reverse complement strand
TTTTTAATTCTCGTTGCGTTTCTTCCTATTATTTTTCTGTTAACTCTGATACTAAAGTTCCAACAAATAGTATTTGAAAATTAAAAGGGTTTTCTAAACAAAAACAAAAGAATCAGAATTGATAAGAAGGTGTTGTTATTCAAATCGTTATCTGTTCCGACATCTTGGCTTCGATTAATTAAAAAAAATCAAGCTTCAGGCAGGCAGTAGAAAAGCAGTTGAGGGAAGTGGAATAATAATAGTCGGTTTTGATTACTGATTAGTGAATGTGTATAAAAATCGAGGTGAGAGCTACAACAGCGGGAAGGTAGGTCAGAGCGAGAAAGAGAGAGAGAGAGAGAGGGGGGGGAATGAAGGGATGATTGAAGGGGATGCTGGGTTTATTGTAACTAGTAACATTTATGTAAAAGAAGATTTTTGTTAATGGAAGTTTCTGATTGGCTGAGAAGAAAAAGTGATCAAGTAAAATGTAGGTGTATGAAGACTGGAGGACATTGCTGCATGAAACCTAAGTACAGATAAACAGTTTTCAAAGTAAACGTTTTTAATCTCTTGATAAAGTATGATTCCCCTCACAGAAGTAATCGTGGCGTTCTGTTGTACGAAAAATGTGTTCATATATATGTATATACTAGCAAATATATGCACCCTCCGGGTGCAAGTATTTAAGTTTTGATATAATAAAATATCATATTAAATTAGAAAGGCTAATGAAACTGACTAAGAATGCAGATAAAAAGATCTGCAACAAAAAATAGAACAACTTTGAAACTAACTATTCCATCATTTTCCATTACTCCCCTCTTTCATTGGTAAATTTTCCTAATTTAACTATTTAGTTAAAATAGGAAGTAAAGGATAATATTACAGTTATTTCTTCTTGTAAATAAATTTCTTTTAAGATTTATCCACGAGATTTTTGTTTATATTTCTTAAGATAAAACCAAACAATTAGAAATCAATAATACCAAGCACATATTTATTAAAATAAAATTTTAAATATCAATATTGCAAATTAGCCTTCTCGTTCAAACTGTAAAGCGCTATTTGTTGTATTATAAATACAATGCATGTTATTAGTACATAGATATGGTCAACAGTATCAATAATGTAAAAACAATTTTTATTATAACTGAAGGTTTAAAAGAATGAAACCATGGAGAATTTGACGTAAATAATTAAGGAATTGTGACTTGAGTAGTAATATAGTTTCGGTTACAGACAGAAAACAACACACAATCTCCATTATAATAAGATATGTGTGTGGAGAAATATAGACAAACACGGGATGTTACACTGAATGGAAGGAGGAAAGAAAAAGAGAAAGAGAAAACAGACGGACGGACGGACGGACGATTAACAGACGGAAAGGATGAGGGTTAAAACAATACACAAAAGCAAGTTTGCCATCTAAAGGTCTCTGGTTCAATCCCGAGCGTGGGCGCCAAAGAGAAGCCGATAAAAAATCTTCACAGGTGAGAGTACATTAAAGTCGAGATTCCTTTGTGTTCTTTAGTGTTAGGTAGAATTGTCGTGTCCCTTAGTGTTGGACAGAATCCTTGTCTTCCTTAGTGCAGAATCTGTTATGTTAAGCAGAGCGCTCGGTTGTTGACCCCTTCGTCTGTGTCGAATACCAGCAACTAAACGGCTTTCAATATCGACGATTAAGTAGATAACTACAACGTTTTCGAGCGTGTTGATTGGCTGGCTTTAATCCACGCGCCCACGGAGAGTCTATGTTTACGTAGTAGGCCAAATCACACCTTATATATAAAAAAAATAAAATAATCCAACAATTACGGATTCAGAGTTAATTTAGCGAGCAAAGAAGTGGACGCCAATGGCGTCGTTCCTGTGAGCTATTTCTCCCCACGTGTGTGGTTACCTTTGGGTTATGAGATAAAGACGTCTAAAATGTGAGAAGTCAGCTATTAGAAAATGATCTGATCTAGCAGATTAACAAGTGTAGTGAGTGCACTAATTAATTAGATTGAAATGAGAATTGGAATGTTATAGAAGAAAAAAGGAATTTACAGTTAATTAAAAAGAAATATTTTTTTTCTTAATTTAGACAAGAAAAGTTCATTAAGAAGGAATTAGTATTTTAGTTGCTCTTAGATAAATGCGTTTTTTTAGAAATTAAAAAAAAAAGGTGTGTTTCAACGGCGTGTCTGCTTGTGATTTTTCTCTTTATTTTAGCAGTTGCATTTGTAGGTGTTTCACTGTTATTGATCTATACATACATAAAGGACAGTTGGTGTGTATGTATGTCCGGAGTAAACTACGAATATAAAGCAAATAATGAAAAAGTATGCCTGCTTTTTGAGCAAAAATAATGAAGATTTTATTAACATTCGAAGATAATTAAAAAACAAAATTTAAATGATAACAGCATGGAAATGTTTTTTCTTTGTTTTGGTTGTTTTTTTGTTTGTTTGTTTTTTGTTTTTTGTTTTTTTTGCATTTAATATTTTGAATAGTAGACATTTTAGAGTAGCTGGATCAACGCAAAGTCTTTTTTGTGTAGGGATTTTAATGGGTCATCATGCGAGGATCCAACTGGAAATTCAATGGATCTGCGAGATTGACTTCTTACCCTTCCTTCTATCCAGCCGACGGCGATAGCCGTTTCTAGTGACTTTGTAAAGGAAACAGTTGTTTGTGTATCATTTCTTCGTACAGTTCAACAAGTACATACAATTTACCAAACCCTCCACACAAGCAGGATGTGACGCAAGGCCAATTTTTTAGGCGGGTTTCAAGGTTTGAATTCAGAGTTTTCCTTCTCCTAGACTGGTTGCCTAAACAGAATTAAAAAGCCCAGTCTGTCCTGTTATTTATTCATAGTTGATGGGAGAGCAGGTGGATGCATACCTTTCCCAAGGTATTAGCGCTTTGTGAAATGTAGACAGCCTCGTATAGGATTAGAACTCGGGTCGACGACTCCATTTCCTGCAACTCTAGCCATTACACCACGCGCCTCCACCATTTTCAGCAAGTAAGGTACTGCTTCCAGGATTTGTTCAAAACAGCCGAGCATATTGTGTAGTTCCCTTCAAGTTTTTTCACCAATCACTTCGTTAGAGATTTAATGGTATTTTGGAGACTTACCTTAGGGATTACCCTCGTATATCACTAGTAAATAAATGTTTACATAATATATGGTGTAGATAATTTGCATACTGGTTTTAACAATACTGGGTTTCCTAATTGAGTAATTGGTGTTATTGATTTCTAATAATATTGCTTTATTATCAAACGTATAAAAAGCAATCTCATGTATGAATTCATATAGGAATCAATTGAAATAAAATGAAAATAAGTGTAATCTTTTTACATGCATTCTTATTCAATTTCTTTGTATTGAGTCCCATTATATCTGATAAGTTCCAAGGTCGAAGATTTGGGGAAATTTGAAAAAGTCTGTATTTTAAAATCTAATTAAAACATATCCAAATCGACCTGTTTTTTCGCTATGTAATAGCACTTATTAAAAAGACCCAAAACTTGTGTTCTGACACATTAAACTAGTAACATACCATTACAAGTGCTGTTTATAGCTTAATTATATAAATTCCCATAATATCTGATAAGTGCCAACCTTCAAAAAATTCTAAATATATTTTTAAAATTTGTGTATGTTAAAATCAAATGAAAACATTCTCCATATCGACCTGTTTTGGCACATATTAAAAAAAGAATTTGTGTTTAAACATTTTAAACCAGTAAAATAACATTACAAATTTCGTTTATAGGTTAATTATACACAGACCCGCTGTATTTAATAAGTGCTAATCTTATTGGAAAAATAGGGATTAATTATCTACGCTTGACATCAGGAGGTTAATGAGCCATTAACGTTGGTGCACAAATTGATTTCCATAACTTGTGACTTGTAGTGTTCAGTAACAAACTAGCAAGACGTCTAAATCTAGTCTCTCCCAAAACTTAAAAGGAACTCAGCAGATAAGTCTCGCAGCAAACACCATTAAGTTTGCAATTTGTGCCTTTCTGAATATATGTCTTTATCTTTAATTGTTGTTGTCTTCTTCATCTGAATTTAATTGTCTACCTGTTAACGTGGGAAAATATATGATACCCAGCAAAAAAAGACCAATTTTCTGAAAATTTTAGAAAAATTGGAAAATGTTTTTGAAAAGTGATTATGGGATCAGTTATAAACATGTTTTAACAACCAATAACTTTATAAATTATCTTTGTTCCATTTTTTTCAATGTATCCCTGAAGAATAAGTTCCAATTACCGTCGAACTGGGAAGAGGTCTCCTTAGCTTGTTTAAGGATAGGATGGGCTTCTCCCATTGCTGTGATTCCCAACTCTTTTAGCATGGCCCGATCCAATATTTGGAGGTTTTCTTTGGTCAGCTTTTCACTTGCAAATGTTGCAGCATAGCTTTTGGCTGAGTCAGCAGAGATACCAGCTTTGATGAAGTAGCTTTCCCAATCTTCAGGTTCCATCCTGTTTGCAGCGCCATATTGAAGTCAGTTAGTCTACTGTTGGTTTGAATAACAGCAGCTAAGTAGAACCCAAGCAGTGTCCAAGACAGCTGGTATAAATAGGAGTCAAGAATTATCCATTCATGAATCTGGGTGATTTGGGTCATTCCATTCCTTGAGTTCTGATTGGTTGCTTGACTGCTTGATTTGAATGACATTGTGGAGTCTTATATATACTTTGTCATTCTGCAGTGGACTTTGTAGCATTCGAGTTTGTATTTAAGTTCCAATCGCTTGCTGCCTTGTCTTCCCAGTTCGACGGTAATTGGAACTTATTCTTTAGTCCCTAATTCAAATTTTTCAGGGAGATGAAACCTATGGTTCTGTGGAGGAATTACGTCATATGCTTCCCCTTCTGTCGACTACAGAATTACAGCAATGGCTTTACATTGAAGATGAACTTTTCTTTCCATCTCACCCAGAATTACAAAAAGATTTGGGCAACATTGTAAGTCATCAATTTACCTTAGTAAATTTATAAACAAGAATATATATGTATAATTGAGATATTTTTGACTGTTGTCCACTTTATTGTAGTATGTATAAATCCAACCCTTTTTATCATATATGTGCTAGAAGATGGTGACTGAGGGTCTTCAAGTCCATCTGATGGTGAGGTCCCAAAACTCATTGATAAACTCCTGGTAGTATTTTGATGTAAGCAGTGAAGTAGTTTCAGTTTCAGACAGACATTGAATCTCCATTATGATATTATTATAGAAATGATTAATCATCCTTAAAGATCTTACAAGTGTCATTATTTCTCTTGTGTTCATAGCCTTATTTGAAAAAAGACTTCTTTTCATTGTTTCCAAAAGAAGTAAGACCCTGGAACAGCATATTATTATGGGGTGGTCTTCATTCCAAGTCTCCTTTACACATGGACCCTTAAAAAAACTTTTGTTCAAACATTTAAAAATCGTAAAATAACATAACAAATGGTGTTTATTGCAAGCTTATATATATATTTACCAACCCCTCCGCACGAGCAGGATGCGACACAAGGTCAATTTCTTAAGCGGAGTTCAACAGGTTTGAATTCAGAGTTTTCCTTCTCTAGACCGGTTGCCTAACCAAGGTTAAAGAGCCCAGTCTGCTCTACTAATTACCCATAGCTGGAGGGAGAGTAGGATTCATACCTTTCCCATAGGTATTAGCGCTAAGTGAAATGCAATTAGCACGTCCAGGATTTGAACTCGGGGCGAAGAGTCCATTACCCATGACTTTAACCATTACACCACGCTCTTCCTACAGTACTATTGCAAACTTATATAGAGTCATATTATATCTTTCTTTTTCTTTCTTTTGGAAGTCCCTCGCAGACGACGATGACGTCACTCCATATCTTCAGTTGCGAGCCCTTTAGTGGCTCGTTAGTCTATTCTGGACTTGCAGATGCCGTTACACACATTTCAGGGGAAATTCCCATGTACATTTGGTTGTTCATGCAGTCATGTTTCTCTCGATATTGAGCGGCTTAGCTCCTGTGTGGTATATCTGGCCTCCAACAGACAGGACACATCTATTAATAATGGAGATTCGCTTCCGGTTTTTGTCTGTAACAAAAATTACGTCACTGCTTACGTCACATTACCCAAAATCGTCATAACATAGAATAAATACACTCAAAATTTGAACATGCAACATTAGACAGTCCTCATTGTTTTTTAAAACAAGTTTTAATAAATACATGACTGTTATTATATATCTATGTATAGTTTGTTTTATTTTAATACACATTTAATGGGAATGACGTTAAACTCTATCTGATGGTGAGGTTCCAGTTTTGGAGGTTTGGGGAATGTGGAGCACCCCTTCATCACCATTGCTCCCTGGTCCACTCTGACCCGGAGTGGTAGTACCTGTTAGGGTCCCATCTATGGGTTAAATAGAAAAATGTATTTATAAAAAAATTGTATTATCCATTAAGAATTGATTTATTTCAAAACTTTATCGGCATTAAATGACCCACTAAGGTTGATATGCCGTAAAACAAAACAAACAAAGCAAACAAACATTTAAAGTTTACATTTCAAATTGTTTTATCTTTTAATCCTTTAATGGATTTGATGATTTTACTTACTTAGGGTACAAACTCGCTGACATTGAATTTTTAACTACCACCCCTCAGGCAATATGTTTGCAAAAATCTATTTTTACATTGCCATGAGGTCGTTTTTTTATTTTGTTCTAGTTATATCTAATAAGCGTTAATTTAACATAATATTTAGATTTTAAAACTTAAATACTCGCGCCCTACAGAGGGCGCATATTATTGCTAGTTAGAATTAAAAAGAAAGATACAGTTTTTAAGAAAGTACGTACGGTAATTGATAGCATATCAAACACACTTTAAACAAAGGGAAGCTGAAAAGACTTTTGTTACAGAAAACTAATTGTTTTTCCACCAAATCCAGTTTTGTGTTTTTGTTTATCTTCAACTCTAGTTGTTTGTTTCCTTCGTATAACAAATGTTTATTTTTTGTTTGTTTGTTGTTTGTTTGGGGTTGTTTTTGGGGGGAGGGGGGTTCTTGCGATGATTTATAACTGCAATTATGTAGGATATTTTCAACTTTTTTCTTGTTTCTCGGTTTGTTGATTGATTGAACGACATGTCAACCAGTAAAGGGTTAGTTTATATCTAGAGGTTAGGGAATTACATTCATTGTACGTTTATATTTACATTGTTCGTGTAGTTGTTTCTTAAGAGGTGTTATATATATATATATATATATATATTTACCAACCCCTCCGCACGAGCAGGATGCGACACAGGGTCAATTTCTTAAGCGGAGTTTAACAGGTTTGAATTCAGAGTTTTCCTTCTCCTAGACTGGTTACCTAGCCATGGTTAAAGAGCCCAGTCTGCCCTACTATTTATCCATAGCTGGAGGGAGAATTGGATTCATACCTTTCCCAAGGGTATTAGCGCTATGTGAAATGTCAACAGCTTCGTCCAGGAATATATATATATATATAATATATATATATAGAGAGAGAGAGAGAAGAGAGAGAGAGAGAGAAAAGAAAGAGAGAGAAAGAGAGAGATAATTTTTTTAAAGAAAACAAACACAGGATGTCAATGGAAACTCTGACACCCTGTGTTTGTTTTCCTTTAAAAAAAATTCCACAACTGTCGGATTAATTGCCTCATCGTACTTCCATATATAATATATATATATATATATATATATATATATATATATATATATATATATATATATATATCCGGTTTTAATTTCCTGGCTGTTTCTCGTATGTATTTTTGTGGCAGACTGTACATAGAACCATGTACACGGCTGCTTCTGATTTTATTTGCTGTCGAGAGACACGTGCCGCACAGGAGCTGAGCTGATCAATATCGAAATTAACAGGGCTGCAGAGCGGCGACGTCTTCGTCGTCATGAACCACCAAATGCAGATGAAAATTTCCTATGCAATGTGTGTGACCGAATCTGCAACTAAAGAATTGGACTAACTAACCACTAGAGGGTCCACAACTGTTGAACGACATGGAGTGACGTCATCGACGTCTGTAACGGACTTCTAAAAGAAAAGAAAAAGAGAGACACTTCATTACATCTTAGGATCGTTGATATTTCATTGTATTAGAAACACCCGCCAAATTTCTGCTCGATGAAAGGAAATTCTCTGTGATAAGAATCACCTTTGAAAATGGGCGACAAGAGTTTTTCATTTCATCTTTTCCTTTTTTTTTTTTTTCGATTAAATAATCCGGTCTATGAAAATGTAGCGCCTGTCAGCCATGAAATTGGAGAGAAATTCAATATTCTTGATGGAGATTGTAGAACGGTCTTTATCCTCGAGATGTCTGTGGGTGATTTTGGTATTCATTGAAAATAGGCCTCAATTCTGTGTCACCTAGAAAATGACTTGGTATTCATTGTAGACATGCGGGGTTTTTTTTTACCTTTTGGGCATATGTGGGTAAATTCATATTTATGTTGAACAGGTAGGTTTAATCTATGGTATGAAAGGTGTATGTTCAAAAAGTATCGAGACGCGGTGACAAAAATGAGCAATGAATGGAATTTTAATTTTCTTTAAAATTTGAGTTGTGTTCAATAAGTATCGAGATTGAAACTGTATTTACCAAGACGGAAATGAACAATGAATGGAATGTTAATTTTCTTTAGAATACAAGGTGTGTTCAATAAGTATCGAGACTAAAACTGTATTTACCAAGACAGAAATGAACAATGAATGAAATGTTAATTTTCTTTAGAATACAAGGTTTGTTCAAAAAGTATCGAGATTGAAACTGTATTTACCAAGAAAGAAAGGAACAATGAATGAAATGTTAATTTTCTTTAGAATACAAGGTGTGTTCAAAAAGTATCGAGACTGAAGCTGTATTTACCAAGAAAGAAAGGAACAATGAATGAAATGTTAATTTTCTTTAGAATACAAGGTGTGTTCAATAAGTGTCGAGATTGAAACTGTATTTACGAAGACAGAAATGAACAATGAATGCAATGTTAATTTACTTTAAAATACAAGGTGTGTTCAAAAAGTATCGAGACTGAAACTGTATTTTCCATGGCGGAAATGAACAATGAATGAAATGTTAATTTTCTTTAAAATACGAGTTGTGTTCAAAAAGTATCGGGATTGAAACTGTATTTACGAAGACGGAAATGAACAATGAATGAAATGTTAATTTTCTTTAGAATACAAGGTGTGTTCAAAAAGTATCGAGATTGAAACTGTATTTACCAAGACAGAAATGAACAATGAAAGAAATGTTAATTTTCTTTAGAATACAATGTGTGTTCAAAAAGTATTGAGACTGAAACTGTATTTACCAAGAAAGAAATGAACAATGAATGAAATGTTAATTTTCTTTAGAATACAAGGTGTGTTCAAAAAGTATTGAGACTGAAACTGTATTTACCAAGAAAGAAAGGAACAATGAATGAAAGTTAATTTTCTTTAGAATACAAGGTGTGTTCAAAAAGTATTGAGACTGAAGCTGTATTTACCAAGAGAGAAATGAACAATGAATGAAATGTTAATTTTCTTTAGAATACAAGGGGTGTTCAAAAAGTATTGAGACTGAAACTGTATTTACCAAGACGGAAATGAACAATGAATGAAATGTTAATTTTCTTTAGAATACAAGGTGTGTTCAAAAAGTATCGAGATTGAAACTGTATTTACCAAGACAGAAATGAACAATGAATGAAATGTTAATTTTCTTTAGAATACAAGGTGTGTTCAAAAAGTATTGAGACTGAAACTGTATTTACCAAGAAAGAAAGGAACAATGAATGAAATGTTAATTTTCTTTAGAATACAAGGTGTGTTCAAAAAGTATCGAGATTTGAAACTGTATTTACCAAGAAAGAAAATGAACAATGAATGAAATGTTAATTTTCTTTAGAATACAAGGTGTGTTCAAAAAGTATTGAGACTGAAACTGTATTTACCAAGAAAGAAAGGAACAATGAATGAATGTTAATTTTCTTTAGAATACAAGGTGTGTTCAAAAAGTATTGAGACTGAAGCTGTATTTACCAAGACGGAAATGAAACAATGAATGAAATGTTAATTTTCTTTAGAATACAAGGTGTGTTCAAAAAGTATTGAGACTGAAACTGTATTTACCAAGAAAGAAAGGAACAATGAATGAAATGTTAATTTTCTTTAGAATACAAGGTGTGTTCAAAAAGTATTGAGACTGAAGCTGTATTTACCAGAGAGAAATGAACAATGAATGAAATGTTAATTTTCTTTAGAATACAAGGGGTGTTCAAAAAGTATTGAGACTGAAACTGTATTTACCAAGAAAGAAATGAACAATGAATGAAATGTTAATTTTCTTTCGAATACAAGGTGTGTTCAAAAAGTATTGAGACTGAAACTGTATTTTCCATGGCGGAAATGAACAATGAATGAAATGTTAATTTTCTTTAAAATACGAGTTGTGTTCAAAAAGTATCGGGATTGAAACTGTATTTACGAAGACGGAAATGAACAATGAATGAAATGTTAATTTTCTTTAGAATACAAGGTGTGTTCAAAAAGTATCGAGATTGAAACTGTATTTACCAAGAGAGAAATGAACAATGAATGAAATGTTAATTTTCTTTAGAATACAAGGTGTGTTCAAAAAGTATTGAGACTGAAACTGTATTTACCAAGAAAGAAATGAACAATGAATGAAATGTTAATTTTCTTTCGAATACAAGGGGTGTTCAAAAAGTATTGAGACTGAAGCTGTATTTACCAAGAGAGAAATGAACAATGAATGAAATGTTAATTTTCTTTAGAATACAAGGTGTGTTCAAAAAGTATTGAGACTGAAGCTGTATTTACCAAGAGAGAAATGAACAATGAATGAAATGTTAATTTTCTTTAGAATACAAGGGGTGTTCAAAAAGTATTGAGACTGAACTGTATTTACCAAGACAGAAATGAACAATGAAAGAAATGTTAATTTTCTTTAAAATACAAAGTGTGTTCAAAAAGTATTGAGACTGAAACTGTATTTACCAAGACAGAAATGAACAATGAATGAAATGTTAATTTTCTTTAGAATACAAGGTGTGTTCAAAAAGTATTGAGACTGAAACTGTATTTACCATGGCGGAAATGAACAATGAATGAAATTTTAATTTTCTTCAAAATGCGAGGTGTGTTAAAAAAAGTATCGAGACTGAAATCGTATTTACCAAGACAGACTGGAGCAATGAATGAAATTTTGAAATTCTTCAAAATATAAGGCGTATTCAAAAAGGATCCAGATTACTCGATACGGTTACTAAAATCATTTGTATTCTGATGACGCCAACCTGTAGCGAAACACGTAAATTTGATTTTTATAAATTGTCTTGCGTATCAACTATCCACTTAAGGGAGATAATTCTTATGAAACAAAAGAAAAACTAATAAATAAATAAATAAATAGATAAATAAATCAAAGAAACATGGGACTGATACTGTTGGGTTACTGTGGTGCTAAGTTTGTGTTATATAGTAAGGTCACGTGAGTATTAGGAGGAGAGTCCGTCGTCTAAGTACTTCAGGTGAATTCTGCACAGAGTAATCTGTGTTCTTAAATAGTGGTTTAGAACCATTGCCACTGTTGAGGTACGGGGGAGATGGGTCATTCCATTATATCAGTTTGGTACATGTTACTAATGAGTTAAACCGGAGGGAATTTGAATCTTTGAATTTTTCCTCTTTTAATTTTTGTTTTCCCGTTACAAATATTTTCCATTGCTGTTCATTTGTTTCTTTGAAAATTCCTTTGAAGAATTCCAGAAAATAGTCATCCAATTTTACAAGCATATTATGTACACCAATAGTAGAAACTATCATAAAAATACACAAAGTTTCCATACAAGGTGTGTTGAAAAAGTATCGATACTCAAACTGGATTTACTAAGAGAGAAAAGAACAATGGTTTCTGTTACAATTTTAGTAGACATCCTTTAGGCTTCAAGCAAGAGCGCTTGTCAAGTGGAGATCCTTTGTTTTAAGTAGAGCGTGGTCATTAATAAAGAATCCTTTGGTTGTTCCTTGGTGCTCCTCAATCTTGCAGGTTCTTCGTCAATGATTGTAAATGGACGTCTTTCGGTGTCAGCAATTAAGTAGTTAACCAATCACGTATTCGGGATGTTTATTGGCTGAGGTATAAACCATGTGACCTCGCCTAGTCTATAAATTTAAGTGGTGTATTGTAGCACACCATATATCACCAAAATATTCCATTGTTTAATGGCATACCGACTTTCCTGGGTCATTTAATACCAAAGTCATTCTTGTAGATAACAGTAACGAGCTGACTTATCTCCGGCGAAACGCATCTGTTTGGCATGTCAGGTTTTGCCTTAACCAAACTAAAGATACATAGCCGCCATTGACGGGCGGCTTTATAGGGTGTGGTTTCGTTCTGTCCCGCTTGTGGCGTGAGCGTGGGTGAACGTATGCAAATTATGCCCACAAGAACCATAGTATAAAAAGTGCTCGTTGTGCCATTTGAGCAGTGGCAATTTCGATACGAAGGAAGACTGCTGTAATATTGTTGCAGGCAAAAAGACTTTTGCAGTTGGGAAAGGGATTACCGAGGTTGTTTACAAAGAATTAAGTCCAAAAACAAGTCCAGCGCGTTAGCCACTATGCAACGAGGACTTACCCCGACAACAAAATAGTCCCCTTGGCATTCTTCATTGGTTGAAGCAAATATCTCATCTGTGCTTATATCGATTTCGGTAATAGATAATATCTAATTATATCCATTTTGGTTGTATCATTTTTCGACAATGTATATAAAATTCTAGAATTTTTGGTGTTGAAATGTTTTAGGCTCAATGATGAATGAGTGTTCTCTGTAGATAGATAGATTATATTACCAACAAAATGAATGCCTTGAGTAAGACACTAAACTGCATCCTATAGTCCAATAGTGAGGCTCCAATTCTGGAGCTCTAGAGAGTGTGGAGTCATCTTTTTATTGCTATTACTCCTAGGTTTACTATGGCTTGGGCCGGTAGTACCTGTTAGCGCCCCATCTATCAATCAAATAGATTTGTTTGGGATAAAGAACTGTTTACCCTTTTCCAATGCATGAAAAAAGAACGACTTTAGCGTTAAATAACCCAATTAGCGCTAACATAGTGTTTTAGAGCCTCAAATATAATTATCTTGGATTGTAGACAGGGCTTCCCACGCCACGTGTCAGTTGGTTACGTGACAATTCAAATCCTTAGCTCTTCCTCTCTTGGTGATTCGAATCTGTAAGTGAATTCAACCCTTTTCTTATTATACTTTTTTGTATTCTTTGGAACATCATTGTGTCCTTTTTGTGCTTCGAGAGTTCTAGCATGTTTTGTTTGTTTATGTACATTTAATTAAATGTTTATATCATTTGTAAATTGACTTTATAGTTTCCCTGCCGAAATATTCAGTGTTAGGTTATCATTTGGATAGCCTAATAAATTATAAGGAGTGTAGGGGTTAGCTTCGAACTAATAACCCGTGCTAACCAACCAACCATCCAGTCGCCCACCCAACCAACTACTTAACCATCACCATATATACATATATAAAGAACAGTTTGTGTGTATGTATGTCCGTGGGAAACTATGAAAATAAAACAACGACAAAGTAAATATATATATATACATTCACTATCACCGAATCTTGCTTTTTAAGCAAAAATGATGAACGTTTGATTTATATTAGGGAAGATAATTAAAATTTGAATGATAACAGTATAGAATCTGTTTTGCATTTAATATTTTAAATAGTAAACATTAATTTTTTTTCTTTTCTTTTCAGAGTGGCTGGATCAACGCAAGGTGTTTTGTTTTTTTTGTTTTTTTTATAGGGATTTTGATGGGGCATACTACGGGGATCCAACTCGCGGTTCAATAATAATGGATCTGTGAGACTAACTTTTTTTTACCTCCCCCCACTACCCAGGAAACGCCGGGTAGCCGCGTCTAGTTTCAAGATAAAGAGTTATCTCACTTTAAAGTGTATGGTTTTAAACCCAGCTCAGTTATGATTGGATAATGGCACTGCACCATAATTGGTATGCAAATTCGTCAACAGCGCCACCTATCTTGATCATCTACTTTGCTTCAAAGATCCACAAAGCCTTTTTTTATCGCAATGATTATCGGCGTCCCGATTTTAGAAGAAAATTAACTTTTTCTAAAAAAGAAAATGTGAACTTGTTTATGGATGATAGTGTCGCTAATTATCGGGATTAGCGCCGTGAAGCACCAATACCAACATGGGGGATATCTTCTAACTCCAGAGTGCGGGTAAATTCGCTTTGTAAATATACCGGGGAAAATCTCCTAGTTCCGATATACAAGCGAATATACCTTTCAAGTACAAAGGGAAGATAATTTCAAGGGGGCGGGAAAAATACGCAAATTCAAATCGGATGCTGTATGAAAGAAAAACACGATAACAAATAGTAAAGTTCAACAATTTTAATGTAACAAGTAAAATAGGTAGAAGAAAGAAGAAGGAATAAATATCATTTGATAGAGGGTGGCGTAGTAACTAATAGATAGAGAGAGAAAGAGATTTAGTTGTAAGGGTTGCAAAAAACGATGGTTTTGCGAGGGAACTTATCTTTGAGCCCGGTAACAAATGTTCATTTGTCGTAATTTCGTAGTTCTCAGATAGATGAATTTCGTAGTTCTTTAGTCGAAAGTTCTTTGAATGTATAATTCGTAGTTGAATGTCGAGAGTTCTTTGAATGTAGATTTCGTAGTTGAATGTCGAGAGTTCTTTGAATGTAGATTTCGTGTTACAATAAGGTAGCGTATGCTACAAATTTCCTTATTGTTCTTGGTTGTTGAATTTCGAGTGAGTGCCGGCTTATCCTTTTTTCATACTTGAGGGAGTTATACTCTAATTCCTCAAGGCGTGTTGAATTTCGACCCGTGAGGTAGCATTGCTACAAAGATCCTCACAGGTGGCTGTCTGCTGCGACACTGAAGTTTCAAAGGCGAAATTTCTCCCTTGCCCCAATCCGTGACGTCACATTTCTCTGTAAGCTTGGCCCTTCCTTTTCCCAAAGGCGTACGTGTCGAAGGAACAATTATAGTAGGGGTTGTTCGCTTGGGTCAAATTCTGGGACGAAGCAGCAAACGTGACGTCATGGGCTTTTCTGAAGATTCTTCATATTTTTAATTTTAATTTTAATTTTAACAACATAAATTTTTATATAATATTACCCTTGGTAGAAGGGTCGGGTGCGTTTGTTGGAGCTCGGCCGTGACATATCTAGGGTAGCGTCGAACAGCGCGCATGAACGTGATTTAAGATAGAACAGCTCGACCTTACTCTCTCACTCTCCTTTTCTCTGAAAAAGAACCTACGAGCCTAGAAAGAAATAAACAACCCCTTTGTGACTATACGGAGCTCACACGCCCTTTTTACATCTCTTGTTTTTGAGGTGCAGGGTGCCCACGTACTCACCTCCAGACAAGTCAAGGCGTGCATGATGAGAGTGTCAGTTTAGTCGCCGACAACTCGACCATGGAACAGGTAGTACTAGTTTACATGGTACTAGTAGCAGGTAGTAAAGAAGACTGCTCTGTTCTGACTTGACCATATACATCTATGTATTTCTGAACGTAATATATATATATATATATATATATATATTATTTATATTTTTGCTTGAAGGCAATTACAATGCGTATATCGTATAAAATTCGATAATTATAGAAAATAACCATGACAAGTGAATTTCGCAAATGATCATGCGATGCTAGAACATCGTACAGTCTGTTTCAACTTTATTAAGTCTCATTAGCGATGTATACTAACGATTTCCCTCCGACAGAAATCGAAACCGGTAGTCCAACAGGCAAAGTCCGCATCGTACAATCCCTGCGAAATTAACCTGTCAATGATATTAGCACGCCTCTACCATAAGAGGTACGCGGACGTTGAGTAAATAACAACAAACCAGACCCATGCCCCGGTGAAGGGAATAAGATTTTTCTATAATTATCGAATTTATACGATATATGCATTGTAATTGCCTTCAGGCAAAAATATAAATAATACTTTATACTTTATCAACAATGCTTCTAAAAACAAACATCCATAAATCTTATATATATATATGTGTGTGTGTGAAATAAAAGGAACCTAATCCGACAGTGTGAATTTGATATATTGAAAAAACAAATGATGTTTACAAATGCATGTTTTAAAACCGTTGAGAGGAAGGCCCCGAAACGGTTGCACATTCGCTCCTGATGATCCCATGCATTTGTAAACATCATTTGTTTTTTCAATATATATATATATATATATGTGCTTAATTGGAGTCGTACCTAATTTTGAAAATTAATTAATTAATAATGAATTAGGCGGGAATGCCTATTAAATGTATGGCTAAACAAATCGAGAAAAAGCAATCTCTGTATGTACATTTCGGCCTATCAGGCCTCATCAGCAGAGCTATAGATAGGAAGGCCGCCCTGTGCGTGATTTGAAACCGGACTGCCAAGCTGACAGGCCGATATCACAACCCCTACACTAAACGGACTCCAATTAAGCACATATTCTCCGAAAAATTGTCGGCAAAAAAGCCATTCCAAACATACCGTGTTTACAACTTATCATATCGTCGTGTAATAAAAGTCACTGAAGAGGAATATTAACCTACTCTAAACAAATCGTAAAAATCTGGGAAGTCCGTTTAGTGTAGGGGTTGTGATATCGGCCTGTCAGCTTGGCAGTCCGGTTTCAAATCACGCACAGGGCGGCCTTCCTATCTATAGCTCTGCTGATGAGGCCTAATAAGCCGAAATGTACATACAAAGATTGATTTTTCTCGATTTGTTTAGCCATACATTTAATAGGCATTCCCGCCAAATTCATTATTAATTAATTAATTTTCAAAATTAGGTACGACTCCAATTAAGCACATATTCTCCGAAAAAATTGTCGGCAAAAAAGCCATTCCAAACATACCGTGTTTACAACTTAATATATTATTATATATATATATATATATATATATATATATATAAGCTAGATGCGACTACCCGGCGTCACCTGTGTAGAGGTGAAAAAAAAACTAACAAAAACAAAGTGGTATAATGCTTAGCAAGATAGTCTTGCAGATCCGTTATTCCTGTATAGTCAGTTTAATCCTCACTGGATGCCCCATAAAAATCCCCACGTCAGACCTTATGTTAATCCGATCTGAAAAAATGAGTGTTTCGCACTACCATATTGATTTGTTTAACTTTGAGATTCACGGACATTTTTTAGAAGAATTTAATGCCATTTTAATGCTATTTTAATACCATTTTAATGCTATTTTAATGCCATTTTAATGCTATTTTAATGCCATTTTTAATGCTATTTTAATGCCATTTTAATGCTATTTTAATACCATTTTAATGCTATTTTAATACCATTTTAATGCTATTTTAATGCTATTTTAATGCTATTTTAATGCTCTTTTAATTCTTAAATGTCTTCGCGAATATAAATCAAATCTTCATAATTTTAGCATAAAAAGCTAGGCTAAGTAACAGTGAATGTGTATATGTATTTACTTTGTCTTTAACTGTTTTATTTTTGTAATTTCCCCCGGACATACATACACACAACTGCCCTTTATATATGTATAGATAAATAGATAGATTACCTCAAGAAACTCAGCGAAACTTTATATTTTGTATCATTCAAAAACAGTAATAAAACGAGAATTGTTGAAATTCTCTTCAGATAACAGGACTAAAAGACAATGAAAACAGAATTGGTATGGAACTGTAAATAATAAAACAGTTATTGTTTTTAAAAATCAATTGGAGGTAAAAAAATAAAAAAATAAAAAAAATCTATAAAACCTGAAAGACGACCACAACATCGGTATTGGCAGCATTAAAATCAGTTTAAAAGAAAATTACATTTCACTCACCTGTGATAATTTAAAAACGCGGTGCACCTGCGATAAATTGCCAGTGCCCACGTGACGCTAGCTAACCAATGAATGAGGACTTTAATGCAATTTTTTTTATAAACAATGAAATAATGCTAATAGGGAAAAGAACAGCCTACCCAGAATTAATCATGGGGGAGGATGTTGGATTATTTGGTGAATATAAGCCGTGCTGCCATACACCACTTAAATTTATAGACTAAGCGAGGTCATGTGGTTTAAACATCAGCCAATCAACAGCCAGAATACGTGGTTGGTTAACTACTTAATCGCTGATACTGAGAGACGCCCATTTACAATCATTGACAAAGGACTTGCAAGACAACGGAGCACCAAAAAACAACCAAAGGATTCTTTACTAAGGATCTCGCTCTGCTTAACACAGAGGATCTACGCTGGACCAGCGCTCTTGCTTCTATTTACGTCGTTTTGACTAACGTCATTTTCGAAGACACGTCGCTTTTTTAGAATATTAAAATCTTAAAAGGTATATAGAATATCATAATATTCACGTCGTCTGTGAAAATAGTTGTGTCATTCATACTGTATGGTACCATTAATTCCAGATTGTATCGATTGTTTACGCTTATAATTTACTGAAATACATCAATTTCTTAGCCTTACATAAAAAAATCTAGGTTACTGGTAGGCTTCATGATTTACCGACATCTACCGATTACGTTGGGTAACATAATAAACTAGGCTAGGCTAGGCCTAGAGCGGATAATTGCATATGAATAATGGCTATCTTGATTTAAGTCGTTTTTCGACTGGAACCAATTAACGGCGATAATTTTCTTTTTCTTTTTCGTTCTTTTTCTTCCTTTCTTTTTTCTTCTTTCTTTTTCTTCCTTCCTTTCTTTCGTTCTTTTTCCTTCTTTTTCTTCCTTTCTTTTTCTTCCTTCTTTCTTCTGTTCTTTTTCTTCCTTTCTTTTTCTTCCTTCCTTTCTTCCGTTCTTTTTCTTCCTTCTTTTTCTTTCGTTCTTTTTCTTCCGTTCTTTTTCTTCCTTTCTTTTTCTTCCTTTCTCTTTCTTCTTTTTCTTCTTCTTTTCTTCCTTTCTTTTTCTTCCTTTCTTTTTCTTTTTCTTCTTTCCTTCCTTTCTTTCTTTTCTTTTTCTTCCTTCTTTTTCTTCTTCCTTTCTTCCATTCTTTTTCTTCTTTCTTTTCTTCCTTCCTTTCTTCCATTTTTTCTTCCTTTCTTCCATTCTTTTTCTCCTTTCTTTTTCTTCTTCCTTTCTTCCGTTCTTTTTCTTCTTCCTTTTCTTCCTTTTTTTTCTTCCTTTCTTTCTTCCTTTCTTCCTTTTCTTTTTCTTCCTTTCTCTTCTTCTTCCTTTCTTCTTTTTCTTCCTTCTTTTTCCTTCCTTTCTTCCGTTCTTTTCTTCCTTCTTTTCCTTCCTTCCTTTCTTCCGTTCTTTTTCTTCCTTCCTTTCCTTCCTTTTTTTCCATTCTTTTTCTTCCTTTTTTTCTTCCTTTCTTTTTTTTCTTCCTTTCTTCCATTCTTTTTCTACCTTTCTTTTTCTTCCTTCCTTCTTCCGTTCTTTTTCTTCCTTCCTTTTTCTTCCTTTCTTTTCCTTCCTTCCTTTTTCTTCCTTTCTTTTTCTTCCTTCCTTTTTCTTCCTTTCTTTTTCTTCCTTTCATTTTCTTCCTTTCTTCCTTTCTTTTTTCTTCTTTCTCTTTCTTCCTTCCTTTCTTTCTGTTCTTTTTCTTCCTTCCTTTTCCTTCCTTCCTTTCTCTTTTTTTCTTCCTTTTCCTTCCTTCCTTTCTTTCTTTCTTCCTTCTTCCTTTTCTTCTTTCTTTTTCTTCCTTCCTTTCTTTTCTTTTCTTCTTTCGTTCTTTATCTTCCTTTCTTTTTCTTCCTTTCTTTTTCTTCCTTCCTTTCTTACGTTAATTGCGTATGTGCAATGTGCAACTGTAGTGTGTGTGTGTGTATGCTTGTTTTTGTAACACAAGAAAGGGAAAACACTTTTAAATTAATCAAAATTTAAAAGATAATTAAGGTAAATTGACTAAACTATGAATTAAATTGTTCTTCTGAGAATTGTTTTCTTAATGAGCTTTTTGAAAATATTTTTTTATTCATCTCTCTTCTTTTTTAATTTTATTTAAACTAATATCAATTAATTGTGTGTAGTAAGAGTATTTACGGGGTTCGAAGGAGCTCTTATTTCTCCGTAGTGTAGGCAAATTGTCGGACAAAGAAGACAAACACACAATGGAAGTGTAATACATGTATTGACAAATAATACAAGAACTTGTTGAAAATTTTATTGGTATTTGCTACGAGACTTATCTGTGAGTTAGGTTGGAATGCTGACAGGACGCTTCTTCGGATGTTTCTCGTTCTTCCTTGGTAACCGGTTCTGTGATAAGTAATGGGGGGATGCTATTTTAGAAGCTTCTCGCCCGGGTAACAGTTCCTGGTGACGGTGAATGGGGCCCTTCTCAAGTAGACTATTTGGGTCCTCAGCCTTCTGTAGTGTGCTATTGTGACAGCCTTGTAGTATGCTGACACAATGCTGGGTGGCTGGGGGGATGGGTAGTGGATTTTCTTCCCTCTAAATGGGTAGTGTTATATGGAGATGCAGGTGTTTGGTCAGAATCTTTGGATGATGATGAATGGGTCAAAAGTGAAACCCCTACCCCTACTGACAACCTACTGTTTTTCACCATTCTGAAAATGGCTTTCATTGAAGCTAGAACTGGGCTTTTGGTCCTGATGATGGTCTGAATGGCCGAAACGTTGCATCGTCGACTATAAACATCCAGTTTCCATAACATCCCGTGTTTGTCTACTTTCTCCACACCACACACACACACACACACATATATATATATATATATATATATATATATATATATATTATTATAATGGAGATTGTGGGTTTTTCTGTCTGTAACCGAAACTATATTACTATTTAAGTCACAATTCCCTTTGTTATTTACATCACATTCCCATGATTTTATTTTTATTTAAACCTCAATGATTAATAAAATTGTTTTACATCATTAAGACTGTTGACCATATCTACATACTAATAACATGCAATTGTATTTATATATAAAACAAAATAGCGGTTTACAGTGCAAATTGGAAGGCTAATTTGCATATTGATCTTAAAAATTTGATTTTAATAAATATATGCTTAATATTATTGATTTCTAATTGTTTGGTTTTATATTAATGAATATGAGCAAAAATCTCGGGGATAAATCTTAAAAGAAATCCATTAACAAGAAGAAATAACTGTAATATTATTCTTTACTTCCTATTTTAACTAAATAGTTAAATTAGGAAATTTACCAATGAAAGACGGGAGTAAGGGAAAATGATGGAAGAGTTAGTTTCAAAGTTGTTCTATTTTTCAATCATACCCCCTCTGTTCCAAATATTTTCAATCTGAATTCTTATTCAGTTTCATTAGCCTTTCTAATTTAACATGATATTTTATTATATTAAAACTTAAATACTTGCACCCGGAGGGTGCATATATTTGCTAGTATATATTATAGACAGTCTTTTACGTTTCTTTTCATTGGCACCTTTCCCATAAAGCAGACGTAAACGGAGAATTCAACAAAGAAGTTTAAGCAATTGAAAAGTCGCTTTCAATTTAAGCATCTTATTATCTTTCCACAAGACACTATTCCTCTTAAATCTTAAGAGAGATGCTTTATATTTACATAACACTGAGCAGCCTCAAGAGGCTCCTTTTTTGTTGCAAAAGTGATAGTTACCTTGTCCCACAGTTGAATATTTATTTATCTTCAAACACTTGATAAAAATATTTCTTTGTGGTGTTAAAAGATGCGAGTACAAATAGTATAGTATATATACATACATATATATATATATATATATATATATATATATATATATATATATATATAGTATATATATATATATATATATATATATATATATATATATATATATATATGCTATACTACGTTTGTAGTATGTATATATAATATATTATATATATATATATATATATATATATATATATATATATATATATATATATATATATATATAATATAATATATATATATGCTATACTACATTGTAGTATATATATATATATAATATTATATAATATATATATATATATATATGCTATACATTTGTAGTATATATATATATATATATATGTGAATATATATATGCTATACTACATTTGTAGTATATATATATATATATATATATATATATATATATATATATATATATATATATATATATATATATGCTATACTACATTTGTAGTATATATATATATATATATATATATATATATGAATATATATATATATATGCTATACTACATTTGTAATATATATATATATATAATATATATATATATATATATATATTATATATATATAATATATATAAATATATATGATATATATATATATAGTATATATATATATATATATATATACATATATATATATATATATATATATATATATACTACATATATATTATATATATATATATATATATATATATATATATATATATATATATATATATATTATGCTATTTGTATTTTTTTTCTTATATGTATATATTTTTTTTTTCTTATATATATATATATATATATTTTCTTATATATATATATATATATATATATATATATTATATAAGAAAATGGAAATTATATATATATTTTACGGTACGTAAGTATGGAAAATACGAAAAAAATATTCAGAGGGTGTATTTATTTATTCATTTTTGAATAAACCCAACTCCTCTGAATATTTATTTTTTCATATTTTCCATATTTACACACACACACACACATACCACACACACACACACACAACACACATATCTATATATCTATATATCTATATATCTATATATATATATATATATATATATATATATATATATGAACCAGAAACTGAATATACAGTTACCAGAAACTGAATATTCAGTTAAAAGCTGGGTTTTAAAGATAAATAAACAAACACTAAGAACTTTTATACACCCTTATGTATTATGGAGATAGTTTTATAAATAGTACAAACATCTTGGAAATACGAAAGTAATCCCAATACTAAGGTTTCCAATGCATTGGTGAACCCGGGATCAAAATATCCTTGTCATACTTGTCTGAAATCTGAACTATGTGATTTTCCATGAATTCTAGCGAACCATTAAATTTAAATCTTTACACTACATTACAAAAAAGATAGGCTATGCCTATTCATTAGGTAACAGTTGATAAGATTTAATTGCTAAGTCTGTTGGTTGGTTGGTTCGTTTTACAAGCATGACAACCGTTGGGTTATTTTATGCCGAAGAGGTTTGTTTTATTCATTCTTGTTGGGTATTCAATTTTTGAACGCATTTTAAACTCATTCAATTCAGGAGTTCTGGTGAGTGTAAAGTACCCTTTCATTGCTATTACTCCCAGGTCCACTCAAACCCGTATTGGTAGTACCTGTTAGGGTTCCATTAATTGGGCAAATAGATAAAAAGAATTTAAAAAGATGCTTTAAAAAGATTATATTCATATTGAATACATTGATTTTTCAACGAGAATGAAGAAATCAAAAATGGGACCATATTACCTTTAGGCACCCCTTTTTGATCTCGATTAAGAAGGACATGTTTTTCATTTACACCATCAATATCCGGTTGTTTCTAAAGGGATTAGGGTTAGGGGTTATGGTTATGGTTAGGGGTCAGTTTTATAAATTTTTAAAAATCTAAAAATCGTCTGTTAAAACAACCGGATATTGACGGTGTAAATGAAAAACATGTCCTTTCTTAATCGAGATAAAAAGGGGTGCCTAAAGGTCATATGGTCCCAAAAACATCTTCGGTATAAACTATTTTTCGGCTTTTATATGATTATCTACGATTATTTAAGATTGAAAATGAATTTATTATACTATATTTCAGAAAAATTTGACATCCTTTCAGATGTCAGGGTGTTTCAGAAAAATTAATATACTTTCATAATCACCCATTTAACTCTTAACATCCTAATTTCACCCGGCTGGAAGTCACATTCATTTTCCTAATACACCCCAAACAATAGCCTTTGTTTAAATGTAATATTGAACATATTTTGAAGTCTTTGATTTAAGGGAAATAACAGGTAACTTTAAATGAAAAGGCCATTTTTAGCCATTTATTGATAAATGGTTATAGGAATGGGGCTCTGGACTTTGTTTAAATGTAATATTAAACATATTTAGAAGTCTTTGATTTAAGGGAAATAACAGGTAACTTTAAATGAAAAGGCCATTTTTAGCCATTTATTGATAAATGGTTATAGGAATTGGGCTCTGGACTTTGTTTTAATGTAATATTAAACATATTTAGAAGTCTTTGATTTAAGGGAAATAACAGGTAACTTTAAATGAAAGGCCATTTTTAGCCATTTATTGATAAATGGTTATAGGAATTGGGCTCTGGACTTTGTTTAAATGTAATATTAAACATATTTTGAAGTCTTTGATTTAAGGGAAATAACAGGTAACTTTAAATGAAAAGGCCATTT
The DNA here is from genome assembly GCA_023376005.1 of Doryteuthis pealeii. Classification (NCBI taxonomy): domain Eukaryota; kingdom Metazoa; phylum Mollusca; class Cephalopoda; order Myopsida; family Loliginidae; genus Doryteuthis; species Doryteuthis pealeii. The sequence goes on along the minus strand of CM042161.1, from coordinate 900,152 downwards.
TTAGCCATTTATTGATAAATGGTTATAGGAATTGGGCTCTGGACTTTGTTTAAATGTAATATTAAACATATTTTGAAGTCTTTGATTTAAGGGAAATAACAGGTAACTTTAAATGAAAAGGCCATTTTTAGCCATTTATTGATAAATGGTTATAGGAATTGGGCTCTGGACTTTGTTTAAATGTAATATTAAACATATTTTGAAGTCTTTGATTTAAGGGAAATAACAGGTAACTTTAAATGAAAAGGCCATTTTTAGCCATTTATTGATAAATGGTTATAGGAATTGGGCTCTGGACTTTGTTTAAATGTAATATTAAACATATTTTGAAGTCTTTGATTTAAGGGAAATAACAGGTAACTTTAAATGAAAAGGCCATTTTTAGCCATTTATTGATAAATGGTTATAGGAATTGGGCTCTGGACTTTGTTTTTAAATGTAATATTAAACTATTTTGAAGTCTTTGATTTAAGGGAAATAACAGGTAACTTTAATCTATAGATGGAACTCTAACAGGTACTACCACTCTGGGTACAGAGTGGACCTGGGAGTAATAGCAATGAAGGCGTACTCCAAACTCTCCAGAGCCAAAGAATTGGAACCTTACCACTAGATGGAGTTTAACGTCATACCCAGGACACAAGACCCTTTCCCTCCACACATTTTGGTTTTGGGAACTTGGATTGTGAAATAAAGACGTCAAATTAAACTTTGTATTTATCTATAACAACAAGACGGACAGAAAGACAAACCCAAGACGAAACACCCATGAAGACCCAGAAAGCAGACCAGAAGATGGAGAGAATCAGCACAAATTTTAAGATAGGGAATCCGACCATCTAAGAAGAAAAGTATGATAAGAAGATTTAAGGAAGATATACAATAGGGTAGGTCGATTTTTTTTGTTTTGTTTTTGTTTTGTTTTACGGCATATCAACCTCAGTGGGTCATTTAATGCCGATAAAGTTTTGAAATAAATCAATTCTTAATGGATAATACAATTTTTTTTATAAATAAATTTTTCTATTTAACCCATAGATGGGACCCTAACAGGTACTACCACTCCGGGTCAGAGTGGACCAGGGAGCAATGGGGATGAAGGGGTGCTCCACATTCCCCAAACCTCCAAAACTGGAACCTCACCATCAGATAGAGTTTAACGTCATTCCCAGGACATGTAGACCCGTAGCCACCGCCTTCTAGCACCCATATTATAAAAAGGGGTTGCGGCTTGCCATAAGGACAATAGGGTTGGGAAAATCATATAGGTGCTAGGGCTTGACGTGACAAGCCGATTGATCGGAGGGGGCCTCTCCGACCGACCGTCTAGCCCAAGATAGGGCCAAAGTGGAGTATTGCAAGTCATGAACTGCTCATCCACCTGGGCTCTATCCTTAAGCATCACGGGTCGCCACCCACGGCCAACAGGTGGCCCCATTGGGGGAGTCTTACCCCTCCGCAGAGGTGCAGTCGGTGCATTCTAACGTCCCACCGACAGGGCGGTGGTCGATTTAAAAAGTTTAGCAATTTCAATATTTAAAAGAGAAAAGGTTGTCATTTTAAAAGAAACGAATAAAATATTATACAAGAATTTAAATTGAAAATATACCCCCCTTTTCAATTAGATCATTTCTATGCAGGTGTGTTTTGTGTAATGGTTATCGTCATGAGTTTAAATCCTGGACGAACCTGTTTGTATTTCACATAGTGCTAATACCATTTACAAAGGTATATTCTCCCTCCAGCTATGGTAAAGAGTAGGGTAGAATTTTACATAGCACTAATACCCTTGGGAAAGGTATGCATCCAACTATTCTTCCTCTATCTATGGGTAAATAGTAGGGTAGACTGGGCTCTTTAACATTGGTTAGGCAACCCGTCTAAGCGAAGGAAATATCTGATTTCCAACCAGTTAAACCCCGCTTAAGAAATTAACCTTGTGTCACATCTTGCTCATGGGGAAGGGTTGATAAATATGTATGTAATTTATTCATCTAGGGGTCGGGTTAGCTCAGTCGGTAGAGCGTTCGGCTAGAAACCACAAGGTTCTTAGTTCGATACCGGTCCTCGCCAACTCAGCGTATGAGTAGCACAGGCATCTGTGCGGTAAAGTAAGGAGCTGATGGTAGGTGTGGCGCTCCAACTCATATGCTAAAACAATCTCCTTGGTCTAGCGCTATTGAAAAGGGGATAGACTCCCTCGCTGACAGGCTGATACCGACTTTAGGCCGCCCCGTTGACTTTACTTACTTATATGGAAGAAAATTTAAATTCTTCGCCAAAGAAAAAACATTGTAAACGATTTTGTGCATAATAATTCTTCTTCAATATTTTAAATAGTCTCTCAATTTAAAAGTAAGAAATTAAACTATTTTATTATCAGATTGTTAAATATTTGTTGGGTCATTAAAATATTTATTTATTCCTGTGTGTGGGGTTAAGTGAGGGAGAGTCTTTCTCTGATTAGATATACCAATGATGAGCACTGAAGTTTTGGCGCCAAATACCAAAATCATCATATAGATTCCGAACCAGCATCCGGGTGCATGTCGACCTGAAATTCTCTCCAATAAATCATTAAGATACCAGATATCTTCTCCAGCATGCTGGTAAGTCTCTCAAACTTCACTCTATACACAGGAAGGACTTTATATTGTTAGTCATTGTTTTATTTGTTCTTTAATAAATTGTTAGAATTGAACTAAGTTTTTATTTATTTATTTGTTGCTTTTAATATCATCATCATCATGTCACGCATGTAGCACGGATATCGACAACAATCATACGCCAACCCTCCCTATCATTCATTGCGCCTGGAAGATCCTCTGCGGAACAGCCAGCATCTTCACATAGCTGGTCAATGTAGGTCCTTCCTGGGCGCCCCACACTTGCATTACCATGTGTTGGCTTCCACGGGAGAACGTCGCTTATGAGTTCACTCTTACTTCTCCAGCAGTGTCCTGCATGCCTTGTCCGTCTCACTCGGATAGTTTGTGAGATGGGGGGGGCAGGTGACCGTATAGCTGTTTCCTTGTGGGGTGCTGTTTCCATGACTTGTTCAACACTGCTCGCAGCATCCTTGTGCAGCTCGCATCTAGTTTATTCTCAATACGTTTAGTTGGGGTCCAGGTGGTGCAGCCATATAACAGCACCGACACAACCACAGCCTATCAGTTTTTTTCTCTGATACGCAGATCATATTCATATTGCATATTCATAGTCTTTCTGTGATTAGATATACCAATGATGAGCTCTGAAGTTTTGGCGCAAAATACCAAAATCATCATATAGATTCCGGACTAGCAGCCGGGTGCACGTTGACATGAAATTCTCTCCAATAAATCACTAAGATACCAGATATCTTCTCCATTACACCGGTAAGTCTCTCAAACTTCACTCTATACACAGGAAGGATTTTATATTGTTAGCCATTGTTTTATTTGTTCTTTAATAAATTATTAGAATAAACTAAGTTTTAATTCATTTATTTGTTGCTGTTAGTCTTAGAATTAAATGATATATTAACTCTAATATATGCATCAGTTATTTAAAGAAAATAGTTTTTAAAAAAATGTTGATTCTCCGATTGTGAAAAAAAATCAGTTTTTTCTGACACGCAGATCATATTCATATAGCATATTCTCATATAACATATTTATATTGCATATAGGTAAACAGTCTAAAGGAAGGAAATCTCTGAATTAAAACTAGTTAAATTCCACTTAAGAAATAAACCTTGTGTCATATCTTGCTTCTGAGGAGGGGTTGATAAATATATATGCAATTTATTCATCTGATTAAGTAAAAAAAAATCTTAATACTTCGCCAAAGAAAAATATATCGGAAACGATTTTGTGCACGACAATTTTTCTTCAATATTTTAAATACGCCCTCAATTTCAAAGGTGACAAATTAAATTATTTGATTGTCAGATTGTTAAATATTCATCTGCAATTTAAAGAAAATAGTTTTAATAAAAAAAATTGATTCACTGATAACGAAAATATTCAGTTTTATCTCTGATACACAGATCATATTCATTTTGAATACATTGATTTTTAAGGTATTCTTTTTTCTTTTCTTTCACTTATTCCGTCATGGCAACAGCGTGTGGTAATCACGTTGAAATCACTGATAATATTATACCAAGATTTCAATATCTTTTTATAGAAATGATCTTTTTACCGAAAAGAAAAAAAATCAACTTTTCCCTATTTCTAACCGCCCTGTCGGCTGGGGCGTTAGAATGCACCGACTGCACCTCTGCAGAGGGGTAAGATTCCCTCAATGGGGCACCTGTTGGCCGTGGGTGGCGACCCGTGATGCTTAAGGATAGAGCCCAGGTGGGATGAGCATTCATGACATGCAATACTCCACTTTGGCCCTATCTTGGGCTAACGGGCGGTCGGAGACCCCTCCGATCAATCGGGCTGGTCACGTCAAGCCCTAGCACCTAATGATTTTCCCAACTCTATTGCCCTTATGGCAAACCCCAACCCCTTTTTATCATATGGGTGCTAAAAGGCAGTGCTGCGGGTCTACATGTTCTGGGAATGACGTTAAACTCTATCTGATGGTGAGGTTCCAGTTTTGAGGTTTGGAGAATGGAGCACCCTTCATCACCATTGCTCCCTGGTCCACTCTGACCGGAGTGGTATACCTGTTAGTTCCATCTATGGTAGATAGAAAAAATGTATTATAAAAAAATTGTATTATCCATTAAGAATTGATTATTTCAACTTTATCGCATAAAATGACCCAGAGTTTGATATCGCGTAAAACAAAAACAAACCAAACAAACTATTTCTAACTATGTATTCAGACAATGTCATATTTCCTTTCCTTTTTTATTTAAAAACTGTTGGTTTTTTCATATAAGGTGTGTTAAATGCCCACTCATTATCACTCGGCTATCATCATGTTGACCTACTCTGCCAATCACTTGGACTCTGCTCTGATATTATCATACTGGCTGTTCTGGTATATACTGCAATTTGCTGTAACCTTCGGACGACGAATTATAGGATTATATCACTGACTTTGACACTATTCGTAGGATTCATACTTAAATGACATTATTCACTTACCAAAGGATTCTATATCAGGACTTACTTACTTAGTTCCTTTTCAATACCAAGAGGCATCAGAAATAACAGGTTATGGGCCAGCACGCTCACTGTGCTTGACTTTACCATATGACGACCTCTGCTAAGGCATTGATTTGTAGCTTAGCAGAAAGTATCAGATTTATGGACTAAAAGGTATAACATCATAAGTCTAAAATAGATGATAAGATTCCAAAAGTGTCAATATCTGTATGTATTTCCAAAGTGATACTCGATATTAGAGATCTGAGTAGGTCATAGTTCAAGTAGTGCAACATGGTCATCTGGTTTTGGGCTTCGCTTCCTTCTGCCTCTCATACTGAGTGTCTCCTCTGACATTAACTCAGTACATATCCATGTTAGGTTTTGCTTGTCAGTGGAATGAAAGAATTAAG
>CM042161.1:864652-889652 GCA_023376005.1 Doryteuthis pealeii | reverse complement strand
TTATAAGATTGGAGACCTTATTTATCAATCAAGTATCATGGTAAGAACTTGAAAAGAGCTTGGACCAATTTCTGCAGACAAAATTCTTCATCCTCATAATATAATCATTTGCAGACATTCATTCTTAGACTCAGATCATTATTGACAATAGGGAATTGGTAAGTACCATTTCTACTCTTAGATAACCCACCTCCGCCCTGTCTGGATTATCTTCTCAATCCACATTCCTTTCTTTGATACCATTGTAAGAATTAGTAATAATTCCTTTCAGACATAGTAAGACAAGAAAATAAATAAAAATTCCTCCTCCCGTGCCTGGCAAAAAAAAAAAACACCAATAAAAACCTAAAAAAACCCAAGAAAAACAAAAATGTAATAAAAAAAAAAGCGATGACAGATGAAAATGTCTGTTTGAGAAATTGTAATTAGTGTTGAAGTTGAGATAATTTTTTTCAAGGGGGCTGCAATGGGAGGGATGTGTCTTATATTTTTGTGACTACCGCACAAATATCTACCGTGACGTATGTTACCCCCCCATCCCCAGAATGTCACGTGGACTGACAGAACTGGTACTTACAATGTTTACAAGTGAAAATGAACAAGAGAAAATCTAATTACTTTTAATTACTTTGCTCGGATGCAAAGGCAAGCCAACAATCGGCTTGTTTGAGAAAAAGGGAAAAAAGAGAAAAAGAATTTGAAAATGGAAATAACATGCCTGCCAATATTAATAATACTAACGAACAGGACCTGTAAAAGTTCTGCTGCTTAATTAGAAACAGCCACCAATGATTAAAAATCAATATAAACAGTCACTCATACATCAATGAAGAGTTGAGTATGATACCTGAAGAAGTCCACAGAATGTTCGAGTTGAAACATTGTATGAACAACAAAAGCCAGGGCTTAAGGTCAGAGACCTTATTTATCAATCCACTCTCATAAATAATTTTGATACCAGTTTCATTATTCTATCTGGTCTAAAACTTGTTTTATAGGATTGAAGACCTTATTTATCAATCATCCCTTATAATTAATTTTCATACCAGTTTTATTATTCTATCTGGTCTAAAACTTATTTTATAGGATTGAAGTCCTTATTTATCAGTCAACCTTATAATCAATTTTCATATCAATTTCATTATTGTATCTGGTTTATAACTTGTTTTATAGGATTGGAGACCTTATTTATCAGTCAACCTTTATAATTAATTTTCATACCAGTTTCATTATTCTATCTGGTCTAAAACTTGTTTTATAGGATTGAAGACCTTATTTATCAATCAACCCTTATAATTAATTTTCATACCAGTTTCATTATTCTATCTGGTCTAAAACTTGTTTTATAGGATTGGAGACCTTATTTATCAATCACCCTTATAATTAATTTTCATACCAGTTCATTATTCTGGTCTAAAACTTGTTTTATAGGATTGAAGACCTTATTTATCAATCAACCCTTATAATTAATTTCATACCAGTTTCATTATTCTATCTGGTCTAAAACTGTTTTATAGGATTGAAGACCTTATTTATCAATCAACCCTTATAATTAATTTTCATACCAGTTTCATTATTCTATCTGGTCTAAAACTTGTTTTATAGGATTGAAGACCTTATTTATCAATCAACCCTTATAATTAATTTTCATACCAGTTTCATTATTCTATCTGGTCTAAAACTTGTTTTATACGATTGAAGACCTTATTTATCAATCAACCCTTATAATTAATTTTCATACCAGTTTCATTATTCTATCTGGTCTAAAACTTGTTTTTATAGGATTGAAGACCTTATTTATCAATCAACCCTTATAATTAATTTTGATACCAGTTTCATTATTCTATCTGGTTTATAACTTGTTTGATAGGATTGGAGACCTTATTTATCAATCAGCCCTTATAATTAATTTTCATAGCAGTTTCATTATTCTATCTGGTTTAAAACTTGTTTTATAGGATTGAAGACCTTATTTATCAATAAACCCTTATAATTAATTTTGATACCAGTTTCATTATTCTATCTGGTTTAAAACTTGTTTTATAGGATTAGAGACCTTATTTATCAATAAACTCTTATAATTAATTTTCATATCAGTTTCATTATTCTATCTGGTTTAAAACTTGTTTTATAGGATTAGAGACCTTATTTATCAATAAACCCTTATAATTAATTTTGATACCAGTTTCATTATTCTATTTGGTTTAAAACTTGTTTTATAGGATTGGAGACCTTATTTATCAATCAGCCCTCATAATTAATTTTCATACAAGTTTCATTATTCTATTTGGTTTAAAACTTGTTTTATAGGATTGGAGACCTTATTTATCAATCAGCCCTCATAATTAATTTTCATACCAGTTTCATTATTCTATCTGGTTTAAAACTTGTTTTATAGGATTGGAGACCTTATTTATCAATCATCCCTTATAATTAATTTTCATATCAGTTTCATTATTCTATCTGGTTTATAACTTGTTTTATAGGATTGGAGACCTTATTTATCAATCATCCCTTATAATTAATTTTCATATCAGTTTCATTATTCTATCTGGTTTATAACTTGTTTTATAGGATTGGAGACCTTATTTATCAATCATCCCTTATAATTAATTTTCATATCAGTTTCATTATTCTATCTGCTTTATAACTTGTTTTATAGGATTGGAGACCTTATTTATCAATCATCCCTTATAATTAATTTTCATATCAGTTTCATTATTCTATCTGGTTTATAACTTTTTTATAGGATTGGAGACCTTATTTATCAATCATCCCTTATAATTAATTTTCATATCAGTTTCATTATTCTATCTGGTTTAAAACTTGTTTTATAGGATTAGAGATCTTATTTATCAATAAACCCTTATAATTAATTTTCATACTAGTTTCATTATTCTATCTGGTCTAAAACTTGTTTTATAGGATTGGAGACCTTATTTATCAATCAGCCCTTATAATTAATTTTCATACCAGTTTCATTATTCTATCTGGTTTAAAACTTGTTTTATAGGATTAGAGACCTTATTTATCAATAAACCCTTATAATTAATTTTCATATCAGTTTCATTATTCTATCTGGTCTAAAACTAAATGGTCTATTTGAAACATTGTATGAACAACAAAAGCCAAAGCTTACACTCAAAATCTTTTTGAAAGGATTGGTTCTTGCTCGTGTTAAATACTCATTTTATATTAGATGTATCTTATCTTTCTTTCCTTTATGGGTCTGGGTAGCTGTCATCCATTATCTGCATTTCTGGTTCTGTCTATTTGTTGATTCACCTATCTCTGGTGGGTAGCCCTCTTGGGCTTCTTGTTAATTTCTTTGAGTTGTCCTGATCCTCTGCCTTGTGTTTTGTCACACCTACCGTCAGCTCCTAGATGCGGCTTTACTGCACAGACCAGGTTACCCAACCTGTGCTACTCATGTGCTGAGTTAGCAATCACTGGTATCGAAGCTAGAACATTGAAATTAGTTGTCAGGTGCTCTCTTGTAAAGAAATCTGAAGTAGGGGTTATCGTCCTTGTCTACGAGCCTCGCTATCGAACCAACCAATCACAGGCCAGCATACTTTAATTCACCTACCTCAGGATTTCAGCTAAGTGGACTATTATTCAATATAACATTCCTGCAGACAAACCTTAGTTTGCAACAATTTCATGTATCTGAAGTAGGGGTTATCGTCCTTGTCTACGAGCCTCGCTATCAAACCAACCAATCACGGGCCAGCATACTTTAACGGCAAAGCCAAAGAGGCAAATTCTTTCTCTTTCTGATTGACCAGCACCGGAGTCGGACCACAAAAAAGGACGTCTCTCATATCCAGCAGTACCACCAGATTAGCCATAGCAAGTGACTCCAATAATTCACCTACCTCAGGATTTCAGCTAAGTGGACTATTATTCAATATAACATTCCTGCAGACAAACCTTAGTTTGCAACAATTTCATGTATCTGATGTAGGGGTTATTGTCCTTGTCTACGAGCCTAGCTATCGAACCAACCAATCACGGGCCAGCATACTTTGGCGGCAAAGCCAAAGAGGCAAATTCTTTCTCTTTCTGATTGACCATCACTAGAGTCGGACCACAAAAAAGGACGTCTCTCATATCCAGCAGTACCACCGGATTAGCCATAGCAAGTGACTCCGATAATTCACCTACCTCAGGATTTCAGCTAAGTGGACTATTATTCAATATAACATTCCTGCAGACAAACCTTAGTTTGCAACAATTTCATGTATCTGATGTAGGGGTTATCGTCCTTGTCTACGAGCCTTGCTATCGAACCAACCAATCACGGGCCAGCATACTTTAACGGCAAAGCCAAAGAGGCAAATTCTTTCTCTTTCTGATTGACCAGAACCAGAGTCGGTCCAAAAAAAAGGACGTCTCTCATATCCAGCAGTATGACCAGATTAGCCGTAGCAAGTGACTCCGATAATTCACCTACCTCAGGATTTCAGCTAAGTGGACTATTATTCAATATAACATTCCTGCAGACAAACCAAAGTTTGCAACAATTTGTTATGTACGCAAGTAATACATGTCTATTCCTATTCTACGTTTGTGTTTGTTTTACTTCTTTAACTCTAACTTATCTGTCACCATTCGTGGTTTAAAACACCACACTGTAGACTGAGCTAAATCAAACCAAGTAAAAAATCATTAAACTCAACAGACAATGATTGTTATTTGACAAAGAAACAACATGGGTAAAGAAAGGAACATTCAACATAATAGGAACATACTTATTAGCAACATTAGCAGACACAATGTATAAAAACAACAAAGGCCTATACAGGGTCGATAGACTAATAATCCTAAAAGAAACTTTAAAATCAATATAGACAGTTACTCAAGTGCCAATGAAGATTTGAATATAATACCCAAAGAAAACTAAAATGTTCATCAATACATATATAAAGGGCAGTTGTGTGTATATGTATGTCATGGGAAATGGACTTGTCGCCCCGAGTTCAAATCCTGAACGTGGTAATTGCATTTCACTTAGCGCTAATACCCTTGGGAAAGGTATGAATCCTACTCTCCCTCCAGCGATGGATAAATAGTAGGGCAGACTGGGCTCTTTAACTTGGTTAGGCAACTGGTCTAGGAGAAGGAAAACTCTGAATTCAAACCAATTGAACCCCGCTTAAGAAATTGACCTTGTGTCACATCCTGCTTGTGCGGAGGGGTTGGTAAATACATATATAACGAAATAGTTTAAAATGTATAATAATCTTGACATAACTTTTAAACTCTAGAATGAAAAGAAAAAAAATAGAGGGGAAAAATAAATTCGACTTGTTGAAGAGAGGGGGGGTCAACAATGTTGTCGTCGTCACAAAATCTATAGCACAAAAAATTCGTTGCCGTCGTAAAATCACCAACTCAAATATCTTCAGCAGCTGAAAAATCGCAACTCCTGCTGTCGTCACCCCACTTCTACTTATACAAGTTTTTCCTTCAGCATCCGGGTGTCTGCACCCCACGCACGAGATTCCTGAGCCAATCCCGGCCGCTGGAATCCCCGTAGCCATAATCCGGGCACCTGGCGCTTACATCCAGAAAAGTAGTATCTTGAATTCAGTGATAATGTGTCGCCCGTTTGCATTCCGAAGGACGCAGGTTCGATTCCACATGCCAGGCAAAGCCTAGCCCGCTTCCTTCGAGAATACGGCAGGCCACTCACCTCGTGTTCTCTGTCACAGAAACTTTGAAAATAAAACAATTAATGATAAATTAAATAAAATATACACATCAAATATCACCAGGGCTTGGTTTTTGAGCAAGAATAATGAAGATTGAGTTATATTTGGGAAGATATTTAGAAATTCAAATTTGGAAAGTAACAGAAGGAAAAGTCATTTGCATGTTATTTTGTTTATCTTTTCTTTTTTTTTTGTATGTTTTTTTTTTTTTGCTTTGAAATATAATATTGATTTATTGAATTAATTGCATCATTTATATCTTTTTTTTAAAATTGTAAATTATTTAATTAAAATTTCTTACCATATTGTTATATATTTACATAGGGATTTTATGGGGCATCCAGTGATACAATTGAAATCAATTTGAATACAACAATGAATGGAATGGGGAAAATTTTAAAATAAAAAATAAAGAGAATCAAGCATATTCTCCAAAAGAAATGCAACAACAATATACATATTAAATAATAATGAGAATGAGAATGATTATGATGATGATGGTAGTTGTGGTGGTGATTGTAATAATGATAATGATGATAATGACTGACAAGTTGTTCTCTCATAATTTGGTAAAAGGTGGTTTCTAAATGCTATACTTAGGTGCATGGATTAATTTCAAAAACACTGGGTGACCTTGCTAGTTCCACATATGTAATCAAGTTCAAAAATATATTAGTTGGGTGAATATTTAATGAATATTTAAATATCTTGGTACTCCCTCACTATAATCTGATTGGACAGTGTCATGTATAAATATTCGACACTGTGGTGATACAAGTGCCTAAGCCTAAGCCTACCAGCCTAAACTTACTCACCAGACTACACCACAACTGCTTGGAAGATGTACAGCTATTCGACGTACCAGCTACTACTGTGATAATATACCAAATACCAACTTCATAATATATCCCTTAACCCGAATATATCAGTACCAAATCATTTCCGTCTAGCAATCTATTCATCCTATTTTTCTATAAACTTTATCGGTCGTCAAGATACCGTTCCAAGTTATTCCCCTTTAAAATATCTTTCAGAGCAATCTCTTGTAGTGGGTATTTCTGACAGAAATATACAATAAATATCAGTATGTGCAAACAGTTATAGTGAAAACGATCCTCACTGAGTATTCAACAGTTATCGCTGTATTAATCTAACAAATGCAAGCGCATGTGGTGAAGCCGGAAGTTATCGCTTCGACAGACAGAAGTCGAATGACAAAAATAAGAGATTTGCGCATATGGATCGCGCAACCTTAGTAAAAATAAAATCTAAAATAAAATTCGTAAAATTCAACCAATCAGAGGCGTTCCCGCCTCACGTCACCCTTTTTAAGAACATTTCGCTTACACGCTGAAGGTATCTCTCTCTCTCTCTCTCTCTCTCTCTCTCTCTCTCTCTCTCTCTCTCTCTCTCTCTCTCTCTCTCTCTCTTTGAATAACCTATGCTATCGGAGATAAACCTTATATTCATTCAACTTATGCCTGACTGCTTTTAAGTTGACTTTAAACTTTTACCTTTTCTTTCTCACTTTTGAACTGTGAAATACCAGCTTACATTTTACATTTGAACTTTAAAAAAAGAACTTTGGCGAACCTTGCCCAGTATTCAATGCTACCTTTTGTAAACTTCTGTTAATACAATTTTGTTTGTTTAATCCAGGTTTGTCTTCTATGCCATTGTGCTTGATTTATTTATGGTCTTTAAATGTTTGAACACTTTTATTGAATATTGACATCAAACATCACACATCCATCACCATAGGCACACACACACATACACACACACACACACACACATATATATATATATATATATAAAATATAATGTAACGTAACATCTTATTCAATGAACATACATGTGTTCAGCTGCAATTAATTGGTAAAAGATGGTTTCTAAATGCTATAGTAAGGTGCATGGATTAATTTCAAAAACACCGGGTGACCTTGCTAGTTCCACATATGCAATCAAGTTCATAAATGTTTATTTTATAATATTCATTGCCGTGCACCTAAAGTCATTAGAGCCACTAATTACGGCAATGTTTCTACATTACAATAAATCAATAGTTAGTTAACTGTGATGCTGCCTCGATAATTATCTTGCTATCAATTAAATTATTACTTTACATTTGGCTTTAGCTCATTGGTAGGTTGATGACTGGGGGGACAAAGGCACTGTTATATAGGAATTCTTTGACTTAATCTATCTATGTATATTGTAGAGCACCGTGAATCTTCTGTTGGTGTGCTGTGAGTGTTGGGGGAAGGTTGATCATCCTCTTATATTTTTATTCTATTACTTTTATACTTTTATTTTAATTTAATATTTTTTTATTTTAATTAAATTTTTTTGTTTTAATCATGCTACACTTGTAGCATATTTTCACTTTATTACTTTATTATTTATTTTCACATATTATTACTTTACATTTGGCTTTAGCTCATTGGTAGGTTGATGGACTGGGGGACAAAGGCACTGTTGTATAGGAATTCTTTGACTTAATCTATCTATGTATATTGTAGATTATTGTTGTGATGTTAGTCCCAACAGTAAAAAGAAGTCAAGTCGAGATGGGGTAAAATAAGACAAGTGTATTTACAATTAATGGTACATGTACGACTAGCTTGTCGTTAACGGGAACAGTCCTCCCTTTCCACTCGGTGTCTCACTATTTATAGTGAGAACCGGTGCATGTTCTCCACTGTAGGAACGGCCGGTACAACAATTATCCAACGCGTTTTTCTTCTTAGTAACATCCTAGCCATGCCAATGCATTTATTAAAAAGAAAATGTCTGAGTCACGTGGTCCTGTTTATAACAACTACTCTTATCAATGATTGGCTGTAGAATTGGCCATTCAGATATAAAGAGTCCGAGGATCGCGTTGACTTTTTACAAGTCTTTTTTGTTGGCATTGCACAAGGGTGGCGTGTTGGAGTTTGATCGTCTCCAACAGGGTCTGGCTGGCTGAGAGTAGTATTATGTTGAAAGACCCGAAACCCCCCTATGAAGCCAGCCAATAACATAACTGGCGACGCCACCCTGCGCTAAGTCTAGCGTATTTCAAACATAGAGCACCGTGAAGCTTCCGTGGGTGTGCCGTAAGGGAATATATTTTTATTCTATTACTATAATACTTTTTGGTTTTAATTTGATATTTCTTATTTTAATTAAATATATTTTTGTTTTAATCATGCTACACTTGTAGCATATTTTCACTCTTCCTTTTCTTTTAATATTTAAATGATAAAATAATTATATGTTTATATATGAGCATAGATAAAAGGATATGAAAACAACACAATATGCTGTTAAAGTGAAAAGATTTTATATCATATTCGTAGCTAATATTGAATATTTTGATTTATAAAAATCATCCTCAGAGCTTGTTTATACTCCAGACTTATCAATAGCGGAGATGAAAATAATATGAATTTAAAATGAAAACATTGATGTTGCAAAAAAGTTATGTGGAAGTTTCAAATATAAGCTTAAATAAATGTTTTCGTTTTAAATTCATATTATTTTTGTCTCCGCTATTGATAAGGCATGAGTATAAACAAGCTCTGAAGATGATTTTATAAATCGAAATATTGTTCAATATTAGATATGTATATAATATAAAATCTTTTCATTTAACAGCATAGTGTGTTATTTTGAAATTTTCATATCCTTTTATCTATACTCATACCGTCGGATTCATTTCCTTTCTCTAAACTTATATGTTTATATATAGATGGTTTGCTTTGGTTTGGTTTGGTTTGTTTTGTTTTACGGCATATCAACCTCGGTGGGTCATTTAATGCCGACAAAGTTGTGAAATAAATTCATTCTTAATGCATAATACAATTTTGTTTATAAACTCATGTTTTTCTATTTAACCCATAGATGGGACCCTAACAGGTACTACTACCACTCCGGGTCAGTGGACCAGGGAGCAATGGTGATGAAGGGGTGCTCCACATTCCCCAAACCTCCAAAACTGGAACCTCACCATCAGATAGAGTTTAACGTCATTCCCAGGACATGTAGACCCTCAGCCACCGCCTTCTAGCACCCATGATAAAAAGGGGTTGGGGCTTGCCATAAGGGCAATAGGGTTGGGAAAATCATATTGGTGCTAGGGCTTGATGTGGCCAGCCGATTGATCGGAGGGGGCCTCTCCGACCGCCCGTCTAGCCCAAGATAGGGCCAAAGTGGAGTATTGCATGTCATGGACTGCTCATCCACCTGGGTTCTATCCTTAAGCATCACGGGGCGCCACCCACGACCAACAGGTGGCCCCATTGGGGGAGTCTTACCCCTCTGCAGAGGTGAAGTTGGTGCATTCTAATATCCCAGCCGACAGAGTAGATATATAGATGATGTACCTCGTCTAATTTATTGTCCAACTCACTGTGCCATGAGATGAAAAAGGTTTGAAAAACTCTGTTGTAGAGTATACCTGTGGACATATACTCATGTGTAAATAAATGGAAATTAATCCGACAGAATGAATTTAACATTTTGAAAAAACAATTGGTAATTATTATCTGCTGACAGAATCTGTTTCGATGCCTTAGTAGAAGGGTCATCATCAACGAGCAAAAAATTTACGAAAGAAAGAAGGGATAAAAAACCGTTGGAAGAGAATAAGGGGTACAAACACACGCTGGAATGCTTGAATTTTTTAAAAATGCGCATACTGTTTCAAAAATAAAATAAATTTTATTTTTAAAAATCAGAAGCATTTTTAATTCAAAAATAAACTCAAAAAGAGTCTTCCAACGGTTTTTTTATCCCTTCTTTCTTTCGTAAAATTTTTTGCTCGTTGATGATGACCCTTCTACTAAGGCGTCGAAACAGATTCTGTCAGCAGATAATAATTACCAATTGTTTTTTCAAAATGTTAAATTCACATATACTTATATATTTATCTTATTCATTGAGATGCGTGGTATAATGGTTACTGTGATAGGAAAGGGACATGACGAGACGAGTTCAAATCCTGGACTAGGCTGTTTGCATTTTACATAGCACTAATAACCTTGGGAAAGGTATGAATCCAACTCTTCTCCTTCCAGCTATGGGTAAATAGTAGGGGATACTGGGCTCTTTAACCTTCGTTTGGCAATCAGTCTAGGAGAAGAAAAACTTTGATTTCAAACCTGTTAAACTCTGTTTAAGAAATTGATCTTGTGTCACATCCTGCTCGTGCATAGGGGTTAAGTAAATACATATTTATATACTTATCTTTTAATGGAGGTTTGTGGTGTAATGGTTAAAGTTGTAAGAAATGGACTCGTCGACCCGAGTTCAAATCCTCGACGGGGCTGTTTGCATTTTACATAGCACTAATATTCTTGGGAAAAGTATAAATCCATATAGTCTCCCTCCAGCTATGAGTAAATCGTAGGGCAGACTGGACTCTTTAACCTAGGATAGGTAACCAGTCTACGAGAAGGAAAACTCTGAATTCAAACCTGTTAAACTCCACTTAAGAAATTGACCTTGTGTCGCATCCAGTTCAACACAACACGGTTTCTGATGCATCATTCCCTAAGGATGAATTTCCAAATTGTCAAAGCTTATAAAAGCAAGAGTATGTGTGTTCAAATTCAAACACAAAGCAAGGTGTCTGAAACCAATTACTTCAGATCCTGATCATTGTGCAAGAAGTCAACAATTCAAAACAGCGTAACAGTGTTTCAAAAAGAAATCACTTACCTAGAGGACTCAAAAGATATTGTAGCATAATTATTATGGTCTACGAGATTGAAAAGAAAACAGTAATCAGATTTTTGCAGAAAGAGAAGAAATAGGAAATAAGTAAGAACAGAAAGAGGTTAAGGTTTGAAAGAGTAAACACTCATTGGGGGCCCAGCCATTGACCGACCAATGACCCCGGAACTAGAGTTAGAAATAAAAAACGGAAGTCCCAGTTTCTGCGGAGGAGTGGAAGTGGATGTAACCTAGGGTAGCAACAAACAGTGCGCATGGATATGATTTATGATAGAATAGCTTTACATTACCCTCTCACTCTCCTTCTCTCTGAAAAAGAACCCAAGAGACTAGAAAGAAATAAACAACCCCTTTGTGACTATACAACTTCGTATGTTGTTTCTTCGAGCTAACAACGACTACTAAAGATTATTATTACAACCCTTACAACAGATACACCTTCCGAATTTAATATATTCTTAGATGATGAAGGAATACTGATGATGGATTGCAGGATAGCCGAAACCTCAATGTACAAGTACAAGTTAATTAACTATTGTTTAAAAATTATTATGAGAGGGTGTCCCCATGGCATAGTGACTAACTCCAGTCATGCTATTTTTTGTGTTGTGGGTAAAGGTGGCTAATTACTCACACAGAAAAAGAAGTAGTAGATATGTAGTAATAGTGAATAAGAGGTGAAGTCAAATACTTGGTAATAGTATATTTATTCGATCAGGAATTCATATACATACTAACTCCCCGTCTTGTCTATCTAACAGCTAATTTATAAGACAGGCGCAACCATTCTTTTATGGTATAGAGGGGAGGTAGGTAATCATATACATCACTTATTTTGTGAATTAGAAAGTAAATACCGAAAAGAGACAATATTCGATCTATAACAAAAAAAAATCCTAACAGGTATGATTTGACACAAGGTCACAAGTATGGGACGTCCAGCGAGGATCGTAAGTAAAGGTGGCCAATTACTCACACAAAAAGAGAAGTAGGAGATATGTAATAATAGCGAATAAGAGGCAGAGTCAAATACTTGGTAATAGTATATCTATTCGATCAGGAATTCATATACTTACTAACTCCCCATCTTGCCTGTCTGACAGCTAATTCATAAGACAGGCGCAACCATTCTTTTATGGTTTAGAGGGGAGGTGGGTAATCCTATACATCACTATTATATTCACTTTCAAACTTGGGAAAGTTATGAACCCTAATACCCCCAGCTAAGGGTTTAAATAGTACCACTGCTGTTCTTCTATAAGGATGGCTTTGGCATTAAATAACCCATGTAGGTTGATATGCCATTAAACAAAGAAACAAAACCAAATCAAAACAAAGAAATTATTATTTGTTAGTTGAAACTGTGTAATGTCTTTCCAAAAGAAAATTGATTGACTTTGGCATTAAATAACCCAGCAAAGGCTGGCATGCCATAAAGCCAACTCACTAACCTACAGACTGAAATAACATCCTGTTGCAATGTCACTTAGAGCCGCACTCACATAGCATGTAGAGGCACTCTTAGGATAACGGTTATCATCGTAAGAAATGGAATCAGTAGCCTAGTGTTAGATAATTCATGGGTTGCCTATTAATTATGTAAGTAGTACCAGCTAGAATTTGAATTGGGTTTGTTAACAATTTAAAATCAGAGGGGTAGAGTGGAAAATTACTGTTAACATTATTGACAGGTGATAACATTTACTTAATCCCTTCCGAAGCGTTTGAACAGAAATCAGTTTTAGTTAATCAGTTGCCCACCAGCAATCACCGGGAGCAGACACAGGAGTTTGTTTCTCTAAGGATGCCAGCTCTCATCCGTGCAGTTTGAGAAATCTTGTGGGCTGGTGTTGTTTTTAATAAAGGCTATAGAAAAAAACAACAATGTCTTGCTTGCTCAATTAATCAACAAGACATGTACAGACTGCCCAGCCCAGAAAAGAAGAACCAGCCCGAACAAAATGTAACAGGGTGATATGTGTCGCATAGGCCAACTCAGAGTTGTAGTAGCAGTCATTGTTATTAGTAGCCGATACATCAGAAACAACATACCCACAAGTTGTATAGTCACAAGGGGCTTTGTATTTATTTCTATGCTCGTGGGCTCTTTTTCAGAGAGGAGGAAAGACAGAGAGAAAGAGAGGGAGCATCGTCAAATTATTCTATCTTTGTTGAATCATGTTTTGTACCGCTGTTCCACACCCACATGAGGGACCAGGACCTCCGTCTGACTCCTACTATGACTGAAAGGTAAAGAAAGGCAGATTTTCTTCTTCCTCTGTTTCTCGTCCAGCGTCACATCTGTTTCTGGTCAATACCCGGAACTTCCGTTTTTATTTTAAACTCTATTTCCGGGGTCATTCTTCAGTTAAATTACTTGCACCCCACTTAGTGTTTACTCTTCCCGATTTTAACCTTTCTTTGTTATTTCTTTTTCCTCTCTTTCTCTAGAAATCCAAATACAGTTTTATTTTTAATCCTAAATTCCGGTAGACCTTAATAATTACACTAAACAAAGGAGAATCAGCCCAGAGAAATTAGCCCAAAGGAAAATGACCAATGAAGTAGACAAGAAGAGAAAAGTAAGAACCCTCATCCTCTCTCTCCTCATCCCCTCTCTCTCTCTTCTCTCTCTCTCTCTCTCTCTCTCTTCTCTCTCTCTCACCATTTATACACTAGATATGTTGAATGGGTATATAACACAAATCCTGGATGACACTGTTTACATTTCACTTTATATTAATACTGTTGGGAAAGACATGAATCCATCTGTTCTTTCCTCTCCACCATGCCCAGTTATGGGTAAATAGTATGGCCAACTGGGTTCTTTATCCTTGGTTAGGCAACAAGCTTTAGCCATGCCAGTACTACTGTATAGCTGTACTGCTTGGACTCTAATGACACCCTCAAAGAAAAAGCTAGATAGGAACTATACAAGAATACTAAATGCTGGAAGCAGCAACCTACAAAAACACAGCTGTATAGCCACAAACCTTCCAAGTCAGATAAGACATGCTGAGCACTACTGAGAGGATTCATACCTTTCCCAAGGGTATTAGTCCAAAAGTGAATGTAATTATGTGACTAGGATTTGAACTTGCTTACTTCAATATCATAGCCCAGTACATTAGTCATCAAAAGGAGACGTCTCATGATGTCATAGTTAGCAAGTTAGGATCAGATAGTTATTCATGTGTTCAACATTTGTTGTCTCTTATATATTGTTAACACTACTTTTTTCCTCTTGTGACTGAAGAGTTCTTTCCTGGTTAGACTAATCCTTAAATTCCCAAAAATGGCTGAAAGGAGATAACATACATGTTATCAGGAGAAATTTGACATTTTCATAAGGAAAAAGAAAAAGTGCTTGGAAATATCACATAGGCGAGAAACTGATGTTACATATTAATTGGATCCCTATTACTTTTTAAGGTAGTATAGAAATCCTTATGGCGATCAGTACAGCTGATGGCCTTGAGAGTGAGTGACAATGCTTGACCTCACTCTCACCTTGCTTTCTGGGGATAGAATCGTGAGAACGGAACCCCGATAGAAAGCTCCCCTTCCGGTTTAAGGTGGGCAACTCAGTAAGTCAGTTGCAGAGTTAGAAGCTAGCAAGATGTGACTCTCAGCGCGCAGTTGTCTGGTCCTGGGGTTCCAGAATAAAATAACATCAAAGGTAAATCGAAGTCTTGTTGTTATTACTAAAAGCTAACAATGACACAAGGCTTCTGATAAGAAATGGTCCCCAACAGAACCAGACACGGGACCCAGATAAGAAAGGCCAGACGAGACCATTAGAAGATAGATGATAGAAGTACCAAGCCGGCCAGAAGAGAAGTACGCAACACTGACAATTAACAAGCATCAATTCACTTTTGAAATTGCACTTCCCAAAAAATAAAAAGTAGAATTTAAAAAAATAAATTCAAACAAAAAACAAAAAAAATGTTATTTACTTCTCTATTTATATTTTAATATAATATTCTGTTTTTTATTTACTTCTGTTTTTTATTTACTTCTCTATTCTGTTTTTTTCTGTCCTGTCCATTTTTGTCTGCCTGACTACCATACCCTAAGAAGCCAAACTTGAGATGTATCTCTTTTTTCTCATTCTACTTCCTGTCACCATAGTGACAATCTTATACTGTTAAAAAAAATTTTTATATTTTGTTTGAATTTATTTTTTTAAATTCTACTTTTTATTTTTTGCAAAGTGCAATTTCAAAAGTGAATTGATACCCATCTGATGAGACTGGATTTTGGGGAGCTATATTAAATCAACTTAGATTTATATAGGCCCCAATTTTGGTCGAAATAAATTTATAATGGAATTACAGTGTTGAGTTCTTCCTTCCTTTCTATGATAAATATTGCTCTGTATATAATCTAAAAAGTTTATTATACGTTGAGCTCTCTTTAGTGATTTAAAGATTCACTGTATTTATACATACTGGATCATACAATATTAATACAGTGTATCTTAGAAATCACATATAGAATCATCCCTTACTGCCAAGTTTTGGATAAATCTCATATATATATATATATATATATATATATATATAATATACCAAGCGTGTTGGTAGATCCTTGCGGAGAGAAAAAACCCGGCAGAGAGTTTGATTGTAAAAATATACTACCAAACATCAACCAGGAAGAAAAAAATTTTGAAAAAAAGAAAGACCAAGATATTCGTACCAACAAAAAATAATCTATTGGTATAGTATTTGGCCAAAAGAAAAAACAATTTATATGTATATATATGTATATAAGATATATATATGCATATAACTGCTAGGAGAAGCTAATTTGTAAAAAGTGCTCGATACCTAAGTAGAGCCAAGTAATAAAGATAATCTACTGAGTCAGACGAACCTACTATTAGTTTCGCATAAAGCTCTTCAGGGCTAAAATCTGATCAGATTTTAGCCCTGAAGAGCTTTATGCGAAACTAATAGTAGGTTCGTCTGACTCAGTAGATTATCCTTATTATATATATATATATATATATATATATATATATATATATAGTATAATGTACATTGCAGCTCCCTTTATTTACTACATTTTTTTTTTCATTGAAATGTACTTCTAACAATTTCAGTGAAAAAGCAAGGCTTTTTGCGAAGGAATATGCCAATTGTAGTTTCCCATCTATCCAAGACACTTTGATTTCCCCTTCTAAAACCATTTCCTTTAATCTAACTAAGTCCACTCTTAATCTTCACTCACTTATAATACTTGTATTCCCTTAAAGCATTAGTCAGTGATCCATTGTCTGTAAAGCCTTATACTGGTGGCAATAAAACTATACCAAAGGTTTCTCACACCAAAAAAAAAATGACTAAGAATCCTACATTGGCTGCTCCGCTTAATACTAAAGTTTCAGATGATAATGGCTTTCCATTCCCACTGAATGCCCAATACTTCTTGCAAAGTCCCCCAAGCTAGAATCCATCCCCATGCTAAATCTTCTCTTCTGTACTGACATGAAGATTATTTCAAAGGTAAGATCACTGAAATATTTAGAAATCACAGAAGCGTTTATTGCTTACTAATTTCTAAATATGAGCATGTATCTATTTTTCTACATAATCGCTGTTTTGGTCGATGCATTTTCTAGGTGCTGTGACTGTATTTGTATGCTCATGTAATACCAGCTCATTCTCATATTGTTAAGAAAGCATTGAAACCCATTGTCATTGCAAACTCTCTATACCATTTGTGAACATTTTTGACATCCATGCATGACTTCTCATACACTTCTGTGACTGTATTTTTATGCTCATGTAATACCAGCTCATTCCCATATTGTAAAGGAAACATTGAATCTCATCACCATTGCAAACTCTCTATACCACTTGGGAACATTTTTGACATCCATGCATGACTTCTCATACACTTCTGTGAATGTATTTTTATGCTCATGTAATCCCAGCTCATTCCCATATTGTTAAGGAAACATTGAACCTCATCGCCATTGCAAACTCTCTATACCACTTGGTAACATTTTTGACATCCATGCATGACTTGTCATACACTTCTGTGAATGTATTTTTATGCTCATGTAATACCAGCTCATTCCCATATTGTTAAGGAAACATTGAACCTCATCGCCATTGCAAACTCTCTATACCACTTGGTAACATTTTTGACATCCATGCATGACTTGTCATACACTTGTGTGTGAATGTATTTTTATGCTCATGTAATCCCAGCTCATTCCCATATTGTTAAGGAAACATTGAACCTCATCGCCATTGCAAACTCTCTATACCACTTGGTAACATTTTTGACACCATGCATGACTTGTCATACACTTGTGTGAATGTATTTTTATGCTCATGTAATACCAGCTCATTCCCATATTGTTAAGGAAACATTGAACCTCATCGCCATTGCAAACTCTCTATACCACTTGGTAACATTTTTGACATCCATGCATGACTTGTCATACACTTGTGTGAATGTATTTTTATGCTCATGTAATCCCAGCTCATTCCCATTGTTAAGGAAACATTGAACCTCATCGCCATTGCAAACTCTCTATACCACTTGGTAACATTTTTGACATCCATGCATGACTTGTCATACACTTCTGTGAATGTATTTTTTATGCTCATGTAATCCCAGCTCATTCCCATATTGTTAAGGAAACATTGAACCTCATCGCCATTGCAAACTCTCTATACCACTTGGTAACATTTTTGACATCCATGCATGACTTGTCATACACTTGTGTGAATGTATTTTTATGCTCATGTAATCCAGCTCATTCCCATATTGTTAAGGAAACATTGAACCTCATCGCCATTGCAAACTCTCTATACCACTTGGTAACATTTTGACATCCATGCATGACTTGTCATACACTTGTGTGAATGTATTTTTATGCTCATGTAATCCCAGCTCATTCCCATATTGTTAAGGAAACATTGAACCTCATCGCCATTGCAAACTCTCTATACCACTTGGTAACATTTTTGACATCCATGCATGACTTGTCATACACTTCTGTGAATGTATTTTTATGCTCATGTAATACCAGCTCATTCCCATATTGTTAAGGAAACATTGAACCTCATCGCCATTGCAAACTCTCTATACCACTTGGTAACATTTTTGACATCCATGCATGACTTGTCATACACTTCTGTGAATGTATTTTTATGCCCATGTAATACCAGCTCATTCTCATATTGTTAAGGAAACATTGAACCTCATCGCCATTGCAAACTCTCTATACCACTTGGTAACATTTTTGACATCCATGCATGACTTGTCATACACTTCTGTGAATGTATTTTATGCTCATGTAATCCCAGCTCATTCCCATATTGTTAAGGAAACATTGAACCTCATCGCCATTGCAAACTCTCTATACCACTTGGTAACATTTTTGACATCCATGCATGACTTGTCATACACTTCTGTGAATGTATTTTTATGCCCATGTAATACCAGCTCATTCTCATATTGTTAAGGAAACATTGAACCTCATCGCCATTGCAAACTCTCTATACCACTTGGTAACATTTTTGACATCCATGCATGACTTGTCATACACTTCTGTGAATGTATTTTTATGCTCATGTAATACCAGCTCATTCCCATATTGTTAAGGAAACATTGAACCTCATCGCCATTGCAAACTCTCTATACCACTTGGTAACATTTTTGACATCCATGCATGACTTGTCATACACTTCTGTGAATGTATTTTTATGCCCATGTAATACCAGCTCATTCTCATATTGTTAAGGAAACATTGAACCTCATCGCCATTGCAAACTCTCTATACCACTTGGTAACATTTTTGACATCCATGCATGACTTGTCATACACTTCTGTGAATGTATTTTTATGCTCATGTAATCCCAGCTCATTCCCATATTGTTAAGGAAACATTGAACCTCATCGCCATTGCAAACTCTCTATACCACTTGGTAACATTTTTGACATCCATGCATGACTTGTCATACACTTCTGTGAATGTATTTTTATGCCCATGTAATACCAGCTCATTCTCATATTGTTAAGGAAACATTGAACCTCATCGCCATTGCAAACTCTCTATACCACTTGGTAACATTTTTGACATCCATGCATGACTTGTCATACACTTGTGTGAATGTATTTTTATGCTCATGTAATCCCAGCTCATTCCCATATTGTTAAGGAAACATTGAACCTCATCGCCATTGCAAACTCTCTATACCACTTGGTAACATTTTTGACATCCATGCATGACTTGTCATACACTTCTGTGAATGTATTTTTATGCTCATGTAATACCAGCTCATTCCCATATTGTTAAGGAAACATTGAACCTCATCGCCATTGCAAAACTCTCTATACCACTTGGTAACATTTTTGACATCCATGCATGACTTGTCATACACTTCTGTGAATGTATTTTTATGCTCATGTAATACCAGCTCATTCCCATATTGTTAAGGAAACATTGAACCTCATCGCCATTGCAAACTCTCTATACCACTTGGTAACATTTTTGACATCCATGCATGACTTGTCATACACTTGTGTGAATGTATTTTTATGCTCATGTAATACCAGCTCATTCCCATATTGTTAAGGAAACATTGAACCTCATCGCCATTGCAAACTCTCTATACCACTTGGTAACATTTTTGACATCCATGCATGACTTGTCATACACTTCTGTGAATGTATTTTTATGCTCATGTAATACCAGCTCATTCCCATATTGTTAAGGAAACATTGAACCTCATCGCCATTTCAAACTCTCTATACCACTTGGTAACATTTTTGACGTCCATGCATGACTTGTCATACACTTCTGTGAATGTATTTTTATGCCCATGTAATACCAGCTCATTCTCATATTGTTAAGGAAACATTGAACCTCATTGTAATTGCAAACTCTCTATACCACTTGCGAACGTATTTATACATCCATGCACGACTTGACATACCCTTCTGTGACTGTATTGGTATGCCCATGTAATACCAGCTCATTGCCATGTCAATAAGGAAGAATTGAGCCTTATCATCATTGCAAACTCCCACATCATTTGCAAACGTTTTTGACATCCATGCACGACTTGTCTTACATTTCAATCGTTTTTTTCTGTTGTATTCTAAAACTGAATTTGGATTTGACAGTTACGTCAATCAGGAGGTACATCATGGACTAATCATGGTAGCAAGGTGCATGCAGAAGTAGGCACATGTGCATGCATAACAAACAAAACAGTGTTGCCAATCTTTTGTTTACTACATCAGTCTCCTGACAGTTGTTACATTTGCATATAAAACTTATTGTTTGTTTGGTTGGTTTTGTTTATGCTTAAGGGCAAGTGATGTTGGAAGCACCAGTTTCCACCAGATCACCAAAGTTAAGCAGCAATAAGCCTGTTCAATACTTAGTTGGGTAACCATTTAAGCAACAGCAGGTACTGTCAGCAACCTGATATCAAAATGACTTGATCTGGCATTAAATAACCCAAAAAGAGTTGATATGCCGTAAAAGAAAACCCAACCTTTTTCGAGTCACTTAATGCGAAATCAAGTCATTTTGATATCAGATTGCTGACAGTACATGTTGCTTAAATGGTCACCCATCTAAGAACTGAACAAGCTCATCACTGCTTAACTTTGGTGATCTAGTGGAAACTGGTGCTTCCAACATCACTTGCCCTTAAGCATAAATTTTGTACACTGAACTTTGGGTGGAAAGAACATTTTTATGTCATTTTGATATCCAGTTGCTCCCAGTACCTGCTGTTGCTTAAATGGTCACCCATCTAAGAACTGAACAAGCTCATCACTGCTTAACTTTGGTGATCAAGTGGAAACTGGTGCTTTCAACATCACTTGCCCTTAAGCACAAATTTTGTACACTGAACTTTGGGTGGAAAGAACATTTTTATGTCATTTTGATATCCAGTTGCTCCCAATACCTGCTGTTGCTTAAATGGTCACCCATCTAAGAACTGAACAAGCTGATCACTGCTTAACTTTTGTGATCTAGTGGAAACTGGTGCTAAAACTGCCCTTAAGCACAAATTTTGTACACTGAACTTTGGGTGGAAAGAACATTTTTATGTCATTTTGATATCCAGTTGCTCCCAGTACCTGCTGTTGCTTAAATGGTCACCCATCTAAGAACTGAACAAGCTCATCACTGCTTAACTTTGGTGATCTAGTGGAAACTGGTGCTTCCAACATCACTTGCCCTTAAGCATAAATTTTGTACACTGAACTTTGGGTGGGAAGAACATTTTTATGTCATTTTGATATCCAGTTGCTCCCAGTACCTGCTGTTGCTTAAATGGTCACCCATCTAAGAACTGAACAAGCTCATCACTGCTTAACTTTGGTGATCTAGTGGAAACTGGTGCTTCCAACATCACTTGCCCTTAAGCACAAATTTTGTACACTGAACTTTGGTGGAAAGAACATTTTTATGTCATTTTGATATCCAGTTTCCCAGTACCTGCTGTTGCTTAAATGGTCACCCATCTAAGAACTGAACAAGCTCATCACTGCTTAACTTTGGTGATCTAGTGGAAACTGGTGCTTCCAACATCACTTGCCCTTAAGCACAAATTTTGTACACTGAACTTTGGGTGGAAAGAACATTTTTATGTCATTTTGATATCCAGTTGCTCCCAGTACCTGCTGTTGCTTAAATGGCACCCATCTAAGAACTGAACAAGCTCATCACTGCTTAACTTTTGTGATCTAGTGGAAACTGGTGCTTAACAACTTGCCCTTAAGCACAAATTTTGTACACTGAACTTTGGGTGGAAAGAACATTTTTATGTCATTTTGATATCCAGTTGCTCCCAGTACCTGCTGTTGCTTAAATGGTCACCCATCTAAGAACTGAACAAGCTCATCACTGCTTAACTTTGGTGATCTAGTGGAAACTGGTGCTTCCAACATCACTTGCCCTTAAGCACAAATTTTGTACACTGAACTTTGGTGGAAAGAACATTTTTATGTCATTTTGATATCCAGTTGCTCCCAGTACCTGCTGTTGCTTAAATGGTCACCCATCTAAGAACTGAACAAGCTCATCACTGCTTAACTTTGGTGATCTAGTGGAAACTGGTGCTTCCAACATCACTTGCCCTTAAGCATAAATTTTGTACACTGAACTTTGGTGGAAAGAACATTTTTATGTCATTTTGATATCCAGTTGCTCCCAGTACCTGCTGTTGCTTAAATGGTCACCCATCTAAGAACTGAACAAGCTCATCACTGCTTAACTTTTGTGATCTAGTGGAAACTGGTGCTTCCAAAACTTGCCCTTAAGCACAAATTTTGTACACTGAACTTTGGGTGGAAAGAACATTTTTATGTCATTTTGATATCCAGTTGCTCCCAGTACCTGCTGTTGCTTAAATGGTCACCCATCTAAGAACTGAACAAGCTCATCACTGCTTAACTTTGGTGATCTAGTGGAAACTGGTGCTTCCAACATCACTTGCCCTTAAGCATAAATTTTGTACACTGAACTTTGGGTGGAAAGAACATTTTTATGTCATTTTGATATCCAGTTGCTCCCAGTACCTGCTGTTGCTTAAATGGTCACCCATCTAAGAACTGAACAAGCTCATCACTGCTTAACTTTGGTGATCTAGTGGAAACTGGTGCTTCCAACATCACTTGCCCTTAAGCATAAATTTTGTACACTGAACTTTGGGTGGAAAGAACATTTTTATGTCATTTTGATATCCAGTTGCTCCCAGTACCTGCTGTTGCTTAAATGGTCACCCATCTAAGAACTGAACAAGCTCATCACTGCTTAACTTTGGTGATCTAGTGGAAACTGGTGCTTCCAACATCACTTGCCCTTAAGCATAAATTTTGTACACTGAACTTTGGGTGGAAAGAACATTTTTATGTCATTTTGATATCCAGTTGCTCCCAGTACCTGCTGTTGCTTAAATGGTCACCCATCTAAGAACTGAACAAGCTCATCACTGCTTAACTTTGGTGATCTAGTGGAAACTGGTGCTTCCAACATCACTTGCCCTTAAGCATAAATTTTGTACACTGAACTTTGGGTGGAAAGAACATTTTTATGTCATTTTGATATCCAGTTGCTCCCAGTACCTGCTGTTGCTTAAATGGTCACCCATCTAAGAACTGAACAAGCTCATCACTGCTTAACTTTGGTGATCTAGTGGAAACTGGTGCTTCCAACATCACTTGCCCTTAAGCATAAATTTTGTACACTGAACTTTGGGTGGAAAGAACATTTTTATGTCATTTTGATATCCAGTTGCTCCCAGTACCTGCTGTTGCTTAAATGGTCACCCATCTAAGAACTGAACAAGCTCATCACTGCTTAACTTTGGTGATCTAGTGGAAACTGGTGCTTCCAACATCACTTGCCCTTAAGCATAAATTTTGTACACTGAACTTTGGGTGGAAAGAACATTTTTATGTCATTTTGATATCCAGTTGCTCCCAGTACCTGCTGTTGCTTAAATGGTCACCCATCTAAGAACTGAACAAGCTCATCACTGCTTAACTTTGGTGATCTAGTGGAAACTGGTGCTTCCAACATCACTTGCCCTTAAGCATAAATTTTGTACACTGAACTTTGGGTGGAAAGAACATTTTTATGTCATTTTGATATCCAGTTGCTCCCAGTACCTGCTGTTGCTTAAATGGTCACCCATCTAAGAACTGAACAAGCTCATCACTGCTTAACTTTGGTGATCTAGTGGAAACTGGTGCTTCCAACATCACTTGCCCTTAAGCATAAATTTTGTACACTGAACTTTGGGTGGAAAGAACATTTTTATGTCATTTTGATATCCAGTTGCTCCCAGTACCTGCTGTTGCTTAAATGGTCACCCATCTAAGAACTGAACAAGCTCATCACTGCTTAACTTTGGTGATCTAGTGGAAACTGGTGCTTCCAACATCACTTGCCCTTAAGCATAAATTTTGTACACTGAACTTTGGGTGGAAAGAACATTTTTATGTCATTTTGATATCCAGTTGCTCCCAGTACCTGCTGTTGCTTAAATGGTCACCCATCTAAGAACTGAACAAGCTCATCACTGCTTAACTTTGGTGATCTAGTGGAAACTGGTGCTTCCAACATCACTTGCCCTTAAGCATAAATTTTGTACACTGAACTTTGGGTGGAAAGAACATTTTTATGTCATTTTGATATCCAGTTGCTCCCAGTACCTGCTGTTGCTTAAATGGTCACCCATCTAAGAACTGAACAAGCTCATCACTGCTTAACTTTGGTGATCTAGTGGAAACTGGTGCTTCCAACATCACTTGCCCTTAAGCATAAATTTTGTACACTGAACTTTGGGTGGAAAGAACATTTTTATGTCATTTTGATATCCAGTTGCTCCCAGTACCTGCTGTTGCTTAAATGGTCACCCATCTAAGAACTGAACAAGCTCATCACTGCTTAACTTTGGTGATCTAGTGGAAACTGGTGCTTCATCACTTGCCCTTAAGCATAAATTTTGTACACTGAACTTTGGGTGGAAAGAACATTTTTATGTCATTTTGATATCCAGTTGCTCCCAGTA
>CM042161.1:849652-859652 GCA_023376005.1 Doryteuthis pealeii | reverse complement strand
AAGTAGGGGATAAAATTCTGAATTACAAGAACTAGCACAAAATAAAAAACACCCTCCGGGCGATGTAAAAATAGATTTTTGAAACATATTGCCTGAGGGGTGGGAGTTAAAAATTCAATATCAGCGAGTTTGTACCCTAAGTAAGTTAATCATCAAATTCATTAAATGATTAAAAAATAAAACAATTTGAAATGTAAACTTTAAATATGTATTAAAATAAAACAAACTATATATAGATATATAATACCAGTCATGTATTTATTAAAACTTGTTTTAAAAAACAATGAGTACTGTCTAATGTTGCATGTTCAAATTTTGAGTGTATTTATTGAATAAATACACTCAAAATTTCAACATGCCAAAAATCGTAGAATAAATTGTATTCTATGTTATGACGATTTTGGGTAATGTGATGTTAGCAGTGACGTAATTTTTGTTACAGACAAAAACCAGAAGCGAATCTCCATTATTAATACTAGTATGTAGATATGGACAACACTAATAAAAAGTTGAAGCAATTTTATTAATAATTGAGGTTTAAATATAAATAAAATCATGGAGAATGTGATGTAAATAACTATGTTAATTGTGACTCGATAAGTAATATAGTTTCGGTTACAGACAGAAAAACACACAATCTCCATTATAATAGATATATATATATAATATATATATATATATATATATATATATATATATATATATAAAGTAAATAAAGTTGTTTGGGTGACCTAAAGAAGGTATCAGCCAGACAGTGAGGGATTCTATCCCCTTTCCTCTAGTGCTAGACTAAGGAGATGGTTTTTGCGTCTGAGGTGGAGCGCCACACATACCACACCTTACTTTACCACACAGATCCCTGTGCTACTCATACGCTGAGTTGGCCAGGGCCAGTATTGAACCAGGGACCTTGTGGTTCCTAGGTAGACACACTACCAACAAGTATATATATATATATGAAGAGTCTAATTTTCAGTGTATATATTATATCTGTATATATATGCATATATATATATATATATATGTCTATAATATATATTTTGGATTTAGTGTGAAGCATGAGTAAAGTCTGAAATAAATGAGAAATTGAGTTGGATGTTATGTACTGATATAATGAATATGTAAATACTTTGGTACCCTCTCACTATAATCTGATTGGACAGTATCATGTATAAATAGTCAACACTGTGTTGGACCTATACCTAAGCCTACAAGCTAAACTTACTCGCTAGACGACACCACGACTGCTCGGGCAGACGGATTGCTATTCGACGTACCAATTACTACTGCGATAATATACCAAATACCAACTTCAGAATATATCCCTTAACCCAGATATATCATGTACTACATTCCATTTTATTTCAGCCAATCTTTCGAAGGAATGACCCTTCTTTTACTAGGTTTTTTTTAGACTGGTTGGCTACAGTGGTCCCTGGCATTTTATGGATCAGAGGTGTTGATTTCTCAGCCTGCCTTTGAATTTCAGCTGCCCTCTTGATTTATTGGGTTGAAATTGGCTGAAGTCAGGGGTGTTGATTTCTTGATTATAGCCATATATATATATATATATATATATATATATATATATATATAACATGGGTACCTCACATGGTGTAATGGTTAGCAAGCTAGATTAGCAGGCCATTGTTAGTGAGTTTGATTCTCCTTGGGCTCCATACTTCTGGCCTTGTGTCATATCTAAGCTAAGCTTTGTAAATAACTATATCTAACTATATATATATATATATATATATATACATATATATATATATATATGTATATATAACACATTTATATACAGGTATAATATATACTGAAAATGAGACTCATCAGATATACAAGCAAAGAAGCATCCGTGGAATCTACAACATATATATATATATATATATATATATATATATATATATATATATATATAAGTGCTTAATTGGAGTCGTACCTAATTTTGAAAATTAATTAATTAATAATGAATTAGGCGGGAATACCTATTAAATGTATGGCTAAACAAATCGAGAAAAATCAATCTCTGTATGTACATTTCGGCCTATTAGGCCTCATCAGCAGAGCTATAGATTGGAAGACCGCCCTGTGCGTGATTTGAAACCGGACTGCCAAGCTGACAGGCCGATCCCATAACCTCTACACTAAACGGACTTCTTAGATTTTATGATTTGTTTAGAGTAGGTTAATATTCCATTCATTATTAATTAATTAATTTTCAAAATTAGGTACGACTCCAATTAAGCACTTATTCTCCCAAAAATTATCGGCAAAAAGCCATTCAAAACAAACCGTGTTTACATATATATATATATATATATATATATATATATATATATGTCTATGCATATTTATATATGTATATATATATATATATATATATATATATATATATATATATATATATATATATATATATATATATGTATATGCATATTTATATATATATATATATATATATATATATATATATATATATATATATATATATATGCATATTTATATATATTTATATCAGTCTATTATGTATATTGTTTGGGACTTATCATGAAGCATTGGGTGTGAAATATAAGAAACTCAGTTTTTTATATTTCACACCCAATGCTTCATACTAAATCCCAAATAATATATATATATTTATATATATATATATTATAGACATATATATATATATATATATATATATATATATATATATATATATATATATATAATATGCATACATCAACTAAGAAGCATACGTGGACCCCACTACAAACAACATATATATATATATATATAATATATATATACATTATATATATACATACACATATATATATATATATATATATATATATATATACATATATATATATATATATATATATATATCAGTCATGCAACTGTTAATGAGAAATCCTGTTTTTATGTTAACATGAAACATCACTAGAAGCAAATTTTACTTGTGTTGCCATAGCAACAGAATTTCCTATTACTTACTAAGACTCACTTGCTAATATGATGCAGAAAGCAAACAGCATTGAAATTGACAAAATCTGGCGAATATTGAAACAACAAAAGAAAAAAAAAAAGCTAAAAATCTCATTTCAATATTTCTCTACTTTTTGTATCTGCCATATTAATTTTTTTCTCAAACCTTGTCGATCCGAAAGTGTATATTGTAATTATGATACCTGAACGTGTGGAAATTCCATGGTTTGACACAAAACAAACACCACGGAAGTCCAACGTCATATTTCTAAGGCTTTATTTATGACTTTTAGTCCGATTCTGGACTTTCAGACGCAGAATTGGACTAAATGAGCCGCCAGAGGGTCCACAACTGAAGATATGGAGTCTTATATATACCGGCTTGTTTCAAAGTGAAAGTCAAGGGAGGTTACTCTAATTGCCTTATTTGCTAGGAATTTAGCCAACTAAAGGTGAAAATTACATCTGTGATGGACTTCCAAAAGGAAGAAAAAAAAGACCATATGACATTTAGGCACCCCTTTCTGCTCTCGATTAAGAAAGGACATGTTTTTCATTTACACCGTCCATATCTGGTTGTTTTAACAGACGATTTTTAGATTTTTAAAAAATTATAAAACTAACCTCTAACCCTAACCCTAACCCTAACCCCTAACAAACAACCGGATATTGACGGTGTAAATGAAAAACATGTCCTTTCTTAATCGAGATCAAAAAGGGGTGCCTAAAAGTAATATGGTTAAAAAAAAAGATTTATGGCTAGAAGCAGCTACCTGGTTTCACCTTAGTAGAGAGTGTGGTTGCATTTTGTTTTATGCCATATCAACCCTTTTCAGGTTATTTAATGCCGAATCAAGTCATTCTAATATATGTTGCTTACAATACATGCTGTTGCTTAAATGGTCATCTATCTAAGTATTCGACTATCCTCTGCAGAGGGATAAGATCCCCAACGACATACAAAAAAACAAGTGTGCTGTATATGTATATTTTGAAGGTTTCGGGAAGAAAGCAGATCGTTCAGCCCCATTACAATAAAATCACGTCTCCTGTATTCGCAACTTAAATTAAGGGAAGAAATAGGTGAAATTGCAACGTGGAATGGAAATATAGATTTTAGTTATTTCATTTTTTTTTTTTTTTTGAAGAAAGTGAAATTACCTTCAATCGAAATGATAAACGTCAAGTTTAAAGGTAAAGGTGTGAAATCAAAAAGAATGAGATGCGGTGAAAGGACAACGGGAAAATAAGAATAAAAGAGAAAAGGAGAAAAAAAGAATTGAAATATCACAACGAATTAGATTTTTCTTTAATATAACAATCTCATTTTTATATATATATATATATATATATATATATATATCATTTTCATTGTGTGTGTGTGTGTATATATATATATATATATATATATATATATATATTAACTGATTCAAAGGAGTGACTACACATTCCCCAGGGCTCCAATATTAGGTCCCCGCTGCTGTATTAAGTATTATAACTCATGTGTGTGTAGAATTAAACAAAAGGCTTATCTCCTGTTTAACAATTTTATTTTTGATCTTTTCTAATTTTCTGGCCAACTTTTTAATGTTTGGGTGGAATTGGTGGATAAGTCCACCAAAGTTCAGTTCCCGAGTACTTTCGGCACTTCAAAGAGCCATCATCAGGGGTGATGTATTCCAGTTTTTAAAAAAAAATTATATTAATGTGGAGGCTGGAAGGAGAAGAATTGAAGAATTTAAAATGTGTGTACTGCATTGGAAATTAATTTTGTTTAAGGATGGTTTGTATTGTTTTATGTATAAGCTTCTAGTATTTGGAGTTTTTGTTTATTTTTAAAAAAACTGGAATACATCACTCCTGATGATGGCACTTTGAAGTGCCGAAAGTACTCGGGAACTGAACTTTGGTGGACATTTATTCATATATTGATCTACTAAGAAAAAATAAGTTAGGGTTAGGGTTAGGGTTTAGGGTTAGGGTTAGGGTTAGGCTTTAGAGTTAGGGTTAGGGTGTAGGGTTAGTTTAATGGGAAAATAAATAAATAATTTATCAGTCAAGAGTGGTTCCCCTTTGTTTAGGTTAGACGTATATGAAATAACCCATGTTTTTACCTATTTTACCCATAGATGGGACTCTAACTGGTACTACTATTCTGGTCAGAGTTAACCTGTGAGCAAAGGTGATGAAGGGGTACTCTACATCCCCCAGAGCTCTAGAATTGGAACCTCACCACTAGGTTCAGTTTAATGTCAAACCCAAGATACTAAAACCCTTTGCCACTACCTTCAAGCATATATATTATAAAAAGGGCTGGGGATTTGACATACGAGTAATACAGTCGGGAAAATCTTGTAGGTGCTAGGACTTGACATGACCAGCCGACTGATCTTTGACAACCTGTCTAACCTAAGTAAGGGCTAGAGTGGAGTGTTACAAATTATGGACTACCCAGCCATCAGGATTCAAAGGAGTGACTACTCATTCCCCAGAGCTCCAATATTAGGTCCCCACTGCTGTATTAAGTATTATAACTCATTGATGCTTTGAGAGTGGAATTGGATCACTAAAAAGCTTCAGGCAGAGATAATGCTTCATATAATGGGCATATCATGTGATGAGCTGACTCAAATTTGATATGGTAGTAATTATGTATGCATGTGATAAATGAATATTCAGTTCCCTATATGAAGATAATATACTTAGAAATTAGATACATTTCTGAATTAGATATATTAGGTGAATTTATGTGGGCAACGAGCTTTTAAAATTACTAATAAGAAATATAAATAAAAATTGAACAATTTCAACTGATGAAAATGTAAATTCAATAATATAAGCAACTACATAGCAAAAAATATATATATATTCCACCACATAAGGAAAGTACATTAATAGTTAATCATGTAACATTTGTTATAATAGCCTCCAGACATGAATAGATTAGATAGATAGATAGATAGATAGATATACTGATAGTGCATTTAGAGAACATTTTTTTAGGCATCTCCTGTCGAATGTAATAGAAAAATTAAGTCTATAATAGTTTTTAATGGATGCGCGTGTGTAATGGTTAGAGTTGTAGGAAATGGACACGTCAACACGAGTTCAATTCCAGGACAAAGCTGTTTGAATTCCACATGGCACTAATACCCTTGGAAAAGGTATGAATCCAATTCTCCCTCCAGCTATGGGTAAATAGCAGGGCAGACTGGGCTCTTTAACCTTGGCTAGGAAATGGAAAACTCTGAATTTATTAAAAGTGACTTTGAAGCTGTTTGTATTTCACATGGCACTAATACCCTTGGAAAAGGTATGAATCCAATTCTCCCTCCAGCTATGGGTAAATAGCAGGGTAGACTGGGCTCTTTAACCTTGGCTAGGAGATGGAAAACTCTGAATTTATTAAAAGTGACTTTGAAGCTGTTTGCATTTCACATGGCACTAATACCCTTGGAAAAGGTATGAATCCAATTCTCCCTCCAGCTATGGGTAAATAGCAGGGTAGACTGGGCTCTTTAACCTTGGCTAGGAGATGGAAAACCCTGAATTTATTAAAAGTGACTTTGAAGCTGTTTGTATTTCACATGGCACTAATACCCTTGGAAAAGGTATGAATCCAATTCTCCCTCCAGCTATGGGTAAATAGCAGGGCAGACTGGGCTCTTTAACCTTGGCTAGGAAATAGAAAACTCTGATTTTATTAAAAGTAACTTTGAAGCTGTTTGCATTTCACATGGCACTAATACCCTTGGAAAATGTATGAATCTAATTGTCCATCCAGCTATGGGTAAATAGCAGGGCAGACTGGGCTCTTTAACCTTGGCTAGGAAATAGAAAACTCTGAATTTATTAAAAGTGACTTTGAAGCTGTTTGCATTTCACATGGCACTAATACCCTTGGAAAATGTATGAATCCAATTCTCCCTCCAGCTATGAGTAAATAGCATGGCAGACTGGGTTCTTTAACCTTGGCTAGGAGATGGAAAACTCTGAATTTATTAAAAGTGAATTTGAAGCTGTTTGCATTTCACATGGTACTAATACCCTTGGAAAAGGTATGAATCCAATTCTCCCTCCAGCTATGGGTAAATAGCAGGGTAGACTGGGCTCTTTAACCTTGGCTAGGAGATGGAAAACTCTGAATTTATTAAAAGTGACTTTGAAGCTGTTTGCATTTCACATGGCACTAATACCCTTGGAAAAGGTTTGAATCCAATTCTCCCTCCAGCTATGGGTAAACAGCAGGGCAGACTGGGCTCTTTAACTTTGGCTAGGAGATGGAAAACTCTGAATTTATTAAAAGTGACTTTGAAGCTGTTTGCATTTCACATGGTACTAATACCCTTGGAAAAGGTATGAATCCAATTCTCCCTCCAGCTATGGGTAAATAGCAGGGAAGACTGGGCTCTTTAATCTTGGTTAGGAAATGGAAAACTCTGAATTTATTAAAAGTGACTTTAAAGCTGTTTGCATTTCACATGGCACTAATACCCTTGGAAAAGGTATGAATCCAATTCTCCCTCCAGCTATGGGTTAATAGAAGGGCAGACTTGGCTCTTTAACTTTGGCTAGGAGATGGAAAACTCTGAATTTATTAAAAGTGACTTTGAAGCTGTTTGCATTTCACATGGCACTAATACCCTTGGAAAAGGTTTGAATCCAATTCTCCCTCCAGCTATGGGTAAATAGCAGGGCAGACTGGGCTCTTTAACCTTGGCTAGGAAATGGAAAACTCTGAATGTATTAAAAGTGACTTTGAAGCTGTTTGCATTTCACATGGCACTAATATCCTTGGAATAGGTATGAATCCAATTCTCCCTCCAGCTATGGGTAAAAAGTGACTTTGAAGCTGTTTGCATTTCACATGGCACTAATACCCTTGGAAAAGGTATGAATCCAATTCTCCCTCCAGCTATGGGTAAATAGCAGGGCAGACTGGGCGCTTTAACCTTGGCTAGGAAATGGAAAACTCTGAATTTATTAAAAGTGACTTTGATATGAGATTTTAGAAAATGAAATGATATCCACCTTCATTTTGGAAACTCACTGGTTTGAATTATTAAAATACTAGAAGCTGCTACCTGGCATCACCCTGGTCAAAGAAGTTAGTCTCGCAGATCCATTATTACTGAACGAGTTGTATCCTTGCAGGATGACCCATTAAAATCTCTATGTAAAAAAGACCTTGCATTGATCCGGCTTATCAGAAAAAATGTGCACAGAGACTCTGAAAAGAAAGATTAATTCTCCTATTTAAAATATTAAATGCCAAAAAGAAAAATTCCATGCTGTTATCATTTACCGCCCTGTCAGCTGGGGCGTTAGAATGCACCGACTGCACCTCTGCAGAGGGGTAAGACTCTCCCAATGGGGCCACCTGTTGGCCGTGGGTGGCGACCCGTGATGCTTAAGGATAGAGCCCAGGTGGATGAGCAGTTCATGACATGCAATACTTCACTTTGGCCCTATCTTTCGCTAGACGTGCAGTCGGAGAGGCCCCCTCCGATCAATCGGATGGTCACGTCAAGCCCTAGCACCTATATGATTTTCCCAACCCTATTGCCCTTATGACAAGCCCCAACTCCTTTTTATCATATGGGTGCTAGAAGGTGGTGGCTGCAGGTCTACATGTCCTGGGAATTACGTTAAACTCTATCTGATGGTGAGGTTCCAGTTTTGGAGGTTTGGGGAATGTGGAGCACCCCTTCATCACCATTGCTCCCTGGTCCACTCTGGCCCGGAGTGGTAGTACCTGTTAGGGTCCCATCTATGGGTTAGATAGAAAAATGTATTTATGAAAAAATTGTATTATCTATTAAGAATTGATTTATTTCAAAATTTTATCGGCATTAAATGACCCACTGAGGTTGATATGCCGTAAAACAAAACAAACCAAACCAAACCAAAAAAAAAAAAAGTTATCATTTAACTTTTATTTTGAATTATCTTCACGAATCTAAATCAAATCTTCATTATTTTTGCTCAAAAAGCAAGATCTGCTGATAGTGAATATTTACTTTGTTTTATTTTTTTAGTTTCCTCCGGACATACATACACACAACTGCCCTTTATATATGTATAGATTAATAAATGTGGGAATAAAATTGTCAATGCATGTTTGACAACCTTCCAAAAGAAACACAATGGTACAATTTTTAGATTGCATTTTTTTGAAGGGAGCCTTTATTAAAAGAAATAACAGAAAAATCCAATTCTGCGATACTTTTTGTATCATTGTCCTGTTTTTGTATTTGGTTTTAGTTTATTTTTATTTTTGTGTCAATATTGTTGATTTTAAAAGCCAACATATTAAAAGCAAATTTCATATTGGTATTGATTAATATATAATTAAAAAACCAGATATATCTCACAAAAGTATATATATATATATATACACACACACTACATAGAGAAAAAAACAAACAAAAACTTCAAATAATTGAAGCTTTATATATAAAACAAAAAAACCCTACCCTAAACAAAATAAAAATTTGAAGTCAGTCAACTATCCTAAAATGCTTATAATTTTCTGCCTACATTACTTCCATTATTCCCCCCCCCCCTATCACAACCCCCCTCCTCCAAAAATCACCACTGCTTTGTTCAAACTACTACCATTCCAAAAAACCTCCCACTACCATTGATATTACCTCCACTAATTCCTTGCTTCTACTCGTTCTCGTTAAAAACGAGACATGAAACTATTCCATCGTTTCCCACCTGAGGATGGCAAAGTGCATTGCCGAAAGCACTAGTGATGAAACATTCGGTGGACTGGTATACCAGTTCCACCTGACACAGAAGGATGGCCCGAAGATTAGAACGGATCGGCAAAAGACTTGTCAGACAGGAACTGTCTGTTCAATTCAATGAACATGTTATATATATATATATTAATATATATATATATATATATATAATTTAATGTGGACAAAGTAGACAAACAGGGATTGTTATGAAACTGATGTTTTATTGTCAAACGTCAATGTTTCGGTATTTAGACCTTCCCCCCTTCAGGACT
>CM042161.1:844948-849552 GCA_023376005.1 Doryteuthis pealeii | reverse complement strand
CTCGTCAGGAAAATATGGCTGCACAGAACACTGAAAAGAAAGATTAATTTCTCCTATTTAAAATATTAAATGCCAAAAAGAAAAATTCCATGCTGTTATCATTTACCGCCCTGTCAGCTGGGGCGTTAAAATGCACCGACTGCACCTCTGCAGAGGGGTAAGACTCTCCCAATGGGGCCACCTGTTGGCCGTGGGTGGCGACCCGTGATGCTTAAGGATAGGGCCCAGGTGGATGAGCAGTTCATGACATGCAATACTCCACTTTGGCCCTATCTTTCGCTAGACGTGCAGTCGGAGAGGCCCCCTCTGATCAATCGGCTGGTCACGTCAAGCCCTAGCACCTATATGATTTTCCCAACCCTATTGCCCTTATGCCAACCCCCAACTCCTTTTTATCAGATGGGTGCTAGAAGGCGATGGCTGCAGGTCTACATGTCCTGGGAATTGACGTTAAACTCTATCTGATGGTGAGGTTCCAGTTTTGGAGGTTTGGGGAATGTGGAGTACCCCTTCATCACCATTGCTCTCTGGTCCACTCTGGCCCAGAGTGGTAGTACCTGTTAGGGTCCCATCTATGGGTTAGATAGAAAAATGTATTTATGAAAAAATTGTATTATCTATTAAGAATTGATTTATTTCAAAACTTTATCGGCATTAAATGACCCACTGAGGTTGATATGCCGTAAAACAAAACAAACCAAACCAAACCAAACCAAACCAAAAAGAAAAAAAAGTTATCATTTAACTTTTATTTTGAATTATCTTCACGAATATAAATCAAATCTTCATTATTTTTGCTCAAAAGCAAGATCTGCTGATAATGAATATTTGCTTTGTTTTATTTTTGTAGTTTCCTCTGGACATACATACACACGACTGCCCTTTATATATGTATAGATTAATAAATGTGGGAACAAAATTGTAAATGCATGTTTGACAACCTTCCAAAAGAAACACAATGGTACAATTTTTAAATTGCAATTTTTTGAAGGGAGCCTTTATTAAAAGAAATAACAGAAAAATCCAATTCTGCGATACTTTTTGTATCATTGTCCTGTTTTTGTATTTGGTTTTAGTTTATTTTTATTTTTGTGTCAATAATGTTGATTTTAAAAGCCAACATATTAAAAGCAAATTTCATATTGGTATTGATTAATATATAATTAAAAAAAAAGCATATATCTCACAAAAGTATATATATATATATATATATATATATATATATATATATATTTATATGTGGACAAAAGTAGACAAACACGGGATTTTATGGAAACTGGATGTTTATTGTCGACGATGCAATGTTTCGGTCATTTAGACCTTCTTCAGGACCTTTTTCCTTCATATACACATTTCATTTTTTTTTCTACAGACCGTCTCACATACCTTGAAAAAGGATGAACTTTCACCCGAAATATCGGAATTGATCAAACCAGGAACAGAACAACAATGGAATATTGAAATTCTTATTTTTGTTTTGTTTTTCTTGTTTTTGTTCTTTTTTCCAATATTTCAAAAGACCAAACAAACAACATTCACAAGAACATAACATACACACACACACATACACATATATATATATATATATATATATGTGTGTGTGTGTGTGTGTGTGTGTGTGTGTGTGTGGTGTGTGTGTGTGTATTTGGGCAGCATTCTTTCATTTATACATGTAGAATTAAACAAAAGGCATGTCTCCTGTTTAACAATTT
Organism: Doryteuthis pealeii; assembly: GCA_023376005.1. Taxonomy (NCBI): domain Eukaryota; kingdom Metazoa; phylum Mollusca; class Cephalopoda; order Myopsida; family Loliginidae; genus Doryteuthis; species Doryteuthis pealeii. Next base: position 847,840 of record CM042161.1, on the reverse strand, counting down.
TATTAACAATCTTTTCGAGCTTTCTGGACAACTTTTTTACATTTGGATGGAATCCGTAGATTAGTCCCCCGAACTTGGCCAGAAAGCTCGAAAAGATTGTTAATAAAATTGTTAAACAGGAGACGTGCCTTTTGCTCAATTCTACATGTATAAATGAAAGAATGCTGCCCAAATACACACGCACATATATATATATATATAATTTTATTTAGTACATTTTAAAATGCCTAAAACACTTTTCCTACCAATTCTCCTACTTCCAGCCCCCAAACCCTTTAAGAAAATTTCTACAAGTTCCCCCCCCCCCCCCCAGTAACTCTCACTACTACTAACTTGAAAAGAACTGGTACACAAACATATCACCCCTGATGATGGCACTTCAAAATGCCGAAAGTACTTGGGATAAAAACTTTGGTAGACTAATCCACAGATTCCATCCAAATGTAAAAATGTTGGCCAGAAAGCTTGAAAAGATCATTAATAAAATTGTTAAAAAGGAGACATGTCTTATGTGTAATTCTACATATGTATATATGTGAAAATGGAAAAGGAATTGAATCCGACAATATGAGGAAAAATAAGTAAAGAAAAGAAATGTAGATGGATAAAATGAATTTAATCGATATCACATTAATCGATATCACTTACACATGTGTTTCGGTCAGTTTATGTGTTTGAAAATCTTTCGCACACATAGAAGATTCGACCTTCATCAGAGTGAACATTTATTTTGAATGAAAAAATTCGTTGGGAAAAAAACAACAGAGATTTTTGGAAATATTCGAATTTTAAAAAATTTGGAACGCTGAAATAGAATGTTGAGATAGACCGTTATGATTTGGATATTTGGTTTTTCTAGGGGTTATGGTAGAAAATAGTTTGTTTTTTTTTGTAATAAAAATCTATTAAACAGCATATTGTGTTGTTTTCATATCCTTTTATCTATACTCATATCTATATGTATATATATATTTATATATATATTTATATGTATATATATATATATTCATATATATATATTTATAAGTGTATATATATTTATATCTATATCTATACACATATTTATATATAGTAATAGAATATGGTTAACACTACAGTTATGTTTATATATAATAATAAGATATGGTTATCATTATCACAGACTCTGTCTGATAAATGCATTAAAGAATGAAACCTGAGGTTACAAAAATTAACATGTAAAAGAAATATATATGTTACCAAGTGCCGTTAACTTCACTAAACTAGTATATATATATATATATATATATATATATATATACATACATATATATATATATATATATATATATATATATATATATATATATATATATATATACATTAATGTATGAGTAGTGGCTTACCGATGGGTATGAGTACGATCGTTGGAAGCGCACAGTATCCATGGGTTAAGACCGAGAAAAAACAAATACAAAGTGCTCAATTCAGTGTAGAGCAAAATTTATTTATAAAATGGATAAAAGTAACCTACTCGAGTTTCATCGCCTGAATCGTCAGGGTTACATCCGCTGAATTAATCGAGTTTTTCGATTAATGTCAATTGTACCATGTATGACCGTTGAAATGGGTCTTATTTTTTTTATAGATGAACGCTTGTTTGAAACAATACTCGATTAATTCAGCAGATGTAACCCTGACGATTCAGGTGATGAAACTCGAGTAGGTTACTTTTATCCCTTTTATAAATATATATATATATATATGCTAGTTTAGTGAAGTTATAAAGTTAATGGCACTTATTTAGTTTATATATACACACATATATAAATCCCTCACCAACTCAGCGAATGAGTAGCACAGGGATGTGTGCGGTAAAGTGAGGAGCTGATGGTAGGTGTGCTGCTCCACCTCAGATGCTAAAATAATCTCCTTGGTCTATCGCTAGTGAAAAGGGGATAGACTCCCTCGCTGTCTGGCCGATACCGACATTAGGCCGCCCCGATGATTTTACTTACTTATATATATATATGCACATATGTATATAAGCATACATACATATGTGTATATATATATATATATATATATATATATGAATACATATATATGTATGTATACATATATATGTATGTATACATATATATATATATATATATATATATATATGTATATATTCATGTTAGTTTAGTGAAATTATAAAGATAACGGTGCTTGGTAACTATTAGATTCTCACCTGTGTAATTATTAAAACAATCTATTTATCTATCTATATATATATATAAATATAATATATATATATATATATATATATATATATATATATATATATATATATATATGTCTTCATTTGAAAATCACATAGGGGAGAAACTGTATATACATATATACATATATTTACATATTTTTATTTATATATATATATATATGTATATGTATATATATATCTATATTTATGATATATGATTTGTTCGAATTTCAAAAGTGGGGTTTCTTGAAGTTATATCTATTAACGCAAAATATCCGGTAATCAATAAAAATGAATGATGGTTTTGGGGCAGACACTCTTAAATCCCTTTGATGTTATCAACATGGCAATGCAGTTAAAAGTTTTGAATATTCGCAATTAAATTTTCACTCTTTCTTCTTGACAAAAGCTGACGACAGTCAAAAGTATATATGCATGCATATATATATATATATATATATATATAAGATTTTTGGATGTTTGTTTATTTTAGAAACGTTGCTGAATAAAGTATATATTAAGTTTTTACTTGAAGGCACTTACAACGCATGTATCGCATAAAATTCGATACTTTTTCTTATAGCTGTGTACTGTGGCCGAGGCGATAAAAGTGTTTCACTGTGTCTGCTGAAGTCCTGGTTTCGATTTCTGTCGGATGGAAATCGTTAGTATATACCGCTGATGAGACT
>CM042161.1:812448-832448 GCA_023376005.1 Doryteuthis pealeii | reverse complement strand
TAACAATGAAAGACGAGAGTGATGGAAGAGTAAGTTTCAGTTGTTCTATTTTTCGATTATATCCCCCTCTGATTCAAATCTTTTTATCTGCATTCTTATTTAGTTTCATTAGCCTTTCTAATTTAATGCGATATTTCATTACATTAAAACTTAAATACTTGCACCCGGAGGGTGCATATATTTGCTAGTATATATAATATATATATTTATATATATCTGTTATATATATATATATTTGTTTATATATATATATTTATATCTGTTATATATATATATTTGTTACCTTTTACAAAAATTTCCTAGCTTATAACAAAGCAAAAGACAACCCTCATCCTGCCAGCAGGTACAAAAAAATACACCAAGAGCACCTTGGCAGAGGGGTAAAATTCCCCCAGTGGCTGTTGGTGGCAACTCATGATGTTTAAAGATGGAATCTTGATGGCAATAGGTTGGGACAATCATATTAGTGCTAGGACTTGACTTGACTTGACCAGCCGATTGATTGGAGGGGCCTCTCTGACTGCTCAGCCTCGCCTCAGGGTAACTCCATGTCAAATCATCCAGGAAAAAGTAAAATTATTACCCACCCTGATCAATTTTTTCTGAAGGTTTGTCCAGGTGGGGACTATCTTAAACTCAGCCAATCCCTAAAATTTGAGATTCCAATTCCAGAGTTATGTCGATTTTTAGCTCTCGATGGCGACTTTTTAAATGAAACATTTTGTAATCAATTTTTTTTTCAGAGAAATGAGTTCTAGAGCTTTCCTACTCCTAAAAATTGGTTTATAAAAGCTTTTTGGTCCAAGGAACCCAAAAATGCCATTAAAATGTCTCAAACGTAACCAATTTTAAGTTATTAATGATTTCTGATTATTTTCACAGCGGGATTAATAGGTGCAAAAATCCCAATGTGGTACTACATCAATAACAAAAACAATTTTCTATTATTATTTTATTATATATATATATATATATATATTTTATATATATATATATATATATATATATATATATATATATTTTATATATATATATATATATATATATATATATATATATATATATATATATATATTAAATTTACTTGAAGGCACTTACAACGCATGTATCGCATAAAATTCGATACTTTTTCTTATAGAAAATGAACTTGACAAGTGTAATCCCAACAAAGGATGGCTCGATGTGTAGAATACCGTACAGACTGTTTCGACTTTATTAAGTCTCATCAGCGGTATATACTAACGATTACACTTGTAATTTCGCTAGGATGGTCAGCTGTGTACTGTGGCCGAGGCGATAAAGTGTTTCACTAGTGTTTCACTGTGTCTGCTGAAGTCCCGGTTTCGATTTCTGTCGGAGGGAAATCGTTAGTATATACCGCTGATGAGACTTAATAAAGTCGAAACAGTCTGTACGGTATTCTACACATCGAGCCATCCTTTGTTGGGATTACACTTGTCAAGTTCATTTTCTATAAGAAAAAGTATCGAATTTTATGCGATACATGCGTTGTAAGTGCCTTCAATTAAAAATTTAATATATACTTTATTCTGCAACGTTTCTAAATAAACAAACATCCAAAAATCTTATATATATATATATATATATATATTGTGTTAACGTTGGAGTTAACGTTGGACTTCCTTAGAGATTCCTACCCTTTTAGAATTTAGTTATCCTTCTGTAAGGTCGGTTTCCTACGATAGATTGAGATCCCAATATACAGTGTCTTTTTTCTAATCTACTCATAGTTCAGAAGGGAAGAGACTGGTTTATGCCTATTGCAATGACATAGATACAAAGCAAACTTTTGTCGCTTCAGTCGGAATTAAATATATTGAACATTATTTGTACAAAAAAGATAGTTTGGTTTTTGATCAGGACCGAAGCTACAACATTAGTTAAAATTTTGCACTTTTATGTTTTAAATGTTTCTGCTCAGCCATTGAACAATGTCTTTATGGAATAAAATATCTGTCAGAGAGCAACAGAAATAATCAGGATTATGTTGGTGGTTAGATATATTTGAAATAATATAGAAACAATACATAATATATACACACATATAATTACATACATATACACATATATACATATATATATACATACATATACAGAAAGGTATACACATATATATATACTTATATATACAAAGATATACACGTATATATACAAATATATATATATACTTATATACACATAATAAAAAGAAAAAATATATCTATAAATAATATATATATATATATATATATATACATATATTACTGTAGTGTGAGATGGTCACTATTACAGCTTTTGCTGGAATGGTGTACCAAAGGCAGTATTAATTGGTAGAGTGCTCAATATAAAATACAGCTGTTATATAATATAATAAGATAAATATATAGGTTTTACATATCTATTTATTGGGTGACAAAGGAACTTTTCACAACCATATTGGTTTCATGCGATGCTTTCATTTGAAACATCTTCACCTGATGAATGCATCGCATGAAACCAATATGGTTGTGAAAGTTCCTTTGTCACCCAATAAATAGATATGTAAAACCTATATATTTATCTTATTATATTATATATACATATATTATATATATTATACTTGTGAATATACACATATACATGTATATATATAGGTATGTATATACATATATATACAAATATATAAAGTAAAAAGTAAAGTTGTCGGGGTAGCCTAAAGTCGGTATCAGCCAATAAGTGAGGGTGTCTATCCCCTTTTTACTCGTGCTAAACCAAGGAGATTGTTCTTGTGTCTTAGGTAGTGCACCACACCTACCATTAGCTCCTTACTTTACTGCACAGATCCCTGTGCTACTCATACGCTGAGTTGGCGAGGACCAATATCAATCATATTGCATGCAAAATTCTGACAATATACAAAATTCAATATCAGCACCACATTTCATAACAGAATAGAAAATTGGAAATGATAACAATATACAAATAAAACAAATGTTTATCTACAAAAAGTATTTACAGAGGTTTAAAAGTTTAAAATACAGTATTGTTCACATCTTATATTTTTACAAACTGGATAAGAATTTTAATAATGGGTAATTCCATGACAAATCATACAGAAAAAAAGAAAAATTGTCACTCATGTCAACCATTTAATAAGGTTTATATGAAGCAAAATAACTATCAGAATTCAATAGGAATAATTTTTTTTAAAAAAATGCTCTGTCGGTAATTCTGCTTTTGACAGCAATTAATATAAATATCCCTATCTTACCAATCTATCTCATTGTTAGAGATAGTATAACAGAAAAAGGATGGGTTACGAAAAAAAGTATACTGAGTGGCCTATTGTCGGTATCAGCTATACAGCAAGGAAATCTATCCCCTTTTCACTAGCACTAGACCAGGAAAATATTTATTTTTTTATTTGTCTGAGGTGGAGCACCACACCTACCATCAGCACTATTCATGCGCAGAGTTGGCGAGAGACGGTATTGAACTCAGAACCTTGTGCTTTTCAAGGCAGATGCTCTACCAACTGAGCTAAAATGATAGGTTAGAGAAATGTCTCTAATTTTCACTCATGGGGGTTTTAGATTTTTTTTCTCTGTTTATATAAACTGAAAGTTTAAAAGTTTCCTAGTTCGATACCAGTCCTCGCCAACTCAGTGTATGAGTAGCACAGGGGTCTGTGCAGTAAAGTGAGGAGTTGATCATAGGTGTGGTGCTCCACCTCAGATGCCAAACAATCTCCTTGGTCTAGCACTATTGAAAAGGGGATGGAATCTCTTGCTGCCTGGCTGATGCCGACTTTAAGCCACCCTATCGACTTAATTTACTTATATATATATATATATATATATATATATATATATATATATATTTTATCTAAGACCAAAAGGCACTTTGACATTATTTAAGGAAAGATATATGAAACTAAGTACTGAGAAATTTTAATAAAAACATCTTTTTCTCCTCTGCCAGAAAGCCAAAAATAAAATGTCATTCAAATTTCTAACATGATAATGACCCCCAAGGATAGAAGTTGAAAAAAGTAAAAATTAGCTAGAGAGGAAACATTTATTTTCTGGAGTGGTTGTGTCAATCTCTCAAAATGAATTCTATTGAAAATAAAGATTTGAATTGGAAAATAACAAACTTATGAGAAGAATTGTGGTAGAATATTTCCCGCAAACATTTATGAGAGTCATGTGACAGGTTTTAAGAAACATTTTGATGCTGTCATAGAAAACAAAAGTTACACAATTATATATTAATGCACATTCCCTAAAGGGGTCAACAGAGTTTTGCTATTCAATAGCAGATATTATTCAGTAATATTTTCATTTGATACATTTTTTAAATTTATGTTTACATCATAAGTAATGCTGAAGCTTGTTGCATACAAAATAAATATTGTAGATAATATATAAATACATATATATATATATATATATATATATAATATATGTAAAATAAATGATGCATGCTTATATGCTAAGAAAGTTTTTATTATTTGAGTTTTGAGTCCCTTTTGAGAAAAATTTCATCTGTTTGAAATATTATGTGAAAATTATAAATAATCGCAGCTTTTTCATGGGAACTATACTAGTAAAATATTAGATTTGATATTTATTCATAAAATTTGGATTTATTTTATTATTAATGAAAATAATTGATTAATTTTACATCTCAATTTTATCTTTTCGCATTTTAATTATAACAAAACTGAAAGTTGAAAAGAAAAAGTGATACTTAACTAAAATTCATTGATTTTTTTTTCCTTTTACAGCTTGTTGAATTGAGAAGTAGACTTGTATTTGAAAGAAAATGTTATATATTTAAGGGGCAGGGTTAGCTCAGTCGGTAAAGCGTTCGGCTAGAAACCGCAAGGTTCCTAGTTCGATACCGGTCCCCGCCAACTCAGCGTATGAGTAGCACAGGGATCTGTGCGGTAAAGTAAGGAGCTGATGGTAGGTGTGGTGCCCCACCTCAGGCGTACAAACAATCTCCTTGGTCTAGCGCTAATGAAAAGGGGATAGACTCCCTCGCTGATTGGCTGGTACCGACATTAGGCTGCCCCGACGACTTTACTTATGGGCCGGGTTAGCTCAGTCGGTAGAGCGTTCGGCTAGAAACCACAAGGTTCCTAGTTTGATACCGGCTCTCACCAACTCAGCATATGAGTAGCACAGGGATCTGTGCATTAAAGTAAGGAGCTGATGGTAGGTGTGGCGCTCCACCTCAGATGCTAAAAACAATCTCCTGGTCTAGCACTATTGAAAAGGGGATAGACTCCTTCGCTGATTGGCTGATACCGACTTTAGGCCGCCCCGTCAACTTACTTTTATTTTTAGGATGCCAAGATGAGCATTCTATTAATAAAAAGATTTATTTTTAGATTTTGAGGTCTTTGAAAGTAAATAAATTTGGCTAAATGCTCAACCCGCCCCCCCCTTCTTTTTCCTTCTTCTTAAGATTAGAAATTATAGAAGCAAAGTCTTACTTATTTTCATTTAATTAATAATTCTGTATCAGGCATTTGAAATCCAATTTATTTGTAATATTAGCTAAAGACTAACTTTTTAAGTGATTTTTTTTTGGTATAATATTTTGAATACCTTGAAAAAAAGAAGTAATGTGGCAAAGCCGGAAGTTATCGCTTCAACAGACAGAGGTCGAATGACAAAAATAAGTAATTTGCGCATGTGATCGCGCAACCTTAGTAAAAATAAAATCTAAAATACAATTCATAAAATTCAACCAATCAGAGGCATTCCCGCCTAATAAGAAAATTTATCAACTAGACCCCTTTTGAAGCCTATGCTGGACTATAAATAAAGCCAGCCTTTCGGATCCTAACCAGAAAAGATCTCATTTGCCTAAGGGAATTCACGTCACCCTTTTTAAGAACATTTCGCTTACATGCTGAAGGTATCTATCTCTGTCTCTCTCTTTGAATAACCTATGCTTTCGGAGATAAACCTTATATTCATTCAACTTATGCCTGACTGCTTTTGAGTTGACTTTAAACTTTCACCTTTTCTTTCTCACTTTTGAACTGTGAAATACCAGCTTACATTTTACATTTGAACTTTAAAAAAAGAACTTTGGCGGAACCTCGCTCAGTATTCAATGCTACCTTTTTTTAATTAATACAATTTTGTTTGTTTAATCAAGAGTTTTGTCTTCTATGCCATTTTGCTTGATTTATTTATGGTCTTTAAATGTTTGAACACTTTTATTGAATATTGACATCAAACATCCCATATCTACCACCATAGTACCTTTCTAACATATCCAACACTTACCTCCTAATTTTTTTTTAAATATAAAATATTATATACCCTTATACACAATACACACTTTAATTGGTTTGTTTTGTTTTACGGCATATCAACCTCAGTGGGTCAATTAATGCCGATAAAGTTTTGAAATAAATCAATTCTTAATGGATAATACAATTTTTTTATAAATACATTTTTCTATTTAACCCATAGATTGGACTCTAACAGGTACTACCACGCCGGGTCAGAGTGGACCAGGGAGCAATGGTGATGAAGGGGTGCTCCACATTCCCCAAACCTCCAAAACTGGAACCTCACCATCAGATAGAGTTTAACGTCAATCCCAGGACATGTAGGCCCGCAGCCACCGCCTTCTTGCACCCATATGATAAAAAGGGGTTGGGGCTTGCTATAAGGGCAATAGGGTTGGGGCAATCATATAGGTGCTAGGGCTTGAATTTACACACACACTTTAAACATTTTCTTTGCTACATACTATTCTATGTTAAAAGATGTGTTAAAAAATTGTGTGAAATAATTATTCAGCCTAACTTGGAAAAATATGCAAGAACAATGTGCCAGAAATGGGTAGATAAAAAATACATTTCCCATTGGTTGCCAAGGTTTCCTTACCAACTCAACCTCTGCATCCCTGACTTACCTTGGACTTTCATCATCAAACAAGAGAAAATACATAAAAAAGAAACAGAATAAGACCCTGAATCAGTATGAATATGGCAGTCCCACAGTGTGACGATAATCCAATAAAGTCTGGTGGTCTTCTGTGATACTGCTGGGGTAATCTGGACTAGTGATAATGATGCGTTGGCCCTGAAACTATGCCTGAACCTAGAAGGCTTTGTTGGAAGCAATGCTACTGTGCAATCAGTGGTCATTGTACAAAGTAATGTATATGTAATCTATTTTATGTAGACAAGTGAATATTTGATAACATATATATACAGGGTGTCGCAAAAATATATATGCACACTTTGTATGATAATCAATACTTACATATAATAAATTATGCATACATACATATCTATTAATAATGGAGATTCACTTCCAGTTTTTGTCTGTAACAAAAACTACGTCACTGCTTACGTCACATTGCCTAAAATCGTCATAAATAGAATAGACTCAAAATTTGAGCATGCAATGTCAGACAGTCCTCATTGGTTTTTTAAACAAGTTTTAATAAATACATACCTGGTATTATCTATCTATATATAGTTTGTTTTATTTTAATATATATTTAAAGTTATCAGAACTAAGTTTCCATTTCAATTTTTTTATTCTTTACTCCTTTAATAAATTTATTTTATTTTTTACTCCTTTAATAAATTTGAGGATTTTACTTTACTTATGATACAAACTCTCTGATATTAAATTTTAAAACTCCCATCCCCTCAGGCAATATTTATTTTACGTCACCCAGAGGGTGTTTTTTTATTTTGCTAGTCTAGATAATATATATGTTATTTATTTTGTGTAGACATATCAGCTAAAATCTTTCTGTTGTATCTGCTGCTTCTGATTTATTTTTAAGAAAATAAACCATTATTAATCCTGAGTAGTCATCAACAAAAGTTATTGCATATCTTGAATCATTTATTGAAATTGGTTCAATAGGACCTGCCAAATCACAATGAATCAAATCAAGTATTTTATTTGCCTTTAAATCGGCTTTTGTATTTCTGTATTGGCACATTTTTCCTTGAGTACAAGTTTTGCAGTCAAATTTATTTTTATTACTTATTTTTATGCCTTTTACAGCTTGCTCTAATTTTAAAACATCTTCTTTGTTACAATGTCCAAGAATACTATGCCATTCTTTTAAAGTATGAGTTTGTATAGTTTTTATTTTGTTTAGGAAATTTGGTTGGTTGGTTGGCAGAGCATCCAACTAAGACAGTCCTCATTGGTTTTTTAAACAAGTTTTAATAAATACATACCTGGTATTATCTATCTATATATAGTTTGTTTTATTTTAATATCTTATTATAATGGAGATTGTGTGTTTTTCTGTCTGTAACCGAAACTATATTACTACTCAAATCACAATTCCCTTAATTATTTACGTCAAATTCTCCATGATTTCATTCTTTTAAACCTTCAGTTATTAATAAAAATTGTATTACATTATTAATACTGTTGACCATATCTACGTACTAATAACATGCAATTGTATTTATATATACAACAAAATAGCGGTTCACAGTTTGAACTAGAAGGCTAATTTGCATATTGATATTTAAAATTTTATTTTAATAAATATGTGCTTGGTATTATTGATTTCTAATTGTTTGGTTTTATCTTAAGAAATATAAACAAAAATCTCGTGGATAAATCTTACAAGAAATTTATTTACAAGAAGAAATAACTGTAATATTATCCTTTACTTCCTATTTTAACTAAATAGTTAAATTAGGAAAATTTACCAATGAAAGAGGGGAGTAATGGAAAATGATGGAATAGTTAGTTTCAAAGTTGTTCTATTTTTCGATTATACCCCCTCTGTTCCAGATCTTTTTATCTGCATTCTTAGTCAGTTTCATTAGCCTTTCTAATTTAATATGATTTTTATTATATCAAAACTTAAATATTTGCTAGTATATTTAAAGTTCAGAACTAAGTTTCCATTTTAATTTTTTTAATTTTTTACTCCTTTAATAAATTTATTTTATTTTTTACTCCTTTAATAAATTTGATGATTTTACTTTTACTTATGATACAAACTCTCTGATATCAAATTTTAAAATCTTTTATTTTATGTTGCCCAGAGGGCGTTTTTTTATTATTTATGTTTATAAATGTTTATTTGAGAGGTTGGTTGGTAGAGCATCCACCTAAGAATTTTATTTCAATCCCCCACACATTTAATTTTATAGCACAAGGCCAATCAATGCAGGTTGAGCGACTTGAGAGTATGGTTTATACCAAGGGTCCAGTAATGTTGTAGCGTTAGTTTGTATTTGCCTGGTGGAGTTGTCTGCCCCTTTTAGTTTGATGATGCCCGCTAGGGCACCAGTATTTAAGCACCGGTTTCAAACACTTTTGCTCTCTTTATAGTTTCAGCAACTACGAGTCACATGGGGTAGATTCTATCTAAACCCTCTCGTGGGGCTCCGCCCCCCTTACATTACTGTAAGTCCTCACAGCATGGACTATTCCTAGTCTCATGTCTGTGCCTTTTATTGTATATCTGTATCATTCATGAATGTGTCTATCTTTATTTGTGTACCTCTTTTTATATGTACTCTTTATTATGAACGTTGTATCAACTGTTATCCATGTGCTGTGTTATTAAATGTTTGTCTATTAACCTTTGTCGGAGTTATTTGTATCCAAAGTATGTATAACGTTGCACCTACGTTACAATGTTAACAGGTTGATTCTAGGGGGCTAACCCCTAAGCAATATCTGCCCCCTTGATTTAAAGTGGCAGGGCTGGGTTTATTGCCCAGTGCCTGAGTCACATCCCTTGAGGGGAAATGTCCATAGGTTCAAAGCATTTTTTGCACCTACCGTCCCATGAGTCTTGGCTCATGGGTGGTCCCATATTAAAAAGAACTTGTGTTCCACACGCATACTGTAGCAAGATGGGGATATTACCCTGAGCTAGAACTACTATATTAGAAAAGGAGGAAGAAAGAAATAAGTGAGAGAGTAAAGGTTTAAAAAAATAGTGATGAGCACAAAACAGGATGAACGATGATTTGACCGGGGCGTGACCCCGAATGGAGAATTGAGTGTCAACCAGAAGTTTTGGGTGTTGACCGGAACCGGAAGTCACGTGGTGACGTGTAACAACGAAGAAAGGTACCGGTCTCTTTTTGCTTTCGGATGCATAGGGGAACGGACAGGCCTCTGGTGCCTAGTATGGGGTCACAGTAATTTAACAGTGTTCTCTCTCTCTTTCTCTCTGCCTTTCCTCCTCTCCGATACAGCCCACGAGACGAGCCTACCCTGGAAATAAAGGCTAGCAGTTGTGACTACATATTTCTCGCATTGTAATTTTTATCAACAAGATGACTGCCACGTGCCGAAGACATTTTTAGTACGGTGAATATATACGCGTTGGGTACTGTGACAATATACGACAACGTTACAATACGTGGGATGTGAGGTAAATCGATTATAATAAGTAATTTTGAAATCTTGCATACAAAATTTTTAATGATAGAAATATATATAATTTGTAAATAAATTATATTTAAGTAGTGAATTGAATATATATATACATATATCTATGTGTGTGTTTGTGTATATCTATATGTACACATATATATATAAGTCGTCAGGGTGGCCTAAAGTCGGTATCAGCTCATCAGCAAGGGAGTATATCCCATTTTCACTAGCGCTAGACCAAGGAGATTGTTTTTGCGTCTGAGGTGGATATATGTATATATATATATATGTGTGTGTGTGTGTGTGTGTGTGTGTATGTGTATACATATATGTGTGTGTGTACATATATATATGTATATATATACATGTATGTTTGTGGGTATATACATATATATATATGTGTGTTGTGTTTCTATATGTATGCTTGTATAGGTAAATGTGTGTATGTATATATGTATATGTGTATATATATATATGTTTGTGTATATATGTATTTATATAAATATGTATATATATGCATATACATATATATGTAGATATATATATGTGGGTGTGCATATATATGTATATATTTATATGTATCTGCGTGTACATATATATATATATATATATATATATATATATGTGTGTGTGTGTGTGTGCTTATATACTGATATATTTATATATGTGTGTGTATGTGCATGTCAGTGTATGTATGTATGAATGTATGTATATACTGTGTTATAATTAATATATTACTATATTATTATTATTATATTATTATTATTAATCCCAAATTGAGGTTTAAGGACTGAAGAACACTGCTATAGCTGTGAAGGACTGGGAGACCAGTCTGTGAAAGAATTTGAGTCCAACTGAATTAAACACCAAAGATTGAAGTGGGCTATTGAAGGGCAGGGTTAGCTCAGTCGGTAGAGCTTTCGCTTAGAAACCACATGGTCCCTAGTTTGATACTGGCCCTCACCAACTCAGTGCATGAGTAGCATAGGGATCTGTGTGGTAAAGTAAAGAGCTGATGGTAGGTGTGGCACTCCATCTCAGATGCCAAAACAATCTCCTTGATCTAGCGCTAGTAAAAAAGGGGATAGACTCCCTCACTGATTGGCTGATACCAACTTTAGGCCACCCCCTGTCGACTTATTAGAAATTTTCAGTCCAGCAACATTCAAAGTGGAGAAGTTCCAACATGTAGTTTATGTGGAAGAGTATGTCTCTTCCGGACTGGCCTGATGAGTCATCTGAGAAAACACAAGGATAAAGTGTCAAATTTCTACTGGCACTCAACTGTGAAAAAAAGAAAGAAAAAAAAAATAGGAAATGGTCTTACTCGATACTTCTTCTTCTTCTTCTTCTTCTTTGCATTCTTCTTCTTCTTCTTCTTCTTCTTCTTTGCATTCTTCTTCATCTTCTTCTTCTTCTTTTGTACAGTGTCTCTTCTTCTTCTTCTTCTTCTTCTTCTTCTTCTTCTTCTTCTTCTTCTTTTCTTCTTCCTGTGTCTTCTTCTTCTTCTTCTTCTTCTTTGCATTCTTCTTCTTCTTCTTACTTCTGTCTTCTTCTTCTTCTTCTTCTTCTTCTTCTTCTTCTTCTTCTTCTTCTTCTTCTTCTTCTTCTTCTTCTTCTTCTTCTTCTTCTTCTTCTTCTTCTTCTTCTTCTTTTCTTCTTCTTCTTCTTCTTCTTTCTTCTTCTTCTTCTTTCTTCTTTCTTCTTCTTTGCATTCTTCTTCTTCTTCTTACTGTGTCTCTTCTTCTTCTTCTTCTTCTTCTTCTTCTTCTTCTTCTTCTTCTTCTTCTTTGCATTCTTTTTCTTCTTCTTCTTCTTCTTTGCTTCTTCTTCTTCTTCTTCTTCTTCTTTCTTCTCTTCTCTCTTCTTCTTCTTTCTTCTTCTTCTTCTTCTTCTTCTTCTTCTTCTTCTTCTTCTTCTTCTTCTTCTTCTTTGCATTCTTTTCTTCTTCTTCTTCTTTGCATTCTTCTTCTTCTTTCTCTTCTTCTCTCTTCTCTTCTTCTTCTTCTTCTTCTTTTCTTCTTCTTCTTCTTCTTCTTCTTCTTCTTCTTTTCTTCTTCTTCTTCTTCTTCTTCTTCTTCTTCTTTGCATTCTTCTTCTTCTTTGCATTCTTCTTCTTCTTCTTTCTTCTTCTTCTTCTTCTTCTTACTGTGTCTCTTCTTCTTCTTCTTCTTCTTCTTCTTCTTCTTCTTCTTCTTCTTCTTCTTCTTCACAGTATCTATTTATCTTCTTCTTCTTCTTACTGTGTCTATTCTTTTTCTTCTTCTTCCTGTGTCTATTTGACATGTTGACAGCCAACACATATACTATATTAGATATTAAAAACACATCATTGTACGTAAATCATTGTAAATTGTTTTCCTAATTTCTCTTGTTATTCCCTGTAGTAATAGACTGAGACCTTACAGAAATACTTTCTTCTTTTACTTATTGTGTTATAATTAAATACTTTTTATTCTCATTGCAGATGAAAATCAAATGATAATCATTGTCACCACCTGATGATATGTGCTGAATTCTTTGATTAAAACAATCACCAAAAAGTCGCCATGGAAACTTATTGATTTTAATAATAAACACCTGATTTCTCAAGTTTTTTTTTTCATTAGAAGATAATGTGCAGATGAAAAGTGTAAGTGTAAAACTTAAATCACAAACTTAAATTTAATCTTCATACTGTGATTAGGGTGTAGTATCTGTTTGTCTCCCTCAGCAACATTCTTGTCTTCAGATAAAACATAAATAAATTTCAAACTAAAAAATTTAATCTTCACACGGGGATTAGGGTGTAGTATCTGTTTGTCTCTCTCAGCAACATTCTTGTCTTCAGGTAAAACATAGATAAATTTCAAACTAATAAATGTAATGTTCATACTGGGATTAGGGTGTAGTATCTGTTTGTCTCTTTCAGCAACATTCTTGTCTTCAGGTAAAACATAGATAAATTTCAAACAATTAGAGGCTTCAGGGCCGGTTTAGCTCAGTCAGTAGAGCACTTTCCTAGGAATCACAAGGTTCCTGGTTCGATACCTGCCCTCACCAACTCAGTGTATGAGTAGCACAGGGACCTGTATGGTAAAGTAAAGAGCTTTTGGTAGGCGTTGTGCTCCACCTCAGATGCTAAAATAATCTCCATGGTCTGGTACTAGTGAAAAGGGGATAGACTTCATTGCTGTCTGGCTGATACCAACTTTAGGCCACTCTGACAATGACTTATGATCAAATCATGTTGAAAGCACTGGTTTTCATTATATATCATGGAAGTTAATAAACCATAAGCCTGTTCAATACTTAGATGTGTGACTATTTAAGGACCAGCAGGTATTGTAAGGAACTGGATATCAAAATGACTTGATTCGGCATTAAATAACTCAAAAATGGTTGAATCAAGCAAACAATAAACCAACAATATTAGACACCCCATCCCCAAAACATATTGGGTGTCCAATATTTTTTTTGGGGGGGGCCAAAAAAAATATTGGACACCCTCCACAAAATATTGGATATGATTTCAAATCCTAGACAAGGCTGGTTGTATTTCACTTAGTGCTAATACCAATAAAACTATTCTCTTTCTAGCTATGGGTAAATAGTAAATAGTAGGGCAGACTGGGTTCTTTAAGCTTGGTATGGCAAGCAGTTTGGGAGAAGGAAAACTCTGAATTCAAACCTTTTAAACTCTGCTTCAGAAAATGACCTTGTGTCCTACTCGTGTGGAGGGTTTGGTAATTACATACACAAGAAAGCTGTGTATTGTCTTAAACAAATTGTGAAAGTTCTCAATGATATGGCTATGAGCTGGTATAACATGGGCATCCAAAAACGGCCATAACACTTACAGAAATGCATGAACCAAAATGACAATTAATTGAAAAATAGATACATGTTCAAAGTTTAAAATGATGTAAAACTCCTTGACAATAAACAATAAACATTTCTGAGATTTTTAATTATTTTGAAGACCTTAACTTTGGCATGACCCTTGTATATATATATATATATATATATATATATATATATAATATATATATATATATAATTGTGTGTGTGTGGATTTTGGGCAGCATTCTTTCATTTATGCATGTTGAATTAAACAAAAGACACATCTCCTGTTTAACAATTTTATTTTTGATCTTTTCGAGTTTTCTGGCCAACTTTTTATTATTTAGGTGGAATTTGTGGATTAGTCCACCAAAGTTCATGTCCCGAGTAATTTCGGCACTTCGAAGTGCCATAATCAGGGGTGATGTGTTCCAGTTTTTCAAATTATATTAATAGATGTGGAGGCTGGAAGGAGGAGATTGATGGAAAAGGTGGTATAGCCATTTTAAAATGTGTGTACTGCATTGGAAATTAATTTTGTTTAAGGATGGTTTGTATTGTTTTATTTATAAAGCTTCTAGAGTTTTTGTTTATTTTTTTATTTGTGCAGAATGTGTGTATTTTCCGTTAAGATATTTCGGTATATATATATATATATATATATATATATATATATATATATATATATATTGGTAGTCTTCTTTTAGTATTGGAGAATAGAAAATAAAGTGCTTGATTACAGGCGTAAGAGCTGTATTTATTTATTGATTATAGTGTAAAATACATTTAAGGTGCAATTGTTACCATTGGTTTCCAAGCAGCATGTTTGCCACTTTTTATCAAGACAACACAAGTTTTAAGAAATGCAGGTAATGTCCATTGTGGAGAAAATTTAGAAAAACAAACACAGGATGCTATGATGGGTGGAGAATTTATTGTCGATACTCGAGTATTTCGGTTTTACAGTGGAAACCTTCTTCAGGACTAAGGATTTGTGTGGATAGAAGAAGAAGGATGTTTATATATGTGTGTATTTTTGTGAGTTAAACGGACGGTCCTGGATAGGTCGTGGAAGCAGCACTCCACAAAAGAGCAACTATATGGCCACCTGCCCCCCATCTCACAAACCATACGAGTGAGACGGACTAGACATGCAGGTCACTGCTGGAGAAACAAGGACGAGATCGTAAGCAACGTACTACTGTGGAAGCCAGCACATGGGCGCGCTAATGTGGGCCGCCCAGCCAGGACCTACATTGACCAACTATGTAGGGATACTGGCTGCAGCGCAGAGGAGCTGCCGGAGTCAATGAATGATAGGGAAGGCTGGCGAGAGATCATCATGGATATCCGTGCAAACTGCACGACATGATGATGATGATGATTTCTATCCAGAAAAGAAGTAATATTATCCAGACTAAGAATAAGACACTCATACATTACCCATTCCTCAAAAAAGAAGCAGCCCCATATTACTTACCATGCCAAAAACCCTACACAATCAAACACATATTAACAGAATGTAGCAACCTAAAACAAATACGAAAAAAATACTGCCAAACAACAAATCTAAAACAGATATTCTACCAAATAAACCCAGAAAAACTAGTTGGATATATAAAAGAAGCATACATCTACAACAAAATCTAAAAATCTTCAAAAAAAATGAAAACACAAAAATATATGTTAAAAAAAATCATCTAAAAGTTTCATTCACAAAAAATATGTCAAAAAAAAAATAACCTTTAGAAAATTAAACATTATCACCAATTCATTTCAAAAACGTAGTCGGCATTAAATGACCTATTGAGGTTGATATGCTGTAAAACAAGAATAAATCAAATGTATTTCTCCGCATTATGGTGAAAATAGTGCATATATGTTCAAATACATCCACATGTGTGTGTGTGTGTGTGTGTCTGTGTGTGTGTGTGTGTGTCTGTGTGTGTGTGTGTGTGTCTGTCTGTGTGTGTGTGTGTCTGTCTGTGTGTGTGTGTGTGTGTGCGAGTAAATGGTTGGCTGTTCTTTGCAATGTGAACAAAATTCTTCCATCATAAGGCAGTTAGGTTAAGACAGTTCTAAGTGACAGTTATCTCTGGTACCCGAGTTCAATCCTGAGTGAAAGCAGTTAGAAAAATAATTAATTAACACAACTCCTATCCCAGCTATGGTTAGTGGAATGAGAACAGGATACCCCCATGGACTAAATAAAGGGTTAGGTTCAAAGTTCCGTGATGGCTCCCGAATACAGCAAGAAGGTTCCCGAGTCTGAGAAGGTTCCCTAGTCCGACAAGAAATATCTGAAGAAGGCCGGAGGAGGGTATATCGGCCGAAACGTTGTACAAATAACAATGAAGATGGGGACAATAGTCCGAATAACGCAGATAATACTAATCTTCAAGCCTCATCTCAAACATTCAGAGAAATAGTATTCTTGCATCTGTTTTGCTAATTTTGTGAATTGGCTATTTTCAAACAGTTTTTTTTTCCATTTTTGAAAGAGAACAGAGGGAGTAACTGTAATATTCTGATTATCATTGACGACACCCCCCAAGGCAATTTTACCTTGATTGTTCTGACAACAGACAACCAATTCAAGCAGTTTGTAGACTTCCTTGTCATAAAGAACAGAATGAATAAAATGCCAGTTTTATTTTCCCCTGCAGATGTCATGTGAAAGTCTATTACAATGAAGACATTCTCTTTCTTAATTTTAAGCTCATTCTTTGAAATTTAAAAAAAGAAGAGGCTTCTTATAATGGAATGTACTCTTTCTTTTTTTTTTCAAAAACAAATTCTCTTTAGAATTCATTTTCATTTCTTTTTTTTTTCTGTATATTTTTTATTTTTCCTTTTTGTAATTCATTTTTTTTTATTTTTTTTTCTTTCATTTTCATTTTTTTCTTCCTCTATTTTTCTTTTTTCTTTCTTTTTTCTTTTTTACTTCTATTTTTCTTTCTTTTCATTTTTTTCTTCTTCTATTTTTTTTGTTTCTTTTTCATTTTTTCTTCTTCTATTTTTCTTTTGTTTCTTTTTTTCATTTTTTCTCTTCTATTTTCTTTTTTTCTTCTTTTTTCTTTCTTTTCTTTCTTTTTTTCTTCTTCTATTTTTTTTTTTTTTTCATTTTTTCTCTTCTATTTTCTTTTTTCTTTTTTCTTCTTCTATATTCTTTTTTCTTTCTTTTCATCTTTTTTCTTCTTCTATTTTTCTTTTCTTTCTTTTTCATTTTTTCTTCTTCTATTTTTCTTTTTTCTTTTCAATTTTTTTCTTTTTTATATTTTTCTTTTTTTTCTTTTTCATTTTTTTTCTTCTATTTTTCTTTTCTTCTTTTTCATTTTTTTTTCTTCTGTTTTCTTTTTTCTTTCTTTTCATTTTTTTCTTCTTCTATTTTATTTTTTCTTTCTTTTTCATTTTTTTCTTCTTCTATTTTTCTTTTTTCTTTCATTTTCTTTTTCATTTTCTTTTTTTCATATTATTTTTTCTTTTTGCTTTTTTTCCTTTCCTATTATTTTTTCTTTTTCTTTTTTGCTTTTTTTCCCTCTTATATTTAATCTTTTTTCTTTTAATTCATTTTTTCCTTCAATTTTTTTCTTCTCATTTTTTCTTTTTCTTTTAAAAATCTTTTTTCTTTTATATCTATTCTTTTCCTTTTTTTTTTTCTAATTAGCATTTCATAGTTAACAGCTGTCCATGATGATATTGATCCTTCTATTTTAGGAAGCAGTGATGGTTTCTAATTAGCATAGTTAACAGTGATTCATGATGATATATTCCCTTCCCCAGTTAATTGTAAAAAGGAGCAAATAATATAAAAAGGTGAATCTATAAGTCTATCACCTGATTGAAAGTTATTAGCATTTATCTGTCGGTTTTTCTATCTGTCTATCTCTCTCTCTTTCTCTCTACACACACACACATGCACATACAAGGTGTTCAGGATAAATTTGACATATTTATATTTGGTTATTTTTTCTCCATAGGTTGAAGGTATTGACACACACAAGACATCATTTAAAAGTTTGGAGCCTTCTTCATTCATATATGTGATGATAGATAGAATGGATGACTGGAACCTACTTGAATCATGGAAGAGAATAACTTGTATCATAATGTATGACAGTAACAGAAGAGAATTACTTGTATCACAATGTATGACAGGAACAGAAGAGAATAACTTGTATCATAATGTATGACAGTAACAGAAGAGAGTAACTTGTATTATAATGTATGACAGGAACAGAAGAGAATAAGTTGTATCACAATGTATGACAGTAACAGAAGAGAATATCACAATGTATGACAGTAACAGAAGAGAATAACTTGTATCATAATGTATGACAGTAACAGAAGAGAGTAACTTGTATTATAATGTCTGACAGTAACAGAAGAGAATAACTTGTATCCTAATGTATGACAGTAACAGAAGAGAATAACTTGTATCACAATGTATGACAGGAACAGAAGAGGAATAACTTGTATCATAATGTATGACAGTAACAGAAGAGAGTAACTTGTATTATAATGTATGACAGGAACAGAAGAGAATAAGTTGTATCACAATGTATGACAGTAACAGAAGAGAATAACTTGTATCACAATGTATGACAGTAACAACTTGTATCACAATGGACAGAACAGAAGAGAACAACTTGTTTCATAATGTATGACAGTAACAGAAGAGAATTACTTGTATCACAATGTATGACAGGAACAGAAGAGAATAACTTGTATCATAATGTATGACAGTAACAGAAGAGAGTAACTTGTATCATAATGTATGACAGGAACAGAAGAGAATAAGTTGTATCACAATGTATGACAGTAACAGAAGAGAATAAATTGTATCACAATGAATGACAGTAACAGAAGAGAGTAACTTGTATCACAATGTATGACAGTAACAGAAGAGAATAAATTGTATCACAATGTATGACAGTAACAGAAGAGAATAACTTGTATCATAATGTATGACAGTAACAGAAGAGAATAACTTGTATCATAATGTATGACAGTAACAGAAGAAAATAACTTGTATCACAATGTATGACAGTAACAGAAGAGAATAACTTGTATCCTAATGTATGACAGGAACAGAAGAGGATAACTTGTATCAAGATGATCTGCACCAGCCCTCAAAATAAGGAGATTATGTTTCCTGCCCAATGCTCCCTGAACACTGTAAAAACAATCAGGCATGAACTGGAGAATTGCAATGGAGACTACGAGGATGTGGCTAGAAGAAAGCAACATAACAGATGATCTGATTGCATTCGTACAGCAGAATTCCTCAAAAATCTACAGAAAAAAGTGTTGGAGTTGCTAAACACTGGAGTTGCTAAATACTGTAGTCAAGCCAATGCCTGGATAAGAAGGGTAGCTAATGGTAGGCCATATGTATGGCAGCAGGATTCGGCCTCCTGCCACACCTCTGGGAAAAGTCAAAGATAGTTGTCGGCAAATTTTTATGACTACACCAGTCCCAATGTGTGGCCTCCAAACTCCCCAGATCTTAACTCCAAACTCCCCAGATCTTAACTCTTTTTTTTTTTCCTCATGAATCTGACAAATTCCTTCTGAACACCCTGTACTTGTGTGAACCTAAGAAATACAAGAATCAGCTCACACAAGTATATACATATAATATATATTATATATATTATATATATATATATATATACATATATATATATGAATGTGGTGCTGTTGAGAAAGACACCAATCACCGTGCCAGTACTACAAAAACCCAGTTAATCGAAAGAATTTAAGTGGTTTTTGAGACCCTTC
>CM042161.1:802448-809948 GCA_023376005.1 Doryteuthis pealeii | reverse complement strand
CTATCCAATGGTGTTATTGTGTTCCCTTTATCTGTTGAAATAAATAGGAGGCATTACTTTCAGAGCAACACTCTTGCTCTATCCAATGGTGTTATTGTGTTCCCTTTATCTGTTGAAATAAATAGGAGGCATTACTTTCAGAGCAACACTCTTGCTCTATCCAATGGTGTTATTGTGTTCCCTTTATCTGTTGAAATAAATAGGAGGCATTACTTTCAGAGCAACACTCTTGCTCTATCCAATGGTGTTATTGTGTTCCCTTTATCTCTTATAGTTTCTGTGGAAATAAATAGGAGGTATTACTTTCAGAGCATTACTCTTGCTCTATCCAATGGTGTTATTGTGTTCCCTTTATCTGTTATAGTTTCTGTGGAAATAAATAGGAGGCATTACTTTCAGAGCAACACTCTTGCTCTATCCAATGGTGTTATTGTGTTCCCTTTATCTGTTGAAATAAATAGGAGGCATTACTTTCAGAGCAACACTCTTGCTCTATCCAATCATTCATTTTTTTCTTTCCTGCATACAATGCTTTTTTACCTTCCCTCCTTCCTTCCAAGCTTATTTCTTCCTCTACTTTTTTCCTTCTTTTTTCTTTCTCGCTTTTTTTTTCCTTTTTAAACCACTTCTTCTTTCTATATTTCTTTCCTGATTTCCTTCTCCCTTTTCTACCTTCCTTACTTCATAAATTTCTTCCTAACTTTTTCATTCTACCTTTCTTTCTTCCTTCCTTTTTAGCCTTTCTTTCTTTCCCCTTTCCTTCCTTTCCTCCTTCCTTCCTTCCTTCCTTCATTCTTTCCTTCGTTCATTATTTCTTTCTGTCCTACTGTTATTATTTTTATGTACTTTCTTTCTTTTTTTACATTACTTCTTCTTTCCTTTCTTCATTCTCTCTGTTTCCTTCTCCATTTTCTTCCTTCTTTTCTTCAGACCTTTCTTCCTTCCTTCTCAATTTCCTTTCTTCTTTTGTTCTTCTTTCTTTCTTTTCTTCCTTCCTTCCTTCCTTCCTTCCTTGCCTTTGTTTTTTCTTTTATTTCTTTGCTCTTCCATCCTTACCTTCCTTCCTTCTTTCCTTCCATCCTTACTTTCCTCCTTCTTTCTTTCCATTCTTACCTTCCTTCCACCCATACATTCCTTCCATTCTTACCTTCCCTCGTTCCATCTTTTCCTTCCCTCCTTCCTTCCTTCCATTCTTACCTTCCTTCCTTCTTTCCTTCCCTCCTCACCTTCCTATCTTCTTTCCTTCCATTCTTACCTTCCTTCCTTCTTTCCTTCCTTCTTACCTTCCTTCCTTCCTTCCATTCTTATCTTACTTCCTTCCTTCTATCCTTACCTTCCTTCCTTTCTTCTTTCATTCCATTCGTACCTTCCTTCTTACCTTCCTTCCTTCCTGCCATTCTTATCTTACTTCCTTCCTTCTATCCTTACCTTCCTTCCTTTCTTCTTTCATTCCATTCTTACCTTACTTCCTTCCTTCCATTCTTACCTCCCTTCCTTCTTTTCTTGAATTCTTACCTTCCTTCCTTCTTTTTTTCCATTCTTATCTTACTTCCTTCTTTACATTCTTACCTTCCATCCTTACTTCCTTCCATCTTCACCTTCCTTCCTTCCTTCCTTCCTTCCATTCTTACCCTCCTTCCTTCTTTCCTTCTATTTTTACCTTACTTCCTTCTTTCCATTCTTACCTTCCTTCCTTCATTCCATTCTTATCTTACTTCCTTCTTTCTATCCTTACCATCCTTCCTTCCTTCTTTCATTCCATTCTTACCTTCCTTCCTTCCATTCTTATCTTACTTCCTCCCTTCTATCCTTACCTTCCTTCCTTCTTTCCTTCCATTTTACCTTCCTTCCTTCTTTCCTTCCTTCTTACCTTCCATCCTTCCTTCCTTCCATCCTTACCTTCCTTCCTTCGTTTTGTTTCTCCTTTTATTTTTTCTTCTTTCATTTTTATACTTCATTCTTATCCTATTTTGTCCCTCTTCCCTCCTTACTTTCTTCCCTTCCTTCCTTCCTTCCATTTTTCATTCCTTCTTTCCTTCCATCCTTACCTTCCTTTCTTTAGTTTCTCCTTATATTTCTACTTTTCACAATACTCGCATCTTGCTGCCACTTGATCCACCTTTCTATATTCTATTTTTCTTCAACTATTTCTTTCATAGATTAACATCCTGGGTTTTCTCGGTGCCCCAGGCAATGTAAACATGTCAGAGTTTTAGTTTTTATTCTCCTTCCGTCACTGACTGGATCAATTTATTCTTTTTATTACTCTTTTTAAAACATTTATCTTCTCATTTCATTTCTTCTTTTTTTTTTCTAAAACTGAATAATTATACATAAAATACAGAGACATACTTACATGTCACGCACACTTACTTACCAATCAATAAAATCAGTATTATACAAATTTATAAAAATATATTGGTTCAAATAAATATTCTTATAAGGTCTTCAATTGCGCGATAGGCTTATTAATCATTTCACTACAGTAGGCAGTATACAGTAGTTACTGTGTGGTTCATGGCTTGGTTTGGTTTGGTTTGGTGGATTTTATGGCATGTCAACCCTTGTGGGGTTATTTTATGCTGAAGATGTTTTGTTCTATTCATGTTTAATAGGTATTCAATTTTTATTTCACACATTTTTTAAAATTCACTTTTGTCTATTTACTCTATAGATGGGATCCTAACTCAACTTTGAAATATCCCATCATACAGGCAAAAAATACCAAGACAATTTGGTATAGCTGTGGCGAAATTTGGTTGGTTGGTTAGTTGGTTGGCTGGTTGGATTTTATGGCATGTCAACCCTTGTTGGATCATTTTATGCTGAAGATGTTTTTCTTTTATTCATTATTGATGGGTACTCAAATTTTTTTAAAAATATATTTTTTAAAACTCATATTTTTTTCTATTTAACCATAGAGAGGACCCTAACAGGTAGTACCACTTCGGGTCAGAGTGGACCTCAGAGTAACGGTGATGAAGGGGTACTCCACAACTCAATTCTTTTCTTTACACACATTTTTTAAAACTTATTTTGTTTTATTTAACCCATAATTAGGACTCTAACAAGTACTACCACTCTGGGTCATAGTGGACCTGGGAGCAAGAGTGACGAAGGGGTACTCCACACTCCCCGAACTCCAGAACTGGAACCTCACCATCAGATAGAGTTTAACGTCATCTCCAGAATTGGAACCTCACCATCAGATAGAGTTTAACGTCATATCCAGAAAATGAAGACCCTCAGTCACTCCCTTCTAGTACATATACAAAAATTTTTTTTTTCTATTTAATACATAGATAGGACCGTAACAAGTACTACCACTCCGGGTCAGAGTAATTGTGATGAAGCGATACTCCACATTCCCCAGAGCTCCAAAATTTGAACTTCACCATTAGATCCAGGATACTAATACCCTCAGTCACTCCCTTCTAGCACATATACAAAAAATAATGTTTTTTTTCTATTTAATCCATAGATAGGACCTTAACAAGTACTACCACTCCGGGTCAGAGTGTACCTCGAAATAATGGTGATGAAGCAGTCCCCAGTTTTTGGTAAAGAGAACCACAATGTTAAGAAATTCTCTAATGGAAATGTTATTATTCTTATCCTTATCTGCAAGGGTGAACATTCTTTCAACAAAATCAGAATCAATCTTCAGAGCCAAGGATTCAGCAAACTCGGCCTGAAAATGGATAAAATGGAGAGATTGCATAAAACCTGTGAAGTTTTTGAATATGACATAAAACTGAACTATATGTACGAAGGCGAGTCAAAAAGCAATACTATTTGTTTAGGACAGGTATAATTACCAACACAGAAACATGTATCATACATCACAATGAAGCTGGTCCTCTGTGGATCACATCCTTACTCCTCCAAATAGTCACCGTTTCCCTCAATAGCAATGTTCTAACTTTGAATGAGAGTATGCATCCCTGCCCTGTAAAATTCTGTTGACTGTTCTTTGAGCCGACTTCTTCATTACAGATTTCACTTCCTCATCACTGGAATAATGTTTGCCTCTCAAACCCTCTTTCATGAGGCCAAAGAGATAATAGTCTGAGTCAAACATTATTCAGGCTTATATTCTTTTGAGCATATAATTATACTGATGTAAAATGAGCTCCAAAATTACGACCTTCACTATTAGATGCAGTTTACCATTATACCCAGGACACTAAGACGCTTAACCACTGCCTTCTGAGACATATATGATAAAAAGGGTTGGTGGTTTGCCATGAGGGCAATAGGGTTGGGACAAACATATAGGTGCTAGGGCTTGGCATGACCAGCCAAATGATCAGAGGGGTCCTCTCTGACTGGTCGTCTAGCCTAAGTAATTGCCAAAATGGAGTGTTGCATGTTATGGATTGCTAAGCCACCAGGATTCCATCCTTAAGCATAATAGGTTGGCACCAATGGTCAACAGGTAGCCCCATCACCCTTCTGCAGAGGTGCAGTTGGTGTATTCTTCTACCCCAGCTGAAATCTGACAGTATATGGTGCAGTAAAACAGTATATATATATTTACCAACCCCTCCGCACGAGCAGGATGTGACACAAGGTCAATTTCTTAAGCAGAGTTTAACAGGTTTATATTCAGAGTTTTCCTTCTCCTAGACTGGTTACCTAATAAAGGTTAAAGAGCCCAGTCTGCCCTACTATTTACCCATAGCTGGAGGGAGAATTGGATTCATACCTTTCCCAAGGTTTTTCGCGTTGACGAGTCCATTTCCTATCACTCTAACCATTAGACCATGCGCCTCCATAAGTAAAACAGTATAAGTTCAAAGGAGAGTTGAAAATTATCCGCACTCTTGTTTTATGGAAGCCAAGCTCATCTATGATTTGATAGGCAGAGTAATGTTTAATCTGCAGAGAACAAGCAGCCTCACCGTTGAAACTCACTGGTTCATCATTACCATCTCTTGAGGTTGCTCAATCTTCTCATCAGTGGTGGAGTTTGACGAGCATCCTGTCCCTCTTTGCGCATCATGCTCATCCATTCATACACTTCTACACAGTAGTGCACTGTCCTTGCATTGTGCTAAAAGCTTCTGATGAATTTCAGCCCTGACACTCCTTCCAACCAGAGAAATCGGGTCACTGCTCTTTGTTTTTCGTTGATAGGATCAGCCATGTTTACACTGTAAAATGCATGATCAGGCTCAAACGCCAATCCATGACCAAAACAGGGCCAATTACAAGGATGCATGTGCAGAATGCAATGCGCAATGTTAATACACGGATAGCAAAGGCATGGTCAGCCACAAATAGATTATCAGTCATATGGAGGTCCGATCTACCTGACAAGCTAAAGTGACAGTTCTTCCAGGCTGTGGTTGTGTCGGTGCTGCTATATGGTTGCACCACCTTGACCCTAACAAACCGTCTTGAGAATAAGATAGATGCGAGCTGCACAAGAATGCTGTGTGCAGTCTTGAACAAGACATGGAAGCAGCACCCCAGAAGGAAACAGCTGAACGGTCACCTGCCCCCCCATCTCACAAACTAACCGAGTGAGACGGACAAGACATGCAGGACACTGCTGGAGAAACAAGGAAGAACTCATAAGTGACGTTCTCCTGTGGAAGCCAACACATGGACATGCAAGTGTGGGGCGCCCAGCAAGGACCTACATTGACCAAATATGTGAGGATGCTGGTTGCTCCGCAGAGGATCTCCCAGGTGCAATGAATGATAGGGAAGGTTGGCGAAAGATTGTCATGGATACCTGTGCTGTATACGCGACATGATGATGATGATTGATGATGGCAAAAGTGCAAATAATTTCTTACTCACCATCGCTTGAGATACGAAAATGCATCTGGTGATGAGGCTCTAGTTCTGCAGCTCTGGCGAGTGTAGCGTACTCCATCATTGCCATTACTCCCAGGTCCACTCTGAACTAAAGTGATAATACCTGTTAAGGTCCCATCTATGAGACAAATAGACCTGTCTTCAAATTATTTCATCCAGGTAAGAGAAAGTTTAAGTTTCGTTTCCCTTTTGTTTTGATTTTTGTTGTAGTTTTTTTTTTTACAGAAAAATTATGACCTCAACTAGCTACCATTGGCCATATTTCTTTCGATCGATATCGAGTTATTGTGATGGCCGATGTATTATATTTTGGACTTAGATGTAAGTGCTCAGTTAAAATATATATATATAAAAACGAAGCAAGTGACTGAAACTTACTCTTATCTAGATAGCGAATGTAAGTATTTTATTTATCTATTTATTCATTTATTTTATTTATTTCTATTTTTATCAATTTATTGATTTATTTTTTATATTACAGCAGAAATTTCATGGTTGGGCTATTTTGGACAAATATCAAGTGCTTTTATTTTTTTTTTTTTGTATTTGTATTGGATAGGAATACTTGCAACCATGTAACTGTGTGAAAACTATAAGATAGAAATATTGGAAAGCATATTAAAATCAAAGTCTGTAAAGTGAACTATTGTTGGTATTAGTTGAATAGCAAGGGAGTCTATCCCCTTTTCGCTGGTGCAAGATCAAGAAAACATTTTTTTTGCTAATGTGTAATACCACACCTACCATCAGCTCCCAGATACTTTACCACACAGATCAGGTTACCAAAGCTGAGCTACTCATACAAATATATACATAAAGTGTGAAAAGGATTTTAAAATCCGAAACATGTGTCGCAGATTTGTTGGCATCCTTCTGTCTATTAAAGACGATGCCGTAGAGTCCACTTTTTTTCATCTACAGCTACGTGAGTGGCTGAACAGACCAATTTTTGAATGGCAGTCTCTGGTACAGTGATTGCAAACAAAAGGTGATGCTTCCTGGAGATGTTGGAGATGTCTCTCCTTCCTTTTAACTCTCTTTTCTGCGGCGGCTTCTTTCCTCTCTTTTTCACTCCTTTTTGTTCCTTGTTTGACGAGGAGGTGCTAGGTCGTACGGTCTTCTGCACAAGCCTCCCATGTGTTTTTCTTGTAGACATCTTTAAAGCGTAGGCGTGGTCTCCCTACCGGTCGGATGCCCTCTACTAGTTCACCATACAGTAGGTCTTTGGGGATGCAGCCTTTTTCCATCCTCCTGACATGGCCAAGCCAATGCAGGCATCTCTCGCAGATGATGGCGGGCATGCTGTTTATGTTTGCTTGTTCCAGCATTTCTGTGTTGGCCACTTTGTCCTGCCAGCGAATGCGTAGAACGCGGCATAGGGATATGAGGTGGAAGCAGTTCAGTTTCTTAATGTGGCGTGAGTACGTGATCCAGGCATCGCTATTGTATAGGAGAGTACTGAAAACACACGCTCTGTAGACGTGCAGTTTGGTTCTCTTGGTAAGGCTGGCATTGTCCCATAATTAATACTATTTATTGTAACTTATTGTTTTTTATTATGAAATATTTCTCTCTTATTGGACAAGATCTATCATCTTTTATACATTATATATATTTGGAGGATATGTGCTTAATTGAAGTCATACCTAATTTTGAAAGTTAATTAGTTAA
>CM042161.1:774948-797448 GCA_023376005.1 Doryteuthis pealeii | reverse complement strand
AACAGTCCCTGGAGACCTGAGAACTTGCTGTCATCGGCTCAGTGAATATATATATAGATATTGAATATAGATATGTGTATATATATATATACATATATATATATCTATAATAGTATCCTTAGGTAAATGAGGGGTGAGCTAACTCTGTGCTCATAATCCTTTTCTCCCTCCTCTGTGATGGTTTATTTCAATTTGTATATGGTGCTTAAAATTGAACTCTATGCCTGTTCATATGTTTTTCTTTATAATCTGTATTACAATGTCTGGTTTAATTCTATTTGTTTATCTATTTCATTGTCCTTATTTCTGCATGTTTTTTTCCCTTAATTCTTATTACAAACAATATTTAGTGTAAACGTGAAAATTTAAGAGTGTAATTCTAATTATATTTTAGGGAACAACTTGCTCTGTGTCTACAATTAAAAATTGATTCTATTCTATTGGTTAATAAATTTTTCTTATCAGGTAATCTAATTATTGCTAATTTCTCATGTTGACATAGGAAACATAGATCATTCAGAGACGTTTGATTTCTTTAAAATTTCCAATCTTATTGATCTTTTAATTGTGAAATATATCTAGATAAAGTTGTTGCGTTCCTCAGTTTTGTATTAAAGAACAATTGCTAATGATTTTAAAATTCTGATGTTTCTATTAAAGTAATAACAGAGCGGACAGAACGAGAAGAGAGAGAGAGAGAGAGAGAGAGAGAGAGAGAGAGAGAGAGAGAAGAGAGAGAGAGGGGGGGGCAGATGAGAGAGAGAGAGAGAGAGGGCGAGAAGGACAGAGATAGAGTGAGTGACAGTGACAGAATAAGAGAGAGTGAGAGTGACAGAGAGAGGGAGAGAGAGGGGGGCAGTGACAAGGATAGAAAGAGTGACAGTGACAGAATAAGAGAGAGGAGAGTGACAAAGAGAGAGAGAGAGGGTGGGACAAAGATAGGGAGAGTGAACAGTGACAGAATGAGAGAGAGGGAGAGTGACAGTGACAAAATGAGAGAGGGTGAGTTGGAGTGACAGTGAATGAGAGAGGGAGCATTAGAGTGACAGAGAGGGACAGAGAGAGGAGAGTGACAGAGAGGGAATCAGTGACAGAGTGACAGGAGGAAAGAGAGAGAGAGAGGGAGGGACAGAGAGACAGAGATGAACAGAGGTGACAGAGAGGGACAGAGGAATAGCGACAGAGAGAGAGAGAGAGAGAGGGGGGACAGAGATAGGGAGACTGACTGACAGAATGAGAGAGGGGGAGAGTAACAGTGACAGAATGAGAGAGGGAGAGTTAGAGTGAAAGAGAGGGACAGAGTGACAGAGTGACAGAGAAGGATAGTGAGAGAGAGAGAGAGGGGGACAAAGATAGGGAGAGTGACAGAGACAGAATGAGAGAGAGGGAGTAACAGTGACAGAATAAGAAAGGGAGAGGGAGAGTGAAAGAGAGAGGCAGATGGACAGAGTGACAGAGAGGGATAGTGACAGAGAGAGTGAGAGAGGGAGGGGACAGAGATAGGTCGAGTGACAGTGACAGAATGAGAGAGGGAGAGTATATATATGTATTTTATTATTTATTCTTCACACAAGTAGGATGCGACACTAGGTCATTTTTCTTATAAACAAAAATTTTAAAAAACAAAGCAATAACAAAAAAATTCAATGAATTCAATGTAAAAAAAGAGAAAATTAAAATTTAAAAAAATAAAAAAAATTCTAAATTTTAAATACTTTTATTCCACGCCATTATTATCACAAAAGGTGTTAAACAATTTTGTATTCTTGAGAAAGTAAAAGCTCTATACACACACACACAGCGGAGAAAAAAGGATGATTTTACTTCGGAGGTATACGGTATAAAAATCCTTCCTTTATCAAGGCCAACATAACACTTTATGAAAAATTTTCTGGTAAATCTATTTATAGAAAACAGTGTGATTCCCATTTAAATATCCCACGTGCCTCAAATGGTGGGAAAAAGGACTCTGTAGACCGTGAATCAAACTCATGACCCCATGGGTTGTAGTTGATCAAAAAAAAAATGAATAACAATGATTTTATTGTTCTACTGGATTGATCAATGAGTAACAGATTTGAGCGGCCATGATATTCTGACTCACGAACCAAAGAAATGGAAATGGTTGTCTCTGCTCCGTCAGGAAATTGAGCCAATCTTATTCTCTAGAATAATAAAGCTGAGATTATACAACTTACACACATATATGCATGAGCCACACCACACACACACATACACATACACACACATGTATATATATTCTCGTAAAATATATATTATATGCAATAAATTTCTAGGCTAGATAATACAACTTTCACACACATATTCATGTGTACCACACAACATATTCTATATATATATATATATATATAATATTATATATATCTGTATGTATGTATGTATATATATATATCTATATATATATATATATATATATATAATATGTATGTATGTAATGGTATATTTCCATGCAAAATTATACAAGTTTACCACTCATATATGCATGTGCAGACACACACACATAGCACATACATATACATTATAGCTATGATATATATATATATATATTATATATATATTATATATATATATATATATTGGAGGATATGTCTTTAATTGAAGTCATACCTAATTTTGAAAATTAATTAGTTAATGAATGAATTTAGGCGGGCATATATATTCTCAAATGTAAGGCTAAACAAATCGAGAAAATGTCAATCCTGAATGTACATTTTACCTTTCAGGGATTGACATTTTTCTCGATTTGTTTAGCCTTACATTTGAACATATATGCCCACCTAAATTCATTAATTATTAACCAATTAATTTTTCAAAATTAGGTATGACTTCAATTAAGCACATATCTCAAAAATTGTCGGCTAAAAAAAAGCCATATAAAATAAACACATTGCTTGTTTACTTACTCTATATATATATATATATATATATTATATTTATATATATATATATATTCCTAGAAATTAAAGGAATTTGAAGCTTTCTAGTATATTACATCTAGATATAATTGTTAATTCTATTATGATGTAGTATTTTTGGAACTGCTGTAAAGACAGTGGCTGAAGGTCTTGATAATCGTGAAGTTTCGATTCTGGATTTCTCGGGAGTATGGAGTACCCTTTCATTGCCATTACTCCCATGTCCACTCTTACACAGAGTCCTAGTACCAGTTATGGCCCCATCTATGGGTTAAATAGAAAAATATGAGTTTTAAAAAAATGTTTAAAAAATTGAATTTAAACAAATTTTTTAATACCCATCTAACATAAATAGAACAAAACATCTTCGGCGTGAAATAACCCAACTAACAAATAAAAATCACTAAATTTAATGCAATAAAATTGTATTTTTATCATTAACAATAATCCACTTATGTCTGAATTTTAGTTAATGGAATGTGAACAGTCTACCCTAGGGGTTGGCAACCTTGTACTACTTTGTGGCCAGGGGCTATGTCTGTGAAAGAATGGTAGGCCACATCTATCACCGAAGTCCTTGTAGCATACAGTAATGATTTATTGCGTGAGGTTGGGTCAGGCAGCATGATTGTAATATTGTATAAGTCTTATACACCAGATGTATTTGTGGTATTATTACCAGATTTTGCTTTATTCATTAACAGATTTTAATAATTAAGATTATATAATCTCTCAATACCTATGAGAGGAATAACACTTTTTTACCAGAGAAATAGTATATGACTTTTGTGTACATTTATAAATTAAAGAAATGAGCATCTAAGCCACTGTCTGTTTCCTTTGCGGTTGGGGTTAATATAATACTTCTCTTGTGTCATATCCAGCTCATGCGGAGGGGATGGTAAATATATATATATATATATATATCACCATAGTCCTTGTAGCATACAGTAATGATTTATCATGTGGGGTAGGGTCAAGCAGCATGATTGTAACATTGTATAAGTCTTATAAAGTAAAGTCGTCGGGACGGCCTAATGTCGGTATCAGCCAATCAGCGAGGGAGTCTATCCCCTATTCACTAGCGCTAGACCAAGGAGATTTTTTTTGCGTTTGGGGTGGAGCGCTATACCTATCATCAACTCCTTACTTTACCACACAGATCCTGTGCTACTCATATGCTGAGTTGGCAAGGGCTGGTATCAAACTGGGAACCTTATGTTTTCTAGCCCAATGCTCTACCGACTGAGCTCATGTATTTGAGTGCTTATTACCAGATTTCGCTTTACTCATTACCAGATTTTAATGATCAAGATTATATGATCTTGCAATACCAATGAGAGGAATAACAATTCTTACCAGAAAAATAGTACGTGACATGGTGTTTATGACTTCTGTGTACATTTATAAATAATTTTTAAAAAACAAGTATCTAAGCTACCGTCTGTTTCCTTTGGGGGTCGGATTAATATAATATTTTTCTGAGAGACTGCGGATCAGATGATTATGAATTGTGGGCCATAATCCTTTATGTAGTATCAAGTATTCGTATTTAATACCCACATTATATGGCTTCAGATGAGCCCCTAACAGGTACTACTATTCTAGCCCAGAGTGAACTGGAGAGTAAAAGCAATGAAGGGGTACTCCACATTCTTGCAATGAGAGTGTAAGATTCAAAGTTATAACAAAGTCACAACTAGTTGAAACATAACAAACTCCGACACGTTTGTGAGACAAAACATTTTATATAGATAACAGCACATGGAAAATGATACAATAAATACAAGATAGTGTACATAAACAAATATACATCAAAGGACTGGAGCGTCTGTACATAGAGATCACTTACTAAGAGGCGGGGGCCGAGGCCCCGCCAAGAAAGGGGGAGACAGTAGTCTAACCCATGCGCTCGTTCTGGAGATGTAGCTAAAAGATGAAGCAGCGTTTGAATGAATGCGCTTAACTACCAGAGGTCCCCCTAGTGGGAACAAACAGCAATGCAGCGAGGAGATAACTCTTCCGGCAAAAGGAAGATAATTCCCTACAAGAGGAATAACAATTCTTACCAGAGAAATAGTACGTGAAATGGTGTTTATGACTTCTGTGTACATTTATAAATAATAAAAAAAAAAACAAGTATCTAAGCCACCGTCTGTTTACTTTGTGGGTTGAATTAATATAATATTTCTCTTAGGGACTGCGGGCTTGATGATTATGGATTGCGGGCTGGATCTGCCCTGTGGACCATAGGTTGCTGACCCTAGTATATCCAAATGGCATGGAAAATTTGGGTTATCTGCCCCTGGATCAACCTCAGAAGTGGGCATCGGAAGGTGGGAGGAAGGGACCCTAAGAAATCCTCAGAACAGGCTAGCACGCAGTAGTGTTCACACGCCCTAAATATCAGCAAGCAACAACAGACCAGTGCTGATAAGCAACAGACAAGCGAAGCGAACCCTCTACAAATACATAATTCTCCTCCACAAAGCTAAGTAAAACACTTGTCACTATATACATATATATGTTCTCTACCCGCTGTACGAATAAGTTTAGCAAACTTCAATGAGCCTTGCAACTTCTATGAACTACAAACTCTTACACATTTATACACTTGTGAACTCTTACTAATTTGCACCAATAAATTGTTAACCCAAATATATATATAAATTATATTTGCCTTGTGTTATTTCCTTTCCGACAGAAATACTATCTTTCTACTGTTTTTTCTCTTCATGGATTAAATAAAGGATTCAATTCAAAGTTCGTTGACCGAATCTCCATTATTAATAGATGATTCTTCTTTAGTTTTGGAAATGATAAATTTCCATTTTTTTTTTTTTTTTTTGTCGGATCCACCTTGTCCAATTCCCAATTCTGACACAAAGGCTCCTGAGTTTGACAAGAAATACCAGAAGAAGGTTGGAGGACATATTGGCTGAAACATTGTGTATTGAACAATAAAGATGAGAACAACAGTCCAAAAATGTAAATAAACAAATATCTTTCTTCATAAACAACAGTAATATTTTAAAATCCTTTAGTTCATTGCTTATAAGGGTCATAAGCACATCTTCAAATATTTTTCTTTACACATTTTTAAGTTTCAAAACTGTTAGCATTCCTAATTACATTACCATGACAACCTTGTAGACATTTTTAACATTTTCCAATATTATTTGAAATAAAAGGGGGGTATAATTGAAAAAAAAACCCAACAGAAACTTACTCTTCATTCACTTTTATCTATCATTGCTAAATTTTTAGAATTTAACTATTTAGTTAAAATAGGAAGTAACGAATAAAATTACAGTTATTTCTTTTTGTTAATGGAATTTTTAAAGATTTATCCCCGAGATTTCTGCTGATATTTATTACCAAACAATTAGAAATCAATAATACTAAGCACATAATTATTAAAACCAAATTTTTAATATCAATATGCAAATTAGCCTTCCTGTTCACATTGTAAAACGCTATTTTGTTGTATATATAAATACAGTTACATGTTATTAGTAAGTAGATATGTCAACAGTATTAATAATGTAAAACAGCACTGGCACTCTCCTTGGAAGGAAAAGCAAGAGAAATTGCCATAGCTATAGATAAATCTCTCTCATTGATAAGTTCAAATGTTGCAGCCTAACCATGCAGTTACTAGGTTCCCCAATGAACCCACTATAACCGATTAAATAATTACTGCCACTACTGCCAGGAACAGTCCATTAAGCTGAGAAGGTGTTTGACTGTTCCATTGTCCAATAGTTAACAATCTGTGACAGTCATTTCCAGGCTGCAGATTCAATCCTGGTTAAAGGTGAGAGTAACACAGAATAATAATTAACAAGTACAATTGTTACATAATCTATGCTGTTGCATAAGATTATTGTCAATCTCCTGTATTTCTGAGGGGATGACCCTATTCATACCATGGCCGGGTCCTTCCATGGAAAATTACAGAAGCCCACCAAAATACGTGAAGTCACGTGGAACCTGTTCGGTCGCCAGTTTGCAGCTGGACGTCAGGCAGAGCGGTCGGCCAATTATGCTCTGTCTAAACTGGAAGTCACGCGCGCTATGTTAGTTAGCAGATGTCTGGGTTGGGGATTGAAAATAAAGTAACATCAAAGTAAATCGAAGTCTTGTGTTTATTATCTAAAAACTAACAATGACACAGGGCTTCTGATAACGAGAAATCCCTAACAGAAAACCCGACCGAAGTTCCCAAGTCAACTCCAGACGCTAGGCCTTAGAAGATATCCAAGATCTTAGAAGAAATATCAAAGACAATCAGAATACTAAAGACGGCCAAGAAATAGAATTAAAGAAAGAGGTATGCAACATTATAATTATTTAGTGCCAGTGAAGAAGGCGCTATGCAACACTATTATTAATTGAGGTTTAAATAGAAATAAAATCATGGAGAATGTGATGTAAATAACTCAGGGAATTGTGACTTGAGTAGTGGTATAGTTTTGGTTACAGACAGACAAACACACAATTATAATAAGATATATTGATCCAGTACTTTTGACTGTCATCCGTCATTGTCAAGAATGCAAGTGTCATTGAGTTTTTTGTGTAATCCAGGAAATTGTCGAGTTGTCAAGGAATTTTTTAAATGGGTATATTCATGGATATCATGTGTGAACAGCTTTAAACATTGGTGTCAGGTTTAATGTCTGAAAGAAAACTATGGAGAACTGTGACTTTGCCTAGGGTGTAGTATATTACACATGTACCAGATGTGCATTAACACCCTATTCCCTGGTGAAAGGATTTTGTTTTTTGGGAGAAAATGTAATATATATATATACATATATATATATATATATATATATATATATATATATATAATATATATATAATATATATAATATATAAGTGGAAGTAAACTATTATTATTATTATTATTATTATTATTATTATTTACTCCTTTTGAGTTTTTACATCAGTGTTAGCTGATGGTCTTTCACTGGAGTCTGAGTGACAGCAAGTCTCCTCAGGTCTCCAGGACTCTTCTGAGTATTCTGGCAGATTGCAGCAGTGCAGTGTTCTGAATGGTTTCAATTCTTCCTCCGATTTCCAAACTTTCCAATCATTATTATTATTTACTCCTTTTGAGTTTTCACATCAGTGTTAGTTGATGATCTTTCACTGGAGTCTGAGTGACAGCAAGTCTCCTCAGGTCTCCAGGACTCTTCTGAGTATTCTGGCAGATTGCAGCAGTGCAGTGTTCTGAATGGTTTCAATTCTTCCTCCGATTTCCAAACTTTCCAATCATTATTATTATTTACTCCTTTTGAGTTTCACATCAGTGTTAGCTGATGGTCCCTCACTGGAGTCTGAGTGACAGCAAGTCTCCTCAGGTCTCTAGGACTCTTCTGAGTATTCTGGCAGATTGCAGCAGTGCAGTGTTCTGAATGGTTTCAATCCTTCCTCTGATATCTATACTTTCCAAACCCTTTTCTAATCCTTTTGGGACTGTTCCAAGTGCACCAACTACAATTGGTATAACGTTCACTTTCATATTCCATAACTTTTTCAGTTCTCTGGCAAGGTCCAGATATTTGTCTATTTTTTCATTTTCCTTTAACTTCACCCTGTGATCTGCTGGCACTGCAAAATCCACCAGTTGACAAGTTCTTTCTTTTTTGTTTATCAATACTTGGTCTGGCCTTCTTGCTGGGATAAGGTGATCCGTTTTTATCTCAAAGTCCCAGAGAATTTTGTGCGTTTCGTTCTCAAGAACAGATTCTGGTTTATGCATATACCATTTTGTTGTGTGGTCAAAATTTAATTTTTTGCATAATTACCAGTGGATCACCTTCCCAACACAGTCGTGTCTAGCTTTGTATTCTCGTTGTGCTAGTTTGCTATTATTATTATTATTATTATTATTATTATTATTATTGTTATAGTTATTATTATTGTTATAATTATATTTATTGTGTTAGTTATTATTATTATTTACTACTTTTGAGTTTTCACATCAGCGTTATTATTATTACTATTATTATTATTTGCTACTAAATCGTGCTATTAATATTTTAAACTGCTTAAATGATAAAGTAAACATATGAAATAGCAAAGGTGGTCATGACTAGAATATTATTATTATTACTATATATATATATATATATATATATATATATATATATAAGTGAAAGAAAGGAAATGAATCCGACGGTATGAGTATATATAAAAAAGATATGAAAACACCACAAAAAGCTGTTAAAGTGAAAACATTTTATAACATAGCTGATATTGAACAATATTTCGATTTTATGAAAATCATCATCAGAGCTTGTTTATACTCCGTGTTGTTAAGAGCGGAGACAAAAGTCATATGAGTTCAAAACAAAAACCTTGATGCTGCAAAAAAGAAAAAAGTTATACAATAGTCTCGAATGTGAGCACTTCTGCCGCATTTTTCTCGATCATCAAATTATGTATATCTTATTGTAACAGTTTTCAAAAAAGAAGACATATTAACAATTTTGACACTAGACGAATTCTCTTATTCAAAACGGGATGAGTATTAGCCTGTTGACGGTTGGTCTTCAACAGATTTATAGAAAAAGAATTTTAATTTTTGTAATTAATATTGTAAATTTTCTATTTATTTGTTTTTTTGTTTTTCTTATATATAAAGTAAAAAAGTAAAAACGGTTGTAAGGTTTTATTTTTTTTTTCGGATAACGTGAAAATTAAAAATTTGTTTGGAAGTATATAATGGAAAATGTCATGTGAAGGGGATTTTATGGTTTCTGACTACAAGTGTCGCTAAATAAGGGGATATATTAAAAAAAAACATCTTTTTTGCAACATCAAGGTTTTTGTTTTGAACTCATATGACTTTTGTCTCCGCTCTTAACAACACGGAGTATAAACAAGCTCTGATGATGATTTTCATAAAATCGAAATATTGTTCAATATCAGCTATGTTATAAAATATTTTCACTTTAACAGCATTTTGTGGTGTTTTCATATCTTTTTATATATACTCATATATATATATATATACATATTATATATATATATATATATATATATATATATATATATATATATAAAAGTAAAGTCGACGGGGCGGCCTAAAGTTGGTATCAGCCAGTCAGCGAGGGAGTCTCTCCCCTTTTCAATAGCGCTAGACCAAGGAGATGTTTTAGCATCTGAGGTGGATCTTCNAAGAAAGAACGTGTAGAAAGAAAGAAAGAAAGAAAGAAAGAACGAGTTTTTAAAAGGTGAATAAAGAAAGAAAGAAAGAAAGAAAGAAAAGAAAGAAAGAAAGAACTAGTAAAAGAAAGAAAGAACGCGTGTGAAAGAAAAAGAAAGAAGTAGAAAGAAAGAAAATAGTAAATAAAAAAAAGAAAAAAAGAAGAAGAAAGAAAAAAAGTTGTTGTGTTGTATGATGTATACAGATACCAAAAACTAGATTTCTTATTTGCGGTGTAGCATTAGTTTCGTATTTGCCTGGGGAGTTGTCTGCCCGTTTAGTTCGCTGGTTCTCGCTAGGGGCCGTTTTATATTTAAGCGGCTGGTTCAAACGCTTTCTCTCTCTTTCCTTTCTCAAACTACGAGACACATGGGTAGACACGGTCTACCCCTTTTCGTTGGGGCTTTTGGCCCCCTACATTACTGTAAGTTATTTTACAGCATGGACTATTCTTAGTCTCATGTCTATACTTTTATGTTTATCTTTCTACATGTAACTTTGTTATACCTATGTATTATGTATCTTGTTATATCCATGTGCTGTATACTATTAAATGTTTTGTTTATCAAAACCTTCCGTCGGAGTCTTGATTCAAGTATAATATCACTTTTCATTTTTTACAGCGGCATTGCTTGAGGAAATGGTATCAAAGATCATTTACTAAGATGCACCAAAAATCCTCGTTTTCACAAAATTTAGCCTGGAAATTGGTTTGAAAATATAGCAAATTTCAGTATCTAAAACAGAAAAGGTTGTCATTTTAAATGAAAGAAAACGAAATTTGACTAGAATTCAAATTGAAAATTGAAAACTGACACAACCAAAACCAATATGCTGCTTTTTACCTAATAATTAAAGATGTGACAGTGATAATTGTTATATACTGGCATCAAATTCTAATGTTATATAGCGGCTCCAAATTCACGGCCCTACTTCGTGTATCTGTATACGTAGCGGGTATTGTCACTAACCACTAGACGATATATGTAGTAGTCGCTTAATGAAATTACAACACATGGGTATTGTAAAACTTTGAGTTTATTTCTTTAATCTCTGCCGTGGTGTGGTGGCGAGCATTGGCCGATATACTACTATTATTGTTGGGGATGACTGTGATGGCTCACAGCCGTCGGCTGTGACCGTGAGTCGTTGACACTTGTTCTCTGTCCCGAGGTTCTGTCTGACTGACCTCTGGCTGACTTCCTTTTATATATATATCAAACACCTACGCGTTTTCTTTTGTTATCCTTATCAGCGGACACATCTATTTCCGTTTTTAACTTCTTTGTTCCTTTTACCGGGAAAAGGTCCTTTGTTATTTTTTTTGTCTTTTTCTTTGTTTCGGCTTAAAGGGAAAAACACTACTTCCGCTCGTACAATACAATAACATTTTTAAAGTTTAAAAAAACTATTTCCTCAAACGAATGTAGAGTTTTGAAGAAAAATCTTTTATGTTGGTAATTCTTTTATGTTAATTTACAATTTTCGCCACATGGGAGTTGTTACAGTTCCAAAATCAACCTACTAATGTACAGGGTTGGTGCAAGGTATCATGAGTTCCCTTTCCAAATCTATGATATGTCCCAACCCCCACTGTATTACAAGTCAATTTTCATAAAGTAGATAATTAAAAATTACAATGAAGAGATAAAACCAGCTTAGTACCCCGACCCCCCGGTCTGGGTTACAGAGGTTGTACAAAATAAGCCTGGGTATATGTAAAATTGATTATAGATTTTAGCTTTTAACTTAAAAAAGCTAAATATGACAAATATATATATATATATAAGAACACAGATTTCTTTGGAAGTTTGCCAAAATTTGTGAACCATACGTTTACACCTACATGAGGTAGGTATTTAATCACCTGTTTGTCATGGGTACGATATGACACAAGGTCACAAGTATTGAGCATCCAGTATTATTTGCGTTATTTGGACTATTGTCCTCATCTTCATTGTTATCTGTACAACGTTTCGGTCGATGTGCCCTCTGGTCTTCTTCAGGTATTTCTTGTCGGACGCGGAAGGTTCTTCTTGGACCCGGGAAGTTTCTTGTCTTAATTAGGAACCTTCTAGTCGTAATCGGGAGCCATCACAGAATTTGAACTACTTGAGCATCTGTTACATAATTTATGAGCAGTTATAAATTATGAACGTACCAGTAGTTAGAATTTCGAAATAGGGTCCGTTAACTTAAAATGACAGGATCAATGGAAAGTTACCCAACAGTTGGGATGGGTAATAACCTTTTATTTGACCCTTTGGCAGTGAGCAATTGGACACATGGGAATAGGTTTTAGTTTAGTTAGTCAGATGTGATGCAAATTTCAGAGTGGATGGACCTATAGGTCACCGCTCTGATGTCATTTCTACCTCTAAAGCGGAATCAATTGGGCAGGATTGAAAATAAAACTTGATCAAGAAACAATCAAGTCTTGTCGCTTTAATTAAATTTTAAACAAACAAGGTCCAGCCCTGTACAAAGAGGAATCAACCCCCAGCAGAGAAGTAAGCCCAACCAGAGAATGTTGCATCCAGATGAGTAGGGATGAGAGAGAGAGAAAGAGAAAGAGAAAGAGTGTGAGAGATGGGGGGAGATAGAAAGAAAGAGATAGAGAAAGAGTTAGAGAGAGGGAAGAAAGAGAGAAACGTGTGAGAGAGAGAGTGAGAGAGAAAGAAAGACAGAAAGAAAGAGAGAGAAGAAGAGAAAGAGATGGGGAGAGAAAGAAAGAAAAAGAGAAAGAGAAAGAGAGAAAGAAAGGGATATATATATATATATATATATATATATATATATATATAATAGAGAGAGAGAGAGAGAGGAGAGAGAGAGAGAAAGAGAGAGAGAGGGGGGAGGATGAAGGGATGATGCGATGTGTTAGTTTTTTCTGCAGAATATAAAGTAAGACTATCAACTATTGGTTGGCAACCTTCCGTCTATTTTAGACGATGGAGTAGTGTTCATTTAAAGTTTTTTTTTACCTACAGCTACGTGAGTGGCTGAACAGACCGATCCTTGAATGGCAGTCTCTGGAGCAGTGATTGCAGGTGATGCTTTCTGGAGATGCTGGAAATGCTGTTGTCTCTACTTCCTTTTAACTCTCTTTTCTGCAGATCGCACGGTCTTCTGCACAAGCCTCCCACGTGTTTATGTCGATGTGGCATGTCTTCATGTCTCTCTTGCAGACATCTTTGAAGCGTAGGCGTGGTCTCCCTGCCGGTCGGGTACCCTCCACTAGTTCACCATACAGTAGGTCTTTGGGGATGCGGCCTTTGTCCATCCTCCTGACATGGCCAAACCAGTGCAGACGTCTCTCGCAGGTGATGGTGGGCATGCTGTTTACGTTTGCTCGTTCCAGCACTTCTGTATTGGGCACTTTGTCCTGCCAGCGAATGCGTAGAATGCAGTGTAGGCATCTGAGGTGAAAGCTTTCCAGTTTCCTCACGTGACGTGAGTACGTGATCCCGGCTTCGCTGTCGTATAGGAGAGTACTGGGAACACACGCTCTGTAGACGCACATTTTGGTTCTCTTGTTAAGGCTGGGATTGTCCCATACTCACTGGCTCAATTTCGCCATGGCTGCCGACGCTTTTGCAATTCTGCTGTTGATGTCATCGTCGGTTTTATTATTATCATCTAATATATCTAACTGTCTGTCTGTCTGTCTCTCTCTCCATTATATACGCATTTTCAAATGAGTATATAACACATCCAGTCTTTTTCCTCCTCCTGCTGCTTTTCTTTCTCTTCCTCCTGCTGCTTTTCTTTCTCCTCCTCCTGCAGCTTTTCTTTCTCCTCTCCTGCAGCTCTTCTTTCTCCTCCTCCTGCTGCTCTTCTTTCTCCTCCTCCTTCTGCTGCTTTCTTTCTCCTCCTCCTGCTGCTCTTCTTTCTCCTCCTCCTGCAGCTTTTCTTTCTCCTCCTCCTTCTGTTGCTTTCTTTCTCCTCCTCTTTCTGCTCCTCCTGCTGCTTTTCTTTCTCCTCCTCCTGCTGCTTTCTTTCTCTCTCCTCCTGCTGCTTTCTTCTTTCTCCTCCTTCTGCTGCTTCTTTCTCCTCCTCCTGCTGCTTTCTTTCTCCTCCTTCTGCTGCTTTTCTTTCTCCTCCTCTTGCTGCTTTTTCTTTCTCCTCCTCCTGCAGCTTTTCTTTCTCCTCCTTCTGTTGCTTTCTTTCTCCTCCTCCTCCTGCCCTTCTTCTCCTCCTCCTGCTGCTTTTCTTTCTCCTCCTCTGCTGCTTTTCTTTCTCCTCCTCCTGCTGCTTTTCTTTC
The DNA here is from genome assembly GCA_023376005.1 of Doryteuthis pealeii. Classification (NCBI taxonomy): domain Eukaryota; kingdom Metazoa; phylum Mollusca; class Cephalopoda; order Myopsida; family Loliginidae; genus Doryteuthis; species Doryteuthis pealeii. The sequence goes on along the minus strand of CM042161.1, from coordinate 783,029 downwards.
TCCTCCTCCTGCTGCTCTTCTTTCTCCTCCTTCTGCTGCTTTTCTTTCTCCTCCTTCCTGCTTTTCTTTCTCCTCCTTCTGCTGCTTTTCTTTCTCCTCCTCTTGCTGCTTTTCTTTCTCCTCTTCTGCTGCTTTTCTTTCTCCTCCTCCTGCAGCTTTTCTTTTCTCCTCCTCCTTCTGTTGCTTTCTTTCTCCTCCTTCTGTTGCTTTCTTTCTCCTCCTCCTGCCCTTCTTTCGCCTCCTCCTGCTGCTTTTCTTTTCTCTTTCCTCATTCATCGCAACTAGAATCGGCTAGAATTGACATGCTTTAAAACTAAATAAACAAATCATATAACAAACAAAATCATATAAGTGGTCGTCCATTGCATTTCATTTTGCGCTAATACCCTTGAGAAAGGTATGAATCCTACTCTCCTTCCAGCTATGGGTAAATAGTAGGGCAGACTGGGCTCTTTAACCTTGACTAGGTAACCAGTCTAAGAGAAGGAAAACTCTGAATTTAAACCTGTTAAACTCCGCTTAAGAAATTGACCTTGTGTCAAATCCTGCTCGTGCGGAGGGGTTTGGTAATATATATAACAAAATCATATAAGTGGTCGTCCATTGCATTTCACTTAGCGCTAATACCCTTGGAAAGGTATGAATCCTACTCTCCTTCCAGCTATGTGTAAATAGTAGGGCAGACTGGGCTCTTTAACCTTGACTAGGTAACCAGTCTTGGAGAAGGAAAACTCTGTTAAACTCCGCCTAAGAAATTGACGTGTCGCATCCTGCTTGTGCGGAGGGGTTGGTAAATAAATATAACAGAGGATGCGACACAAGGTCAATTTCTTAAGCGGAGTTTAACAGAATTTTCCTTCTCCAAGACTGGTTACCTAGCCATGGTTAAAGAGCCCAGTCTGCCCTGCTATTTACCCATAGCTGTAAGGAGAGTAGGATTCATACCTTTCCCAACGGTATTAGTGCCATGTGAAATGCCAACAGCTTCGAACAGGAATTGAACTCGCGTTGACGAGTCCATTTCCTACGACTCTAACCATTAGACCACGCGCCTCAAAACAAAATCATATAAGTGGTCGTGCATCTACGCACCAACCCGGCTCATTGTTGCTCAAACTTGGTTATCTAATCAAAACTAGTGAGTCTCTTTGCATAGTCAGATGATAAAAGCCACACAAAGAAATACACAATTGATTATTCCTATATAGAAATCACTGTCTGTTTTGAGTAACTCAATAGAAAGTATTAAAGAGACCCCAATGCAGTGTATACACACGAGAGATGCAACTCTCAAATGTCCCATTAACACTATTGGTCTAAAATCTATAGCTAAACAAAGGTCAGTTTCAAGATGCTTTCTATTGTTTATTTTCCCTGGGGATATCGGAAGATGAAGATGGCTTCTTGCCCAGATGATTTATCATAGATATTAAGAAGCAGGAGGAGCGAAGAGATTCATTCATCTACGATTCGCAAATACCAATATTTGTAAAAGGTGTCTTTCATATTATTGATGATAATTCTTAATTACTTCATCAATATAGATAATTAAAAAGAAATAGAGAGAAAAATAATTTGAAACACAAATTTACTTGAGTCAAAAGTTTTGCAATATTTTGGTATGTACGAGTTTGCTGTGTATATATATATCATGTGACCAGAGCAGTTCAAACCATGAACTGTATCCATAGTGGTAGGTAGTGTTGTTGTTGGAATATTTTTGTATATATATATTAACCAACCCCTCCACAAGAGCAGGATGTGATACTATATACATATATATATATACATATACATATACATATATATATATATATATATATATATACATATATACATACATACATATATATGCGTGTTTATATGTGCGTGTGCATTTTTGTATACTGAGATAAGACTGAGGTATTGTCATATTCTAAAAAAATACGCATGCTAATACGCATCCAAGATATATAAAAAATTTCGGTTCTACATTCTCTCAACTAAGAAGACTAATTCACAGTAAAATAAAAGAACAAGATATAAAATTGTGACACAAGGTCAATTCTTTAAGCGGAGTTCAACAGGTTTGAATTCAGAGTTTCCCTTCTCCTAGACCAGTTGCCTAACCAAGGTTAAAGAGCCCTGTCTGACCTACTATTTATCTATAGCTGAAGGGAGAGTAGGATTCATGCCTTTCATTTCACTTAGCACTAATACCCTTGGGAAAGGTATGAATCCTACTCCCCCTCCAGCTATGGGTAAATAGTAGGGCAGACCGGGCTATTTAACCTTGTTTAGGCAACTGATCTAGGAAAAGGAAAACTCTGAATTCAAACCTGTTGAACTCCGCTTAAGAAATTAACCTTTCAATGATTCAGAAGAGTTCCTTTTATGGTTTGTCTCGTTTTGTTTTGTTTTATGGCATATCAACCTCAGTAGATCATTTAATGCCAGCAATGTTTTGAAAGATTCGTAGTTTGGAAGAAATTTTTTCAAACTCAATTTTTTTTACAAACTCATTTTTTATTTAACCCATAGATGGGACCCTAACAGGTACTACCACTCCTCGTCAGAGTGGGTATTTGCCTCATGCCTCACTTGTATGGGCTGGGCAAAAGGCCTCGTTTTAACGTGGGCCCACCCACAAGCCGAAGCTCATGGGTGGGAAAGAACAAAAATTGCGTCGTTGCCTGGGGTCGACGCTATTATTAAACTCTCGATAAGTCCAGCGGCCGAAGCTCGCTGAACCCCCGGTGTTAACCGGAAAACCGAATGTGCAATGAGTTCATAAAAAAAGAGTGGAGTAATGGTGATGAAGGAGTGCTCCACTGTTGTAAAGGGAAGTAACCCTCACGTATGCAAATGAGATACGTATAAAGGAACAACAGAGGATTAGCTCAGAGTGATGCGAGTTGATCTCCAACCACGAACGTTGTTTCGTATTCTCAGATTGCAAACACACGTGCGACAACTTTCAAGATAAGTAATCTTACCAAGAGACTTTTTTTACCTTGCCGACCGGAAGCCGTTTTTATTTTGTTATTTGTATTATTTGTAATAAACTATTATTACAACTACTCAATCTTCTCGTTTAGGTATTTCCAATACATAACATCCACATACTCCAGAACTGGAACCTCACCATCAGTGATGTTTCTCTAATGAGAGACATAACCTTTTAGAAAGTACTTGCTAAATTTCTCATTTAATAGCAAAGAAAGTCATTTTGTAATTTAATTGACTTCTATTTAATGTGAATTTGCCTGTGGGAATTTTCATTTGTTTTTAACTTTGATTTTCTTGTTTTGATACAAGTAAATCTACACATTTTCTATTTTCTATTTTTTCATTAAAAAAAAACAAAACAAATGCACCTTTTAAATTGCATACACTTGTATCACAATTTTAGTGCAAATTATTTTTTATTGATAATTATTGGTATTCATTAGTCACTTTCTTGCAAACAAATAAATGAATGGTAATGTGATTTTTAGGATGTCACTCTTCTGGTTTAGCAAGAAAACTTGGTCGACACTGCTCAACAAATTTGTTTTTGAAAAATATAAAACAGTTCCTCCTTGTCAAAAAAATGCTGTATTTCCTCTCCTCTTCTTTCCTCTTACCTCCTCCTGCTGCTTTTCTTTCTCCTCCTCCTCCCCCTCCTGCTTTTCTTTCTCCTCCTCCTCCTGCTGTTTTTCTTTCTCTCCTCCTTCTGCTTTCTTTTTCTCCTCCTCCTTCTGCTTTTCTTTTTCCTCCTCCTGCTGCTGCTTTTCTTTCTCCTCCTCCTTTTGGTTTTCTTTCTCCTCCTCATGCTGCTTTTCTTTCTCTTCCTCCACCACTTTTCTTTCTCCTCCTTCTGCTGCTTTTCTTTTCCTCCTCCTGCTGCTTTTCTTTCTACTCCTTCTGCTGCTTTTCTTTCACCTCCCCTGCTGCTTTTTTTCTCCCCCTCCTGCCGCTTTCTTTTTCCTCCTCTTGCTGCTCTTCTTTTTCCTCCTCCTCCTGCTTTTCTTTCTCCTCCTCCTCCCCTCCTGCTTTTCTTTCTCCTCCTCCTGCTGTTTTCTTTCTCCTCCTCCTTCTTTTTCTTTTTCTCCTGCTTCTGCTTTTCTTTCTCCTCTTCTTGCTGCTTTTCTTTCTCCTTCTCCTGCTGCTTTTCTTTTTCCTCCTCCTGCTGCTCTTCTTTTTCTTCTCCTTCTGCTTTCTTCTCCTCCTCCTGCGCTTTTCTTTTTCCTCCTCCTCTGCGCTTTTTTTCCTCCTCCTCCTGTCGCTTTTCTTTCTCCTCCTCCTGTCGCTTTTCTTTCTCCTCCTCTTCTGCTTTCTTTCTCTTCTCCTGCTGCTTCTTTCTCCTCCTCCTGCTGCTTTTCTTTCTCTCTCCTGCTGCTTTTCTTTCTCCCCTCCTCCTGCTGCTTTTCTTTCTCCTCCCTCTGCTGCTTTTCTTTCTCCTTCTCCTGCTGCTTTTATTTTTCCTCCTCTCTCCTCTGCTCCTGCTGCTTTTCTTTCTCCTCCTCCTGCTGCTTTCTTTCTCCTCCTCCTGCTGCTTTTCTTTCTCCTCCTTCTGCTGCTTTTCTTTCTCCTCCTCTCCTGCTGCTTTTCTTTCTCCTCCTCCTGCCACTTTTCTTTCTCCTCCTCCTGCCACTTTTCTTTTTCCTCCTGCTACTGCTTTTCGTTCTCCTCCTGCTGCTGTTTTCCTTTCCCCTCCTGCTGCTGCTTTTCTTTCTCCTCCTCCTGCTGCTTTCTTTCTCCCCCTCTGTTCTTCTTCTCCTCCTCCTGCTGCTTTCTTTCTCCTCCTCCTGCTGCTTTTCTTTCCTTCCCTCATTCATTCTTTTCTCTTTGTTTCCTTCTTCTCTCACTGATGCCTGTTCACCTGTTACATAATTGATGGGTATACCATCAATTTTGAACAGTAAGTGTAGAAAATATATTTGAATTCAAATCAGGAAAATATAATTCAAATTCAGACCTAGCCATTTGAACAGGGAGATTTGATTGACAAGTCGTAACCTTAGCTCTGACCTTCTTTTCTGGTTTGCATGCAACCGTGAGATGGGCTTTTAGTTCTAGTCAGTCTGCAGTGAATCATCAAGATATAAAGATGTAGTAAACGAGACTCACCATGCGTGGTTAGTGGATCCAGAACTTAAGAAATAAAAACGTAATTCACTAGATAAATGTCTTGTGTTGGTCACTAAAAACTAACCGACAGTGCAAGGCATCACCAACATCTTTAGATGAAGAAACCAGAAGACAACAACTAAGAAGTCAGTACCAGACCGATAGACAGAACCCTACTCCGGTGAATAGATACCAAGTCATGAAAAATTAAGAAGAAATACAGAAGGAGCCTTGAATCAACTAACATACTACTCATAAGTAAGAAGTATATACAGACAAAGATTAAAGTAAAGTAGATAAGATTAAATATGAGGGACACAACCACGGGTGTCCCTCTCATAAGAAATATAGTCCATGTAATAATATGGTAAATAACACACGAAATGACCATTCCTCTCTTCAGGTAAACTAGTGTCTTATACCCCCACCAATATACCTTAAATGCATTCTCCTATAAGAAGGCACCTCTCCTTCTTTCTAGCTTTTCATTAGTCACAGTATGCCAGCAAACACTCCTCAACCACATGTCCAGTTCCAGCATGTCAGTAAGTACTTTTCGACCACAGGTAAGTAGACCAGTTTGGGTTTAATGTGAATTTTATTTTACTCTGTTAATGAGTAAAGTATAGTAAACTCAGTAGATTGTCCTATTGTCAGTATCAGCTGAACAGCAAGCAAGTCTATCCCTTTTTTTGCTCCCAGATATTTTACCACACAGATCAGATTAACAAAGTTGTGTAACTCATGCGCTGAGTTGGCAGGACCGGTATCGAACACGGAACCTTGTGATTCCCAGGTGAATGCTTTACAGACTGAGCTAAATTGGCCCCTCAAAATTGAGTAGATGAGTAAGTACCAGAAGGACTATTCACTTAAAAATCATATATACAATAAAAAAACAAAAACAAACAAACAAAAAACACAATACTTGGCATTAAATTAAAGGAAGTGCGTGGTGTAATGGTTAAAGTCATGGGAAATAGACTCGTCACCCCGAGTTCAAATTCTGGACATGGTAATTGCATTTCACTTAGCGCTAATACCCTTGGGAAAGGTATGAATCCTACTCTTCCTCCAGCTATGGGTAAATAGTAGGGCAGACTGGGGTCTTTAACCTTGGTTAGGCAACCGGTCTAGGAGAAAGAAAACTCTGAATTCAAACCTGTTGAACTCCGCTTAAGAAATTGACCTGGTGGAAGGCCCAGGTTTTCTGCGGAGGGTGGAAGCGGATGTGTTCCTTCCCCCACCCCCGGGACCACAAACAGAAGAAGAGAAAATTTGTTGTTTTTTTTTTCGTCTGGGCCTTGGTCGGAGGCGGACGTGGGTCTCTAGAGGTCACACGGTGACATGTCTAGGATAGCAACGAACAGCGCGCATGAACGCGAACGATATAACAGCTTGACTTTATTCTCTCTCTCTCTCTCTCTCTCTCTCTCTCTCTTCTCTCTCTCTCTTCTCTCTCTCTCTCTCTCTCTCTCTCTCTACTTCTCTCTGAAAAAGAACCCACGAGCATAGAAAGAAATAAACAACCCCTTGTTGACTCTACGACTTCTGCATTCTGTTCCTTTGAACTAACAACTATTAGTACTAACGACTACTACTACAACTTGGCCCCTACGCAACACCATCTACAGGGGATGTAGTTGGTATATTCTAGGCTCTACCAATAGTGCAGTAGTACATTTTGGAAAGTTTTGGTATGTTTTCGGCTGTGATATTAGTACAATTGATAAATTTCTTTTGGCAGCTCTTGTGTTTGGAAGAGTTGCCAAGACTAAAGTAGTAGATTTTCTGCCTGTTCAAATACTTACGAGTTTAACTTCTATTGAATACAACTGATCAGGACTATAGAAAGAGGTGGTCATAAATATTGGAACAAAATCCACTTTTTAAATCAAGGGAAATGATTTTGAACAGGTGAGATTGGGGGGGGGGCGAGTGGTTAGGACAAATTTACTTATTCGTCTGGCAATTCTTCCCAACATTAATGTCAGATCGCCTTTCATTCTGAATAAAAGTTTAGAGGATTTGTTTGTTTGTTTTGTTTACGGCATATCAACCTCAGTGGGTCATTTAATGCCGATAAAGTTTGGAAATAAATCAATTCTTAATGGATAATACAATTTTTTTATAAATACATTTTTTTTATTTAACCCATAGATGGGACCCTAACAGGTACTACCGCTCCGGGTCAGAGTGGACCAGGGTGCAATGGTGATGAATGGGGTGCTCCACATTCCCCAAACCTCCAAAACTGGAACCTCACCATCAGATAGAGTTTAACGTCATTCCCAGGACATGTAGACCCGCAGCCACCGCCTTCTAGCACCCATATGATAAAAAGGGGTTGGGGTTTGCCATAAGGGCAATAGGTTGGGAAAATCATATAGATGTTAGGGCTTGACGTGACCAGCCGATTGATCAGAGGGGGCCTCTCCGACCGCCCGTCTAGCCCAAGATGGGGCCAATGTGGAGTATTGCATGTCATGAACTGCTCAAAAGTTTAGAGGAAGCAAAAATATTGTAGCGGCTAATGTACAGGACTGTAACATTGTAGTAAGCGAGTTCAAACCCCAGTCACACTGTTACTGATGTATATTATACAAACGGAAATAGGGTCTTCCTGTTGGATCGAGGCAGGGAGAAGACGAAAAGAGTAACAAAGGACTTTTTCCGGGTAAAGCGAACAAAGAAGGATGGGTAACAACAAGTTCGGAAATAGATTTGTCCGCTGATAAAGATAACAAAAGAAAACGCGTAGGCGTCTGATATATATATATATATATATATATATATATATATAAAAGGAAGTCAGGGATCCCAGGTCAGTTAGACAGTCAGACAGCGGACGGCGAACAGAGCACAGAGAGAGACTGTCACCACGGTCCATCGCTGCCAGCGGGCAGTGAGGTTCGTCCACCCCTTCCACCTCACCAACGCTAGTCATCTCAATAGTAGTAGTCATTGTCAACCCTTTGGGCATTCCTATT
>CM042161.1:732448-769948 GCA_023376005.1 Doryteuthis pealeii | reverse complement strand
CGTTTATTTCTTGTCAACTGGCTCTAGCTGATAATCGCGGTTAATCACCCATATCTAGGAAAAAGATACGATAAGATCTTTGAAGAATAATGACAAAATATTTTCGTAAGATTAAGGGGTTCGGGAAGAGAGACAGCGGGGACATTTTCAGTTAAAGTGGGTACAATGGGTGTGTTTAAGTTCACACAGAGAAATGCGATGGTGTATCGAGTTCAAATGCACGGAACAGTGAAGACTTCATCTCCCCTGGGAGACTTCTTCCATTCGTTAATCATGATAAAATAAGATCATTGTATCCCCCCAAAAAAAAAGAGATAATAATAAATAAATAAAACAATCTGGACTCCGCGTGGTTGGGTGGAGTGGGAAACAAGTAGGGACATGTCCACCTGGCGGTTGAGAGGGGAACTGTATTAATTAAAGGTATAAAAACAAGACATCTTGATTACTTTTAGTTGTCGTTGAGGATTTACTGGGTTAGGGTTGACGTCAATTATAAAAAGAGAAAAAAAACTCATTGAGTGAATAAGTCGTTTAGTTGGCGGGTTGAGACAAAACATCAAATGATAAGAGACTTAATATCAACATCTAAAGTGTAAAGTACAACAAATGGCCAACCTCTGGTTGAATTAAAACATGACCGACATCTTATTGTAAATCTCCAAAGGAACGTCCGTCCGTACACCTAAGACTCTTATTTCCGGCTCGATTTCAACCAGACCTTCAGAAATTGTCAGGGTTATTCCTGCAAAGACTTTAAACTATACGTGAATATTACGCTCAAACTTATTGTTCAACAAAATATCTCGTTTAACCTTTCTTTATATCTAACTGTTCTTCTCAACATAAAAGTTATCATCTTTCAAAATGTTGCAAGTCTATATTCGCTCTCTCTCTCTCTCTCTCTCCTCTCTCTCTCTCTCTCTCTCTCTCTCTCTCTCTCTGTCTATATATATATATATATATATATATATATATATATATATAAATCCGAAGCGTAATAGCGTCTACAAAAGTAACCGACGTTATTTGCAGTCCAGAATATAACATCAAGAAAGGATCTTCAAATAAACACCATAAGATCTAATTTGACAGCCTGATGATTGCGACCTAGCAAGACAACCTGGGTAGCTGTCTATAATAAGCATTCACTTTTAATAAAAATCAACAAATTAAATAAATAAATAAATATATATATATATATATATATATATAAGTAAAGAAATAACAAAAGACTTAGAGATTTAGCATTATAGTCTATTTCAGCGAGCTCTCAAACTGCGACAGGTTTTTAAATAAAACTCTTGTGTCGTAAGGAAGATTTCTTCTCTGGACTCTGGATTATATATATATATTAGAAAAGTATATATAGATATCCTACTTAAGTTTCACCCAAAAAGGATCATCAGGGTTAATTGTGATGAATTAATCAAGAAATTGATTATTTAAAGACAATTGCGGAAGTGAATTATACAATTATAGCCGTTTAAAACAGTTTCGTAGTGAAGATGAACGCTAGACAGTTGCGTCATTCAAAAATCAAATATAATATATATATATATATATATATATATATATATATATATATATACCAAAACCCTTGCGGTAAGAAAAAAAAAACGGCAAATAGTTTGATTGTAAAAATATACTACCAAACATCACCTGGGGAGAAAAAAATGTTTGAAAAAAAAGAAAAGACCAAGATAGTCGTACCAACCGAAAGTAATCGATTGATACTATAATACTCGGCCAAAATAAAATAAATAAATAAAAACAATTTATATGTATATATATATAAGGAGGGAAATACAATTTTTTTAACTCTTTTCACTCAGACCGGCAACGTGTACAGATGGGATAGACAGCTGCTACCCTAACCTTAGGTTAGAGGGTTTTACCCCCTACCTGCTTGCTGCTAGTAAATTGTTATGCGCATATTTAATTTCATAAAATATTCCTGTATCTGTTTTATACACCTTCTATTCGTACATGTACTCTTTTTGTATCTCTTTCTCTGAATGTATCTCCGTCACTTACGGAATAAATATATTGTTATCTTTTGACCTTTGTCGGAATGATTTTTATGTATACGCATGTACCCACGTTGGGAGGTTACTTAAAGCCTTCCAACGTTAATGTAACATCACCTCCCTTACATGTTATACCTCTAATAATACCAGCCTAAACCATAATATATCCCCACTTTGTTGGCACTTCAAGCTTTGATGACGATCTGGTCCATTTACGATTCAACCTTTAGGTATTGCACAATTTTCATCTGTAAACAGAACTTTCGAGAAATCGACATTCATGTTCTCCTTTGCCCATTAAAAACGTATTTGTACGTGTACTTTTTGTTGCATACCTCTTTCATTACTTACTTCTATTCTTATTCTGGCGTCTTTGATATCTTAAGTACTATTCCATGGATAGTCCCGCCCGTGATATGAAAAGGGCCATCCCATTAGAAATACAGGTGATTGACAATAATCTTATGCAACCGCATAAATTATGTAACATTTTGTCAACTGAGGTTTTGTTACTGGTCTCACTGATGTTTCAACCTTTTTCATAAGAGAGTACTTCTGAACACTTGCTTCTTCAATGCTCCTGAAAAATGCTCCACCGTTCAGGTCTGGGTTATTTACAGCTTTAAGTTTCATTCTTGACAAAGAACGTTGGGAATCAATCCTCAAGTGACGCCTATCGATCCACTTATGCACCAGATATTTTAACAGTTTTGAAAAGTTTATAAATCTCATTATAATGGATATTGTGTGTTTTTCTGTCTGTAACCGAAACTATATTCCTACTCAAGTCACAATTCTCTTAGTTATTGACATCAAATTCTCCATGATTTTATTTTTATCTAAACCTCAATTATTAATAAAATTCTCTTACATTATTAATACTGTTAACTATGTCTACATAGTAACAACATGCAATTATATTTATATATACAATAAAATAGCGGTTTACAGTGTAAAATAATATTACAGAATATAAGCAAAAATCTCTTCAATGAATCTTAAATGAAATCCATTAACAAGAGAAAATAACTGTCATTTTATTCTTTACTTCCTCTTTTAACTAAATACTTAAATTAGAAAAAATAACAATGAAAGACGAGAGTGATGGAAGAGTAAGTTTCAGTTGTTCTATCTTTCGATTATACTCCCTCTGTTTCAAATCTTTTATTATACTCCCTCTGTTTTAAATCTTTTATTATACTCCCTCTGTTTCAAATCTTTTTATCTATATTCTTATTTAGTTTCATTAGCCTTTCTAATTTAATACAATATTTTATTACATGAAAACTTAAATACTTGCATCCGAAGGGTGCATATATTTGCTAGTAATCTTAACGTCTGAATTATAAGAATACAAGAAAAAACTGCACAGATACTCGATGCTGCACAGAGGACCTCCGGAAGACATTGTATGATAGGGAAGGTTGGCGAGAGATTGTCATGGATATCCATGCTGCTAGCACAACATAACGATTATGATAATAATGCTAAATCTTAAATTCAAATATTGAAATAGAAAAGAAACAATGAGGTTATGATTTGGGCCATTTTGCTAAGAGTTTATGTGTAACTTCATTAAGAAAAGCATTGAGATTTTTTTTCTTCCTTTTAAGGTCTTGAAAAGTTTGCTTGAAATTAAATAAAACTATCTCAGATTTCATGAGAAAATATCGTTGCCCTATATTCTTAATGTAAATTTGCCTTTAGAATGTTCAGATCGCATGGTATATTTCTCAGAAGAGGTCAAGTCACATTTGCGACCCATAATTGCACAATTATAATGATAATCGTTAATAGCCTGACGAAACTTCGATATTGTGTTAATATTGCAAATGGCCACCGTTTGTTTAGCGGAGAACAATACAGTTTTTATTCAGCCTACGAATATATCTATTCCCGTTATACTGTGAACGTTTAGTTAAATTCCGATATGTATTTTTTTGAAAAATGAAAAAAAATATCACCTCGTTGATAAATTAATTAGATTCTCACACGGCTAATTTGTCTCATGATATATATCTATATGTTTGTGTTGTCTGGTGTGTCTTGTATCGTTTCCTGTGAGCGTCCAAGGGTGGTCATGTCCATGGGCTTAGCTTCACGCTATCAGACATGACCTCCCTTCAATAGTAGTTTAACAAAAATAAAGTTTTTCTTTTACTTATTCTTTATAACTTGTACCTACTATTGATAAAAATAAATTTCTTATTTCTTATTTCTTTATTATGGAGTTTTTTTCTGCAGTGATCACATAGTCGCTTTCCGAACTAATGAAATATATCGTTGACTATTTGGAAGTGGTTTTTTTTTTTTTTTTTGCCTGTAGATTTTGTCCCGTTGTATCCGAAGTCCGTTGATTGGAGGGTCATTAGATAAGAGTTTAGACTTTACATAGTCATTCTTCCGTTACCATTACTCTCAAGTCTACTGTGACCCGGAGTGCAAATTGTTGTTAGGGTCCCATCAATATGTCAAATAGATTTGGTTTAGATGATTTTTTTCTGGTGATAAGCTATAATGAAATCCTAATCTCTGGGTCGGCTTTATTTTTAGGTGACGCAAGTATTTGTGTAATTTACCAACGCTGTGTTTAGTCTTTGTGGTTTGTTTCTTTGGGTCATTAGTCTTTCAGTTGTCCTGCTGGGTGTGTGTGTGGAGGGGGTCTCATTCTCCCTCACCTCTTGGTGTCCTATGGGGTTATTCTTTTGATTGATTATGTCAGAAGAGTGATGGTGTTGCCGGTAATGGTATTTAAAAAAGAAAAAAAAAGAAATCAATCAGTATATAGTGTGTGTGTGTGTGTGTGTGTGTGTGTGTGTGTCTTTGATTGAAAAGTTGAGGAAAAACGGATAACACAAAACAACTTCATTCAATTGATATTTCTTCGTCAGATGATTTATTTGTATATAAATAAATCATATATATATATATATGTATATATATATATATATATATATATATATATATATATATATATATATATATATATATATATATATATATATATATATTATTATATATATATATATATATATATATATTATATATATATATATATATATATATATATATATATATATATATTATATTATATATATATATATTATATATATATATATATATATATATATATATATATATATATATATATATATATATATATTATATATATATATATATATATATATATATATATTATATATATATATATTTTGTATAGAATAATTTTGTATAGAATAAAATTTTGTATAAAATTTTATATAAAATAAAATTTTATATAAAATAAAATTTTTGTATAAAATAAAATTTTGTATAAAACAAAATTTTGTATAAAATAAAATTTTATATAAAATAAAATTTTGTATAAAACTTTGTATAAAATTTGGTATAAAATACAATTTTGTATAAAATAAAATAAATCATATATATAAATAAATTATATATATATATATATATATATATATATATATATATATATATATATATATATATATATATATATATCTTTGACACTGTCTATATCTTATAATGCAGCACATTACAAGAAGACCTAATGTTAACAAATAAAAGTTGTTTTCTTAAACAAACACGGACAATGTGGCAATGCATACTCGCCATTTCTAGACATCATGAAAAATTTATATCTTTGGAATTTTCTGATGTCTGTACTATCCAAGAATCCTGAATTTCTAAATCATTTGGGTCAGGTAATCTTTTCACCTGCCGAGAAGAAATGCTGGGTTGTTTTATGACATTCTAATGACATCATTTGAATGTCACTGGATGGCATTATTCAAAGCCGACTGGAATGGTTTACTGCATACAGAAAACAGGTTGAACATTTATTTGGTTCCATTAAACAGAATGTGTAGATTCTTGTGTTGCTTAAGTCCATGTTGGCATCTATATGGAATCATGGTTTCCTTCTCCACTGTAGCTGTCTCTCTTTATAATCTATTCTTATGTACATATGTATGTATATATTTACCAACTCCTCGACATGAGTAGGATGCGACACAAGGTCAATTTCTTAAGCAGTGTTTAACAGGTTTAAATTGAGAGTTTTCCTTCACGTAGACTGTATACCTAACCAAGGTTAAAGAGCCCATACTGCCTTACTATTTACCCAAAGCTGGAGGGAGAGTAGTTAGATGCTGTTCATAGCTATCTATCTCAGTCTGTTCATATCTATCTCAGTCTTATCTATCTATCTATCTATCTATCTCATATATATATATATATATATATATATTATATATACTATATATATATATATTTATCTCTGTTCATATCGGTCTCAGTCTAGTCCTTTCTATCCATCAATCAATCTATCTCAGTTTGTTCATATCTATCTAAGTCTAGTCTTATCTATCTATCTATCTATCTATCTCAGTTTAATCCTATCTATCTATCTATCTATCTATCTATCTATCTATCTATCTCAGTTTAATCTTATCTATCTATCTATCTATCTATCTATCTATTTGACACTATATATTTATATAGTACAATGCTGCTAACAAGAAAAACTAGTATAAATTTAACAATAAAATCCTGTGGATACTGGATGCTATCAATAGGACTTGCCAAGAGTAAAGGCCAATAGGGATGAATTGCAAGGGTGGGTCAATGAAATGTGTGCTGCCAGCCAACCTTAATGATGATGATGATGATTATGATGATGATGATGATGATGATTTTAGAAAAAAACTTTTCATAAAGATTGTTTGGTGTGTACTTATTCATGGGCATTACTGTAAATAATACCTAATAATATCCATTTGGTTGTATAATAATGTTGTACGAGAAATAATAAAATACTGATGTCTTTTGGTTTCCTTTTATAAACGAAAATTGGTTGAGAGCAGCAAAGACCAAAGTTTAATCAAATAAATACCCTTTTTTTTGTCCAAGAGAAGGTTAAGAAAATTTTACCCTTCATTTTTTTCATAAGAAGAGTATAATAAAATATAAGAAGATAAATCAATGACAAACAAAACAAAAATAATAATAATAAACAACATAAATTAATAAAGATAAAACATAATAATTTATTATGTAACTGTATATGCATACACGCACGAAACACATACCCACATGCACAATGGAGAATTATTAATGAAACAAATCTACAACGAGAAGACTAATGCGAAACAAGCACTCAAATCTATAGCCCAGCAACCCGCCCACACATACAAACACACAAGCCATTGCACACTAGTTGTTAACGAATAAGATTTACACTAGATATTGATGAATTTAACTATTTTACCTTTTTTCTAACACACACACATACACACACATACAGACTTATAGACAAGGTAAATATGAAACATTAAAAAAAAATTAAATGAATAAATAAATATATATTAATCTTATTATAATGGAGATTGTGTGTTTTTCTGTCTGTAACCGAAACTATATTCCTACTCAAGTCACAATTCTCTTAGTTATTGACATCAAATTCTCCATGATTCTATTTTTTATCTAAACCTCAATTATTAATAAAATTGTCTTACATTATTAATACTGTTAACTATGTCTACATACTGACAACATGCAATTATATTCATATATATACAACAAAATAGCGGTTTACAGTGTGTACGGGAAGGCTAATTTGCATATTAATATTAAAAAATCGAATTTAATAAATATGTGCTTAGTATTATTGATTTCTAACTGTTTGGTTTTATTTTAATGAGTATAAGCAAAAATCTCTTCAATGAATCTTAAATGAAATCCATTAACAAGATAAAATAACAGTCATTTTATTCTTTACTTCCTCTTTTAACTAAATACTTCAATTAGAAAAAATAACAATGAAAGACAAGAGTGATGGAAGAATAAGTTTCAGTTGTTCCATTTTTTATTATATTCCCTCTGTTTCAAATCTTTTATTATACTCCCTCTGTTTCAAATCTTTTTATCTGTATTCTTAATTAGTTTCATTAGCCTTTCTAATTTAATACAATATTTTATTATATTAAAACTTAAATACTTGCACCCGGAGGGTGCATATATTTGCTAGTAATAATAATAATAATAATAATAATAATAATAATAATAATAAATGATTAAATTGATTTATATTACATCCAACACGAAATATTATACATCACAATGTCCACCAAACACAAATACGCTCTTTAATACGCACATACACACGTGCAATCCCGCGCTAGGATACAGTCATAACGTCACAACCAACACGCATTTTCATGGACACGCGCATGACAACATACCCGCAAGTACAAAAAAAAAACCCGCATTCACGTAAACATACAACACGAGAATACAGTTATATAAAAATACCATCATTTTCAAAAAAAAAAATTAATTTAAAAAGAAATGCCATAACTAGACTGCTTCAGTTCCAGTGATCTTTTGAAAAAGAGATATTATCTCGCAAATTCAAGAATTAAATACAGGTTAACACACAACATCATTGTTACCGTATTATTATTTTTTCTTTACACCTGCATTGTGATAGCCTTCTAAATCAACCTCCTAATAATAATTTACATTTTTTGCTTGAAGGCAGTTACAATGCGTATATCGTATAAAATTCGATAATTAATGAGAATAAATGCCGAACTCGGCAAATATTGCCCCCTACGCAGAACACCGTACAGCAGCTGTTTCAACTTTATTAAGTCTCATCAGCGATGTAAATATTACGATTTCCCTCCGACAGAAATCGAAACCGGGAACTCAGCACGCAGAGTCAGAGACTTTACCACTGGGCCACCAATACGCAGCGAACGATATATGCGAAATTAGCTTGTCATGGGTAAATACGTCACTATTACTACTACTATACAAAGCAGACTAGAAGCATTGTTGAGTAAAGTATATTATTATTTATATTTTTTGCTTGAAGGCAGTTACAATGCGGATATCGTATACAATTTGATAATTAATGAAAATAATCATGACAAGCGAACTCGGCAAATATTGCCCTCTACGTAGTATACTTTACTCAACAATGCTTCTAAAGCAAATTACCTTAATCTCATTCCTCATGCCGGAGCATAGGCCTAAAATTTGCGATCCTCTCAACGTCCACTCTGCTTTGTATAGTAGTAGTAATAGTAACATATTTACCCTTGAAAAAGCTAATTTCGCAAATATCGTTCGCTGCTTATTGGTGGCCCAGTGGTAAAGTCTCTGATTCTGCATGCTGAGTTCCCGGTTTCGATTCTGTAGAGTTCGCTTGTCATGATTATTTTCATTAATTATCGAATTTTATACGATATACGCATTGGAACTGCCTTCAAGCAAAAAAATATAAATAATAATAATATACTTTATTCAATAATGCTTCTAAAGCAAATGACCTTAATCCCATATATATATATAATAATAAATTATGCTGTGTTTTATTAATTTGTTGGTTTGTGACTGGAGTTTTTTTTTGTTCATTTAGTAATAGAAATAACTGGGTGACCTTTGCAGCAGGTGAATGGCGACATGAGGGACGGTCGGCTAGTGCTGTACCAAGGTACCTAATATATCACACAAAGGCTGGTCAACAAGTTCTGTACCAAAGAACCTGGCATGTTACATGATGAGAAGCAAAAGCAGAAGATTGAAGAGATTTTCATTCTCTTTTTTTTTTCTCCGGTGCCAAATAAATCTTGTCCTATCTGACAACTTTATATCTTCTGACTGATGGACAACCCGCCACTGATATCTAGGAATAGTAATAATAAACCATTTGTTATAAATCTGAGATTCGTATGTTATTATTTTTCATAGCCACAAAACACGGCTGTATAACATTTGTGGGTTGTTTTCTACCAAGTTTATTAGTACTAGCAAATATATGCACCCTCCGGGTGCAAGTATTTAAGTTTTAATATAATAAAATATTGTATTAAATTAGAAAGGCTAATGAAACTAAATAAGAATACAGATAAAAAGATTTGAAACAGAGGGAGTATGATAAAAGATTTGAAACAGAGGAATATAATAAAAAATGGAACAACTGAAACTTACTCTTCCATCACTCTCGTCTTTCATTGTTATTTTTTCTAATTGAAGTATTTAGTTATAAGAGGAAGTAAGAATAAAATGACAGTTATTTATCTTGTTAATGGATTTCATTTAAGATTCATTGAAGAGATTTTTGCTTATATTCATTAAAATAAAACCAAACAGTTAGAATCAATAATAATACTAAGCACATATTTATTAAATTCGATTTTTTTAATATTAATATGCAAATTAGCCTTCCATATACACTGTAAACCGCTATTTTGTTTATATATAAATATAATTGCATGTTGTCAGTATGTAGACATAGTTAACAGTATTAATAATGTAAGACAATTTTATTAATAATTGAGGTTTAGATAAAAATAAAATCATGGAGAATTTGATGTCAATAACTAAGAGAATTGTGACTTGAGTAGGAATATAGTTTCGGTTACAGACAGAAAAACACACAATCTACATTATAATAAGAGATGTATAATATTACTAGCAAAATAAAAAGACACCCTCCGCGCAATGTAAAAATATTTTTTTTAAATATATCGCCTGAGGGGATGGGAGCTGATTTTTCAATGTCATAGAGTGTGTACCATAAGTATGTAAAATCGTCAAATGTATTAAAGGAGTAAAAAAAAAAAAAAAGAAGGAAAGACAATTTGAAATGGAAACAGTTCCGATAACTTTAAATATTATATTAGAATAAAACAATCTCTATATAAACTAGCAAATGTATGCACCCTCCGGATGCAAGTATTAAGTTTTCATGTAATAAAATATTAGATTAATTTAGAAAGGCTAATAAAACTAAATAAGAAGGCAGATAAAAAGATTTGAAACAGAGAGGGTATAATCAAAAAATAAAACAACTGAAACTTACTCTTCCCCCACTCCCGTCTTTCATTGCTAAATATTCCTAATTTAACTATTTAGTTAAAATAGAAAGTAAAGAATACAATTAAAGTTATTTCTTCTTGTTAATCGATTTCTTTTAAGATTTATCCACGAGATTTTTGCTAATATTCATTAAGATAAAACCAAAGAATTAGAAATCAGTAATACGAAGCACATATTTATTAAAATCAGATTTTTAATATCAATATGCAAATTAGCCTTCCCATTCACACTGTAAACTGCTATTTTGTTGTATATATAAATACAATTGCATGTTATTCTTACGTAGATATTGTCAACAGTATTAATAATGTAAAACAATTTTTATTAATAATTGAGGTTTAAATAAAAATAAAATCCTGTAGAATGTGACGTAAATAACTAAGGGAATTGTGACTTGAATAGTAATATAGTTTCGGTTACAGACAGACAACCCCACAATCTCCATTATAATAAGATGTATAATATTACTAGCAAAATAAAAAGACACCCTCCGGGCGATGTAAAAATATTTTTTTAAATATATCGCCTGAGGGGATGGGAGCTGATCTTTCAATGTCATAGAGTGTGTACCATAAGTAATTAAAATCGTAAATGTAAAATGTAAAAAAAAGGAGTAAAAAAAAACGAAGGAAAGACAATTTGAAATGGAAACAGTTCCGATAACTTTAAATATTATATTAGAATAAAACAATCTCTATATGAAATATATAACGCCGGGCATTTATTTATTGAAACAATGAGGATTGTCTAACGTTGCATGCTCACATTTTGAGTATATTTATTCTATGTTATGACGTTGGATTATGTGTTGGGTAATGTGACGTAAGCAGTGACGCAGTTTTTGTTACAAACACCGGAAGCGAATCTTCATTATTAATATTATGTGTTTCTTTGAGTCCATAGACTTATTCTTTGTCAAAGCGCTTAAATTCCTTCTGTCTGAATTCCTCCGCGGCAGACGTCAGATAAGTGTGGATGTATTGCAGAAATATGTGGTTAGATATTCTATGTAGTCTGTGTGGTTGCTAATGGCAACTAAAAACCAATTTAGTTTAGAAGGATGAAGATAAGTAAGAGTCGACAACAGATAAAAAAAATTCACAAAAAGGAAAAAAAGGAAAATATAAATAAGATATAAAAGGAATATAAACAGAGGGCGGCAGATATACCTACCACGTTTTAAATTGCCACCTAGATGATACAAGTGAAGTTAGGCAAGTAGTAATGGTAGCTCCATCTAGCTAATATCTTACCATTATCTTGGGTTCTACAGCATGACAAAACTTAGATTATTTTAGGCTGAAGATGGTTTTCTTTTATTCATTTTTTTTTGGATATTCAAATTTTTTTAAAAACTCATTTTTGGTTCTATTTAACCAATAAATGGGACCAGAACTACCACAATGTATCCTGTTCTCAAAAAAAAAACAAAAAAAAAAAAAAAAAAAAAAAACAATATGAGTCTAGGTAAAAAATCATACATAAAAATGAATAGGTAGATATTCTAGCCAAAACAAGACATTAGGTTTATAAGTTCCCAAAATTCACTCTCAATTGTCCAATTGGACACATAGCCTAGTGGATAAGGTAGTTAGGTTAAGACAGTTCTAAGTGACAGTTATCTCTGGATTCTGGGTTCAATCCTGAGTAGAGGCAGTAACATAGAAAAATAATTAACAAAACTCCTACCCCAGCTATGGTTAGCGGAATGAGAACAGGGTACCCCCGTGGACTAAATAAAGGGTTAGGTTCAAAGTTCCGTGATTGCTCCCGATTACGACAAGAAAGTTCCCGAGTTTAAAAAGAAGGTTACCAAGTCTGACAAGAAATACCTGAAGAAGTCCGGAGGGCATATCGGCCGAAACGTTGTACAAATAACAATGAAGATGGGGACAATAGTCCGAATAACGCAGATAATACTAATCATCAAGCCTCATCTCAAACATTCTGAGAAATACTTCATAGTTGGCTTCAATATCTCTATTTTAAATGTCAATCTATTAATGTTGTTCAAAATCATTTTAAACATGATCACAAACAAATCTATTTGACCCATTGAGAGTACCCTAACAGGTACTACCACTCCAAGTCAAAGTGACCCTGGAACTAATGGCAATAAAAGAGTGACTTTTTACACCCCTAATCTCCGGATCTGGAATCTGCCCCTTTGGATGCAGTTTAGTGTCAAAGCCGGAGAATTCTGTTATTCTTGGAAGACAATCAAGAATGCAGATATTGATTTGTTATACCATTCCATGTTTACAAATAGAATGAAAATAGGATTTGCTTTACTCTGATCGGGGGAATTTTTAAGCCCTTTTCTGCATTCTTACTCTTGAAGCTGAGCACTGCATTTCTAGAAATAGATAGATAGATTGATAGATGGATAGATAGATAGATAGATGGATATATAGATATAAAACAGGCTGATATAGATAAATAGATAGATAGATAGATAGATATAAAGCAGGCTGATAGATAGATAGATAGATATAAAACAGGCTGATATAGATAGATAGATAGATAACAAAACAGGCTGTATATATATATATATATATATATATATATATAGATATAAAACAGGCTGATATAGATAGATAGATAGATAGATATAAAACAGGCTGATATAGATAGATAATAGATAGATAGATAGATAGATAGATATAAAACTGGATGATAGATAGATAGATAGATATAAAACAGGCTGAGATAGATAGATAGATAGATAGATATAAAACAGGCTGATGTAGATAGATAGATATATAGATAGATAGATAGATATAAAACAGGGTGATATAGATAGATAGATAGATAGATAGATAGATAGATAGATAGATGGATATAAAACAGCTGATATAGATAGATAGATAGATAGATAGATAGATAGATAGATATAAAACAGGCTGATATAGATAGATAGATAGATAGATAGATAGATAGATATAAAACAGGCTGATATAGATAGATAGATAGATAATAAACAGGCTGGTATAGATAGATAGATAGATAGATAGATATAAAGCAGGCTGATAGATAGATAGATAGATGATAGATAGATAGATATAAAACAGGCTGATATAGATAGATAGATAGATAATAAAACAGGCTGATATAGATAGATAGATAGATATAAACAGGCTGATATAGATAGATAGATAGATAGATAATAAAACAGGCTGATAGATAGATAGATAGATAGATAGATAGATAGATATAAAACAGGCTGATATAGATAGATAGATAGATAGATAGATATAAATTGATATAGATAGATAGATAGATAGATAGATAGATATAAAACAGGCTGATATAGATATAGATAGATAGATAGATAGATAGATAGAAACAGGCTGATATAGATAGATAGATAGATAGATAGATAGCTGATATAGATAGATAGATAGATAGATAGATAACTGAACTGAGATAGATAGATGGATAGATAGATAGAAAACTGGCTAATATAGATAGATAATTTGATACATAGAAATAGACTTGTATTGGCATTGCAGTCTCGGAAGACTATATAGTTATTGTGCCTAACATAGATAGATAGATAGATAGATAGGAACTGACTGAGATAGATCAAAATGGACTGAGACAGATAGATAGAAACAGACTGACATAGATAGATAGATGGATAGATAGATAGACACAGACTGACATAGAGAGATAGACAGACAGATAGAAACAGACGGACATAGAGAGATAGAGAGATAGAGAGATAGATAAAACATAGATAGATAGATCGATAGAAACAGACTGACATAGAGAGATAGATAGAAACAGACTGGCTTAGATAGATAGATAGGTAGATAGATAGATAGATAGAAACAGATTGACATAGAGAGAGAGATAGAAACAGACTGACATAGATAGATAGATAGATAGATAGATAGATGGAAACAGACTGACATAGAGAGATAGATAGATAGATAGATAGATAGATAGATAGAACAGACTGACATAGAGAGAGAGAGATAGAAACAGACTGACATAGATAGATAGATAGATAGATAGATAGAAGCAGATTGACATAGAGAGAGAGATAGATAGATAGAAGCAGATTGACATAGAGAGATAGATAGAAACAGACTGACATAGATAGATAGATAGATAGATAGATAGAAACAGACTGACATAGATAGATAGATAGATAGATAGATAGATAGATAGAAGCAGATTGACATAGAGAGATAGATAGAAACAGACTGACATAGATAGATAGATAGATAGATAGAAACAGACTGACATAGAGAGATAGATAGAAAGATAGAAAAGACTGGCATAGAGATAGATAGATAGAAAGATAGATAGAAACAGACTGACATAGAGAGAGAGATAAAAACAGACTGACATAGATAGATAGATAAAAAACAGAATGACATAGAGAGATAGATAGATCAATAGAAACAGACTGACATAGAGAGATAGATAAAAACAGACTAACATAGATAGACAGATCGATAGAAACAGACTGACATAGAGAGATAGATAGAAACAGACTGACATAGAGAGAGAGAGAGAGATAGATAGAAACAGACTGACACAGAGAGATAGATAGATAGATATAAACAGACTGACATAGAGGGATAGATATATAGATAGAAACAGACTGACATACAGAGATAGATAGATAGATAGAAACAGACTGACATAGATTGATAGATAGATAGATAGATAGATAGATAGATAGATGGAGAGGAACCACTAATGTCTTTTGTCTCACTCTTCTGTGGATTCCCTTCTTTCTATTGTTTCAATTGACAATTCTTTGTTGGAGTCAGGATTCCTTTGAATTAAGTACACCCAACCGATTTATGAGGTTGGCAAGAACTGTCCTTTCACTATAGACTGATTTGCATATCCACTCTTCTGCGGATATTTGTTTTAGGAATACAAATTACAAGATCATCCAATTTTTTATATTTTCTCAATATTGGGTTATTCCATATTCATATATTTTCCTCTGTATGGCTTGGAAAAATATCACATCATTAATCCATATAATTTAATCTAGTTTGTTTAAGGAATATTTCATGAAGCCAGAATGTCCAGCTATTAAATAAAAATGTTTTGTGTCTTATCTGTTATTAGTTTATTTACTGCTAAATAAAAAAAACAAAGTGTATATCCTAGTTTATATAAGGTATATTTCATGAAGCCAGAATGTATAGCTATTAAATAAAAATGTTTGTTGTCTTATCTGTTATTAGTTTATTTACTGCTAAATAGCAAAAAACAATGTGAATATCATAGTTTATATAAGGTATATTTTATGAAACCAGAATGTATAGCTATTAAATAAAAATGTTTGTGTCTTATCTGTTATTAGTTTATTTACTGCTAAATAAAAAAAAAAAACAATGTGAATATCCTAGTTTATATAAGGTATATTTTATGAAGCCAGAATGTCCAGCTATTAAATAAAAATGTTTTGTGTCTTATCTGTTATTAGTTTATTTACTGCTAAATAAAAAACAATGTGAATATCCTAATTTATATTAGGTATATTTCATGAAGCCAGAATATATAGCTATTAAATAAAAATGTTTGTTGTCTTATCTGTTATTAGTTTATTTACTGCTAAATAACAAAAAAACAATGTGAATATCATAGTTTATATAAGGTATATTTCATGAAGCCAGAATATATAGCTATTAAAAAAAATGTTTTGTGTCTTATCTGTTATTAGTTTTATTTACTGCTAAATAAAAAAAACAATGTAAATATCCTAGTTTATTTAAGGTATATTTCATGAAGCCAGAATATATAGCTATTAAATAAAAAATGTTTGTGTCTTATCTGTTATTAGTTTATTTACTGCTAAATAAAAAAATCAATGTGAATATCCTAGTTTATATAAGGTATATTTCATGAAGCCAGAATGTCCAGCTATTAAATAAAAATGTTTTGTGTCTTATCTGTTATTAGTTTATTTACTGCTAAATAACAAAAAAACAAAGTGTATATCCTAGTTTATATAAGGTATATTTCATGAAGCCAGAATGTCCAGCTATTAAATAAAAATGATTTGTGTCTTATATATATTTACCAACCCCTCCGCACGAGCAGTATGCGACACAAGGTCAATTTCTTAAGCGGAATTTAACAGGTTTGAATTCAGAGTTTTACTTCTCCTAGACCGGTTGCCTAACCAAGGTTAAAGAGCCCAGTCTGCCCTACTATTTACCCATAGCTGGAGGGAAAATAGGATTCATACATTTCTCACGGGTATTAACGCTAAGTGAAATGCAATTACCACATCCAGGATTTGAACTCAGGGCGACGAGTCCATTTCCTATGACTTTAACCATTACACCACATGCTTCCTGTTTTGTGTCTTATATGTTACTAGAAGTGGCTACCCGGCGTCATCTGGGTTGAGGGGGATTGTTAAAAAGTTAGTCTCGCAGATCCATTATTACTTATCTCAAGTTAGATCCTCACTGGATGCCCCATAAAATCCCCAAGAAAATATATAACAATATAGTAAGAAATTTTAATTCAATAATTTACAATTTAAAAAAAAATGCCATATAAATGAGGTGATTAATTCAATCAATCAACATCATATTTCAATTACTTTCTGATACAATACAAATTTTAATTTTTAAATATTTTCCCAAATATAATTAACTTTATTTTGGCTCAAAAACCAAGCCCTGGTGATAGTGAACATATAAATATATTTACTTTGTTGTTAATTGTTTTATTTTCAAAGTTTCCTCCAGACATACACATATACACAACTGCCCTTTATATATGTATAGATTAGTTTATTTACTGTTAAATAAGAATGTTGTATACCCTTTCTTTACTTCTATTATTCTTCTGCTCATCTTTGGTATCTTACATTCTTCTGCTAGCGTCTGGACTTCGTCTTTCTCTGTTCTTGCTGATTGGTCGTCCTTGATTCATTTCTTCTTCTAGGTCAGTCTTGTTGCCAAGACATTCATCAACCACAAAACCATATTATTTATTTAAACTTTTAAAAAAGAGGAGAGATGAAAGAAAGGAATTCATAAAGAAAGAAAGAAATGAAGAAAGAACATGGAGATAAAGAAGAAAAAAAGAAAGAAAGAAAGAAATGAAGTATGAGAAGAAAGAAAGAAATATATAAAAGAAAGGTAAGAAAAATGAAAAAAAATGGAAAGAAACATAGAAAGAAAGGAAGCATGGAAAGAAAGAAAGGAGATTTATAGAGAAAGAAAGAAAGTAAAAAGAACATGGAAATAGAGAAAGAAAGAAAGAAAGAAAGAAGAACATGGAAAGAGAGAAGAAAGAAAGTAAGAAAGACATGGAAAGAGAAAGAAAGAAAGAAAGTAAGAAAGAACATGGAAAGAAGAAAGAAAGAAAGAAAGAACATGGAAAGAGAGAAGAAAGAAAGTAAGAAAGAACATGCGAAAGAAAGAAAGAAAGAAAGAAAGTAAGAAAGAACATCAACAGAAAGAAAGAAAGAAAAGAAAGTAAGAAAGAACATGGAAAGAGAGAAAGGAAGAAAGAAAGTAAGAAAGAACATCAAAAGAAAGAAAGAAAGAAAGAAAGAAAGAAGTAAGAAAGAACATCGGAAGAAAGAAAGAAAGAAAGAACATGGAAAGAAAGAAAGAAAGAAAGTAAGAAAGAATATGGAAAGGAAAGAAAGAAAGAAAGAAAGTAAGAAAGAACATGGAAAGAGAAAAGAAAGAAAGTAAGAACTGGAAAGAGAGAGAAGAAAGAAAGTAAGAACATGGAAAGAGAGAAAGAAAGAAACATCGAAAGAGAAAGAAATAAAGAAAGTAAGAACATGGAAAGAGAGAAATAAAGAAAGAAAGAACATTGAAAGAGAGAAAGAAGAACATGGAAGAAAGAAAGAAAGAAAGTAAGAAAGAACATGGAAAGGAAAGAAAGAAGAAAAAACACGGAAAGAAAGAAAGTAAGAAAGAAAGAAAAACATAGAAAGAAAGAAAGAACGGAAACATGGAATGATACCTTCGTTCTCTCTGTAAAAGGACATATTTGAATAAGGCAGACAGGTCTTATAAAAGTGCAAATACAAATCATGTGTTCATAGCAGACACTATTTCAAACAAGATAGATTTGGTCTGGCAACTAATGTATTGCTATGGTCACACATCAAATCATTTAGCTGGAATTCTTTGTTAGGGTCAAAAAAAAAAAGAAAATCCCCAAAAAGAAATCCAACAATTCAATTCTGTTAAGCCATGCCAATGCCAATATTAGGAACTTCAATTTCTGGTCACATCAGAATTGTGTTATATACCCCTTCAACACACCGGCGTATATAATTGGCGAGAGGGAGATGGAGGAGATGTAGGGATGAATGGGTTCTTAATTTTCTACCTCTGACTTGTTTGGTGGCACATTTTCCTTCTTTGTTTGGTTGATTTCTTCTTTCAGGGCTGGGCAGTCTGTGCTTTCTTGTTGATTATTTAGCAAGCAAAACTTTTTACAGTTTTTTAGTGCTTTTTTTTTTAAGCTCAAGAGGGTTGTTGAACTGTGCAGATGATGTAACATTGTCGTATATGTTCACAGTACCAAGCTGATATGAGTAACGCGGCGGCGGTGGTGGCGATATATTCACCGTACTAGAAATGTCTTCGGCATGTGGTGGTCATCTCGTTGATAAAATTACAACGCGAGAAATGTAGTCACAACTGCTAGCCTTTATTATCGTGCTCGTTTCGTGGGTTCTTAAGAGAGGAGGAAAAGGCAGAGAAGAAAGGGAGAGAAGAACTATTAAACTACCGTCATCCCACACGGGACAAGGGCAGTCTTAACCCTACGCTGACCCAAATCGAAAAAGAGACCGGTACCTTTTTTCGTTGTTCCACGTCACCACGTGACTTCCGGTTCCGGTCAACACCCGAAACTTCCGGTTGACACTCAATTCTCCATTCTGGGGTCACGCCCCGGTCAAATCATTCGTTAATCCTGTTTTGTGTTCATTACTATTTTTTAAAACTTTATCATCTCTCACTTATTTCCTTCTCCTCCTTTTCTAATATAGTAGTTCTAGCTCACAAACGTCAGGATAATATCCCCATCTTGCTACAATGAGAAGCTGGCATTTTGAGAGCAATGACCCTTAACGTTCGCTCTTACCGGCTTTCTGCAAGCAACTGCTAACTAAACTGATTTCTGTTCTCATGCCTTCCTTCAGCCAATCAGAAGTTGGCGTATAGGTCAGTGCAAGGTTAAATACTGCTAATAACTATAATAGCACTTTCATTTCTTCAATGAACTTTGATTCAAAATTTAGCTACACTACTTACACAATTCATAGGCTACCTATGAATATTGTAACAATTGGACTAAACATCTGGGTCTTGCATTTGATGTTGTTGCGAAAGAAATGAAGAAATGATTAGCTTCTAGTGGAGAGGTGATAGACTCCTTCATTGTTTGGCTGATACCAAGAATAGGTCACAGCACCTACTTTAATTTTTGTTCTAGAGTAGCTAGCACCCTTCAACACTCTACCAGATGGACTGGCTCATAGCCTTAAATAGTCTTACGATTAAGGACCTCAACAGTTTGATTAATAGCTGATTAATATTCGGACTGGTCTTATTGCGTTTGACTATACCTCAACTTTACTTTTTGTGTTGTAGAATAGCTAGCACCCCATCAGCACTCTACCAAGAAGGTCTGCTCATAGCCTTAAATAGTCTATGATTAAGGTTATCAACAGTTTGATTAATAAGCTGATTAATTTCGGACTGATCTTCTTACTGCGTTTGGCTATACTGTATTTGACCCTCCTCTATTTCTTGTAATTTGTCTTATTAATTGTTTTTGAACTTATTGTTCTGTGTTTTTTGTATGTATCTGTTAGCACCGGATACTGGTGCTGAATAAATAAATTAAGCACTCAGTTCTTCTTTGTATCATTTCATCTGATGATACAACACTTTACTTTTACTATTTCATTCCTTGCGAATTTTTAACACTAGAGGTTGGAGTCGATGGAAATGGACTCGTCAAACCAAGTTCAATTCCTGGACGAAGCTGTTGGCATTTCACATGGTGCTAATACCCTTGGGAAAGGTATGAATCCAATTCTCCCACCAGCTATGGGTAAATAGCAGGGCAGACTGGACTCTTTAACCATGGCTAGGTAACCAGTCTAGGAAAAGAAACTCTGAATTCAACCTTGTAAACTCCGCTTAAGAAATTGACATTGTGTCACATCCTGCTTGTGCAGAGGGGTTGGTAAATACATATATATATATATATATATATATATATATATATATATATATATATATTATTCCTATTCTATTATCTTATCCATCTATTCATATCTATCTATTCATATCTATCTATCTATCTATCTATCTATCTATATATATTATATATATATACAAATATACAGTGTTCAATACATTAGTAGAGCAAATTTATTAACATAAAGGTACACAGTATTAACCAACTCGACTTTCACCATAAGGATCTTCAGGGTTAAGTCTAATGGATTAATCAAGATATTGAGTAAGGGCAGTCGATTACACGTGTGTTTTTTTTAACATTGGCTGAATCTCATTCATTGGTGGTCATTCACTGGAGTCTGAGTGATACAACTTTTTTCAGGTCTCCAGGACTCTTCTGAGTATTGTAGCTAATCTCAACAATGTGTTTTGGACCGTTCCAAGAGCACCAACTACAATTGGCATCACCTACACTGTTATGTTTCCCAGTTTTTTCAGTTCTCTGGCAAGGTCCAAGTATTTATCTTTTCACTTTCTTTCATTTTTAATCTTTGTTTCACCATAACACAATTATATAGTAATTCATTCCTTGGGAATTTTCAAACCAGAATTGGATGATGGTCATTCATTGGTGGATATTCATTGCAGTCTGAGTGACAGCAGGTCTCTTTAGGTCTCCAGGACTCTTCTGAGTATTCAAGCTGATCTCAGTAATATTGTTGTCTGCATGGTTTTGATGCTTCCCCTAATTTCCAGTTACTCTAGTCTTTTTTCCAGACCTTTGGAAACCATTCCAAGAGCACCGAGCGGCGCGATTCAGCGCTGCTTCCCGGTTGAAGCTTTGGCCGCTGGACTTGTTGAGAATTTAATAATAGAGTCGATCCCAGTGACTACCTGCCCCCTTGATATAAAGGGGCAGGGCTGGGTTTATTGCCCAGCGCCTGAGGCGCCTCTCTTGTGGGGAATGCCGACGGAATCGACGCAATTTTTGAGCTTTGGTTTGTGGATGGGCTCATGTTACAGAGGCTTTGTGCCCAGCCCATACAAGTGGGGTATGAGGCAAATACATTCCAAGAGCACAAACTTAAATTGGTATCACCACTCTCATATAACCCGGTTTTTCTTTTTTTTTCCGTTCTCTAGCAAGGTCTAAGTATTTGTCTATCTTTTTGTTTTCTTTCATTTTCATTCTGTGATCCACCAGAACAGCAAACTTCACCAGATGACAAGTTATTTTTTTCTTGTTAATAAACTCAGATTAAGTGATCTTTTTGCATCTAAAAATTCAAGAAGAATTTTAGGAGTCTCATTCACAAAAAACAGATTCTGGTTTGCGCATAAACCATTATTATTATTATTTCACTCCATTTGAGTTTTTCACACCTGCCATAGCCGGTGATTCACTCGAGGCTGAGTGACAGCAAGTCTCCTCAGGTCTCCAGGACTCTTCTGAGGTTCTCATCAATGCTGTAGTCTGGATGGCCTCGATTCTTCCTCTGATTTCCAATTCATCCAGACTCTTTTTCAGACCCCTGGGGATCATTCCAACGGCCCCAATTACAAGTGGTACAACCTTCATCCTTATGTTCCACAGTTTTCTCAGTTCCTGCTGCCAAGGTCCAAGTATTTGTCATCTTGTCACTCTCTTTCAATTTCACTCTGTGATGACAAGTCTTCCTCTTCTTGTCAATCAAACTAGGTCTGGTCTCCTGGCTGGGATTAGGTGATCCGTCTGTACCTCAAGGTCCCAAAGAATTTGTGTGCATCTCATTCTCCAGGACAGATTCAAGCTTGTACATATACGATATAGTTGAATGGTGAAAATTGAATTTCTTGCACAGTTCCCAGTGAATGACCTTTTCCACCCCAGTCTTGTACTCTCTTTGTGATTATTATTATATTATTATTGTTTGTTTGTTATATCTCTTTGAACATATCCCTTTTTTCTATCTTCTTACATCAACTTGTAAAAAATTTCTTAAAAAATGAATTTTTGCACAGAGCATTGGTATCAGCCAATCAGCGAGGGAGTATATCCCCTTTTGACTAGTGCTAGACCAAGGAGATTGTTTATGACGTCTGAGGCGGAGCGCAACGCCTGCCATCAGCTCCTTACTTTACCGCAAAGATCCCTATGCTGCTCATACACTGAGTTGGCGAGGGCCAGTATCGAACTAGGAACCTGGTGTTTTCTAGCCGAACGCTCTACCGACTGAGCTAACCCAGCACAGAGCATATATCTTATTAATAATGGAGATTGTGGGTTTGTCTGTCTATAACCGAAACTATATTACTATACAAGTCACAATTCCTTTATTATTTACATCATATTCTCCATGGTTTTATTTTTATTTAAACCTCAATTATTAATAAAATTGTTTTACATTACTTAACACTGTTGACCATATCTACATACTAATGACATGCAATTGTATTTATATATACAACAAAATAGAGCTTTACAGTATGAATGGGAAGGCTAATTTGCATATTGTCTTAAAAAATTGATTTTAATAAATATATGCCTAGTATTATTGATTTCTAATTGTTTGGTTTTATCTTATTGAATATGAGCAAAAATCTCTTCAATAAATCTTAAAAGAAACTTCTTAACAAGAAGAAAATAACTGTATATATTTCTTTACTTCCTATTTAACTAAAGTTTAATTAGGAAAATTTACCAATGAAGACGGGAGTAACGGAAAATGATGGAAGAGTTAGTTTCAAAGTTGTTCTATTTTTCAATCATACCCCTCTGTTCAAATCTTTTTATCTACATCTTATTCAGTTTCATTAGCCTTTCTAATTTAATATCATATTTTATTATAAAATTTAACTAAAATACTTGCACCCGGGGTGCATATATTTGCTAGTACTATTAATATAATATCTAGATACAGATCAAATTATAAGTAATTCATCCAATAGTTCCTAAATTATATTCCATTATAGCTAGATAGCTATCAACGCACTTCAATAGATAGATAGATAGATAGATAGATAGATATGAACAGACTGAGATAGATAGATAGATAGATAGATATGTTCAAACTGAGATAGATAGATAGATAGATAGATAGATATGAAATATGAGATAGATAGATAGATAGATATGAACAGACTGAGATAGATAGATAGATAGATAGAGAGAGAGAGAGAGAGAGAGAGAGAGAGAGATGAATAGATAGATAGATAGAGAGAGAGAGATGAATAGATAGATAGATAGATAGATAGATAGATAGATAGATATGAACAGACTGAGATAGATAGATAGATAGATAGATAGATATGTTCAAACTGAAATAGATAGATAGATAGATAGATAGATATGAACAGACTGAGATAGATAGATAGATAGATAGATAGATAGATATGAACAGACTGAGATAGATAGATAGTAGTTAGATAGATAGAGAGAGAGAGAGAGAGAGATGAATAGATAGATAGATAGATAGATAGATAGAGAGAGAGAGAGATGAATAGATAGATAGATAGATAGATTTTATGCGGAATTGTTTTATTCATACATGATGGGTATTGATTTTTTTTAATTCGTTATCTTTTCTATTTAACCTAGATGGGATCCTAGCTGGTACTACCACTCCGCGTCAGAGTGGACCTGGGAGTAATGGTGATACCCAGAGCAACCACAATTAGAACTTTAACACTTGATATAGTTTAACATCATACTCAGGACAAGATCCTCAGCCACTGCCTCTACTAGCACATAAAAGGGTCAAAACGTTTTCTTAAATTCTTTTTCTTACCATCATTTCTGAATCATCCAATTCAATTATTATTTTTATATTACTGTTTTTGGTCTGATTAGATAATTTTTTTCCCAAAATCTATTTCTCTATTAACAAAACCCTTATGGCAAGCTCAACCCTTTTTATCATATGGGTGCTAGAAGGCGTGGCTGCAGGTCTACATGTCCTGGAATGACGTTAAACTCTATCTAATGGTGAGCATCCAGTTTTGAAGGTTTGGGAATGTGGAGCACCCCTTCATCACCATTGCTCCTGGTCCACTCTGACCCGAGTGGTAGTACCTGTTAGGGTCCCATCTATGGGTTAAATAGAAAAATGTATTTATAAAAAAATTGTATTATCCATTAAGAATTGATTTATTTCAAAACTTTATCGGCATTAAATGACCCACTGAGGTTGATATGCCGTAAAACAAAACAAACCAAACCAAACAAGTTCCTAAAAATGTTTTCTTAAATTCTTTTCCTACCATCATTTCTGAAATCATCCAATTCAATTAATTTTTTTTTTATATTACTGTTTTTGGTCTGATTAGATAATTTTTTCCAAAACCTATTTCTCTATTAGCCAAATCAATTAGTTAATAGACAGTTTTTTGAAATCTACCTTGTCAGTAAATTTCCTGTTCAAGAAGAAATATTAAAAAATGTCTGGTTTTAGAAATTCCATTTATAATTTTGAAAAATTCAATTAGATCACATCTTATTCTCTTCCTGGTAAAGAGAAAAGAAAAAAAGTAAATTCAGTCGAGTGGCCTATTGTTAGTATTATTCAAACAGTGAAGGAGTCTATCCCTTTGTTGCTAGCCCTAGATCAGGGAGATTGTTTTACTAAGCTTACCCAGCCAAAAACAGTTTATTCTTTCGTTTGTTATTTATTACTACAAGCAGCTACCCAGGGTCACCTAGGTAGAAAAATTCCTGGTGTACTGATTTGTTCACTTTTGAGATTCACAAATACTGGATATTTTTAAGTAGAATTTCAATGCTA
This sequence comes from Doryteuthis pealeii, assembly GCA_023376005.1. Taxonomy (NCBI): domain Eukaryota; kingdom Metazoa; phylum Mollusca; class Cephalopoda; order Myopsida; family Loliginidae; genus Doryteuthis; species Doryteuthis pealeii. The sequence goes on along the minus strand of CM042161.1, from coordinate 744,055 downwards.
TTTCTATGTATATTAAGATTTACAAATGCTGGACATTTCAAGTAGAATTTCAATGCTATTTCTATGTATATTGAGATTTACAAATGCTGGACATTTTCAAGTAGAATTTCAATGCTATTTCTATGTATATTGAGATTTAACAAATGCTGGACATTTTCAAGTAGAATTTCAATGCTATTTCTATGTATATTGAGATTTACAAATGCGGACATTTTCAAGTAGAATTTCAATGCTATTTCTATGTATATGAGATTTACAAATGCCGGACATTTTCAAGTAGAATTTCAATGCTATTTCTATGTATATTGAGATTTACACATGCCGGACATTTTCAAGTAGAATTTCAATGCTATTTCTATGTATATTGAGATTTACAAATGCTGGACATTTTCAAGTAGAATTTCAATGCTATTTCTATGTATATTGAGATTTACAAATGCTGGATATTTTTAAGTAGAATTTCAATGCTATTTCTATGTATATTGAGATTTACAAATGCTGGACATTTTAAGTAGAATTCAATGCTATTTCTATGTATATTGAGATTTGCAAATGCTGGATATTTTTAAGTAGAACTTTAATGCTATTTCTATGTATATTGAGATTTACAAATGCTGGACATTTTTAAGTAGAATTTCAATGCTATTTCTATGTATATTGAGATTTACAAATGCTGGACATTTTTAAGTAGAATTTCAATGCTATTTTATGTATATTGAGATTTACAAATGCTGGACATTTTTAAGTAGAATTTCAATGCTATTTCTATGTATATTGAGATTTACAAATGCGGACATTTTCAAGTAGAATTTCAATGCTATTTTATGTATATTGAGATTTACAAATGCTGGACATTTTCAAGTAGAATTTCAATGCTATTTCTATGTATATTGAGATTTACAAATGCTGGACATTTTTAAGTAGAATTTCAATGCTATTTCTATGTATATTGAGATTTACAAATGCTGGATATTTTTAGTAGAATTTCAATGCTATTTCTATGTATATTGAGATTTACAAATGCTGACATTTTTAAGTAGAATTTCAATGCTATTTCTATGTATATTGAGATTTACAAATGCCGGACATTTTAAGTAGAATTTCAATGCTATTTCTATGTATATTGAGATTTACAAATGCTGGATTTTTTTAAGTAGAATTTCAATGCTATTTCTATATATATTGAGATTCACAATACTGGATATTTTTAAGTAGAATTTCAATGCTATTTCTATGTATATTTTGATTTACGAATGCTGGACATTTTTAAGTAGAATTTCAATGCTATTTCTTGTATATTTTGATTTACAAATGCTGGACATTTTCAAGTAGAATTTCAATGCTATTTCTATGTATATTGAGATTTACAAATGCAGGACATTTTCAAGTAGAATTTCAATGCTATTTCTATGTATATTAGATTTACACATGCCGGACATTTTCAAGTAGAATTTCAATGCTATTTCTATGTATATTGAGATTTACAAATGCTGGACATTTTCAAGTAGAATTTCAATGCTATTTCTATGTATATTGAGATTTACAAATGCTGGATATTTTTAAGTAGAATTTCAATGCTATTTCTATGTATATTGAGATTTACAATGCTGGACATTTTTAAGTAGAATTTCAATGCTATTTCTATGTATATGAGGTTTACAAATGCTGGATATTTTTAAGTAGAATTTCAATGCTATTTCTATGTATATTGAAATTTACAAATGCTGGACATTTTCAAGTAGAATTTCAATGCTATTTCTATGTATATTGAGATTTACAAATGCTGGACATTTTTAAGTAGAATTTCAATGCTATTTCTATGTATATTGAGATTTACAAATGCTGGACATTTTTAAGTAGAATTTCAATGCTATTTCTGTGTATATTGAGATTTACAAATGCTGGACATTTTCAAGTAGAATTCAATGCTATTTCTATGTATATTGAGATTTACAAATGCCGGACATTTTAAGTAGAATTTCAATGCTATTCTATGTATATTGAGATTTACAAATGCTGACATTTTCAAGTAGAATTTCAATGCTATTCTATGTATATTGAGATTTACAAATGCTGGACATTTTCAAGTAGAATTTCAATGCTATTTCTATGTATATTGAGATTTACAAATGCTGGACATTTTTAAGTAGAATTTCAATGCTATTTCTATGTATATTGAGATTTACAAATGCTGGACATTTTTAAGTAGAATTTCAATGCTATTTCTATGTATATTTTCATTTTAGATATCTTTGAATATATATCAAATCTTCATTTTTGACCCAAAAGAAAGAAGTGATGATATTTAATATGCATATATATTTAGTTTGTTGTTTTATTTTGTAGTTTCATCTCGACATACATACATTACCATCAGCTCCCACATGTTTTATCACACAGATCGGATAACCCAAACTTTGCTTACTCATGCGTTGAGGTGACGCAGATTGGTATCAAATCTTGAATCTTGCAATTCCTTGGCAGGTGCTCTATTGACCAACCTCTTAAGTAAAGTAAAGTAAAAGTAAAGTTGCTGGTGTGGTGTAGCCTAAGTAAGTGACAAAGTGGAGTGTTGCATGCCATGGACAGCTCAGCCACCAAGATTCTGTCCTTAAATATCATGGATCGCTTGACTGGCTACACACATCCATTTCCAGGACAAAACACAAGAAAATATATGGCATTAAATCATTTTCTGACAAATCGGCACCATTACGTGACTTTCAACCAGTTGATTTGAGAGTAGTCCTTAGTAATTTTCTGAATTCATAAACATGTTCTGTGTTTGCCAACTTTTATTGTATAATTGATGGGTGTACTATCAATTTGTTTAGAGAAAAATATTTGAATTCAAATCTGGATGGTTAGAGATTCGATCAAGAAGAAAAAAATGGCAAAAAATGCACCATTTTAAAATACAGATTTTGATTTATAAAGTTTTCTAATTTTAAGATGATAAAACAAATAATTTACGTGTAATTTACTAAAATCCTTACTCTTCCTAATAATACATAATTAATGGGTGTACTATCAATTGTGCACAATTAATGTAGAGAAAATTATTTGAATTAGAGATTTGATTGACATCTCATAACCTTAGTTTCAGCCTCTCTTCTATTTACCAGTGCAAGCATGAGATAATATAGTCAGTTTCCTGCTAACCATCGAGATATTAAGACACAGTAGCAGTTAGTTAGATTAACTCATGTAGTTGAGGTCCAGACCTAAGAAATCGAAACAGAATGTAAATTCACTGAAAGAAATATCTTGAGTTGGTGACTAAAAACAAATGACAACCAGGGCATTTCAACCAGCATCTTAGAAACACACACCAGCCAGATAGAGAGTATTAACCATTAGCTAGATAGCTACTCAGACCAAACCATGAAGAATTACAAAAGTGATGTGTTGACTAAAGACAAGAAAGATAAGTAAAGACAAAGCTTACAAGATTATAAGATTAACTATGAGAAATATAAGTATAAGCTATAGATATAAGTATAAGGTATAAGTTAATCAATAGATCCGTCTATGTTCAGACTGGTATATGTATATACCATCTAAGTAAAGAGATAGTATATAACTTCTACTTATAGACTCGCAATAATCATGTGACTAACTTCTTGGCCAATCACTGGCAGTACTCTGCTGCTGTTATAATATTTATACAGGCTGTTCGAATCTTAACTACAGTCAATTGCTTTGAACCTTCGTGGATGACAGAACATAGGATTATATCACTGGAACTTTGACACTACGTAGGATTCCATAAACTCAGGACTTATTCACTTACCAAAGGATTCCATAGTTCAGGACTTAGCTTACTTTAAGTCCTTTTCAACTGGCAAGGATGGTGGTCAGAAACTTAACAATAACAATAAGTAATAAAAAATTATCGGGTGGCCTAAGTCAGTATCAGCCAGGGAAATTGTTTTTGCGTCACAGGTGGAGCGCCATATATATCATCAGCTCATTATTTTACCACTGTGCTACTCATACACTGGGTCGGTGAGGGCTGGTACGAACCATTAACCTTTTGGTTCCTTGTCGGACACTCTACCAACTGCAGCAAAAATGTAATCAGTTTTTTTTATAAGTAGGCGATACTATTTAAACAAGTGAAGAGTGCTTCAATTACGGAGTCCTCTTCATCATTATTGTCTTGACAGACAAAACCCTGTGGCAACATGCTTATCTATTCCCTGAGGGCAAACCGAGCCAAAATAATCAGTAAATTANTTTACTTAACTAAACATATTTACTAACTAACATGCGCCGCAGTATGCAGGTGAGTCTCAACTAGGGCAGTTATATCTTCTCTGCCTGACGTCCAAGCTGAAACTGAGAGCCAACGTCCCACGTGACTTTACGTATTTTGCGGGCTTTCTGTAATATTCCATGGAAAGTCCTGCCTGTGATTGAAAAGGGGCCATCCCTTCATAAATACAGGGGATTGACAATAATCTTATGCAATTGCATAGATTTATGTAACAAGAAAACTTAATAAACATCTTCTAAGTGTGCTAATTCCATGTCAGGGGTAGTAACCCTTACTAAGTCTGGCACACAGGCCTCAGATTAATTGCAGTACTATGTTCCATAAATAGTCACTCATCTAAGTAATGAGCAGAATCATCATTGCTTAACTTCGGTAATTTGGTGGGAACTGGTGCTTTCAGTGTGACCTGACTGAAAGTCAAACCTATTTCAATTGTTGATGGTGTAAGTAAAGTAAAGTTGACTGGGCCCACATCTACCATCAGCTCCTTACTTTACTGCACAGATCCCTGTGCTACTCATACACTGAGTTGGCGAGATGGTATCGAACTAGGAAACCTTGTGGTTTCTAGCCGAACGCTCTACCGACTGAGCTAACCCGGCCCCCTTTTGTTGGACATGGTGGATATGTTGACATTGTGACAATCCCATAATTCATTTCAGTCTTTTTTTTGTCCCCATTTTTCAAAAAATAAGACATGCCTTGTCATTCTGTTTGCTGAACAGAAGAGAGATATTGTCTCCTATCCCAGTGGCTAAACCATCAAAGTACTCAATACTGCAACCTTATGTCACATCCTACCTGTTTTGAATGGGTTGCGTAAAAGGGTGTCCTTTTTGGTGTAACGGTTAGCAAGCTAGTCATGCAGATCCATTACTACTGAATAGCGAGCTCGATCCTCACTGGATGCCCCATACTTGTAACCTTGGGTCTCATCCTACCCGTGCAAATCGGTTTGGTAAAAGAGCATCCATTGTGGTGTAATGTTTGGCAAGCTAGTCTTGCAGATCCATTACTTCTGAATTGTGAGTTCAATCCTCACAACTTGAAACCTTGTGTCACATTCTACCCATAGCAATCGGCTTGGTTATAAAAAAAGGTGTCCACCATGCTATAAAAGGGCATCAAGGTAGTCTTGCAAATCCATTACTACTAAATAAAAAAGAAACAAAAAAGAAATAAACTATGGAAAGAAAGAAAGAAACAAAGAAAGAAATGAAGAAAGAACAAAGAAAGAAATAATATAGAAACAAAGAAAAGGCATTTAATTTAAAATTTAAATTTAATTTAAAATTTAAATTTAAAAAACACGCAATGAAAGAAAGAAAGAAATGAAGCATGGTAAGAATGAAAGGAAAGAATGAAAAACATGGCAGAGAAAGAAACAAAGAAACAAAGAAAGATAAAACTATAGAAACAAAGAAAAAACATGTAAGGAAAGTAAAAAAAAAAAACATAAAGAAAGAAAGAAGAAAGAAAGAAATGAAGTATGGGAGAAAAGAAAATTTTCTGTGCCAATAATCCTTCCACCATCCAACCCATCTGCACATGTTAGGATGTACCCAAATCAAAATCAACATCATCCTTTTTGTGGAGGTGCCCGGGATGTGGAGGTCATTATCTTAGGAAATAGACTCGACAACCAAGTTCGAACTCAGTATTAAAATTATTTGTGCTCCGATAAAAAAATTGATCTTGTGTCATACCCTGTGAGGGATTGAGTAAATACAACAATCTTCCGTTTGGAATGTTGTAATCTTATTTTCTGTCAGTTATAATCCATCATCATTTTTTTTATCAAAAAAAGGATTTTTCTTTTAATAGAGAGACACGGCCATTATTCTATTTCTTAAATCTACTTGGTTCGGGAATAATGATTTCTAAAAAAGACAAGGTAAGAAGGAAGGATGGAAGAAATGAGAGAATGAAAGAAAATACAAGGATAGGAAGAAAGCATGAAAAAAAAGAAAGAAAGAAAGAAAGAAAGAAATGGAGCATGAAGAAGAAAGAAAGGAAATATATAAAGAAAGGAAAAGAAAGAAAAATATGGAAGAAAGAAAGAAAGAAAGAAAAAGAGAAAAGAAAGAAATGGAGCATGAGAAGAAAAGAAAAGGAAATATATAAAGAAAGGAAAGAAAGAAATATGGAGAGGAGGAGAAGATGGAATGAGAAAGAAGAAAGATATGAAGAAGAAGAATGGAGAAGAAAGAAGAGAGAAAGGAGGATGGATAAGAAAGAGAAAAAAGAAAGAAAAATATGGAGAAAGAAAGAAAGAAGAAGAAAGAAGAAATGGAGCATAAGAAGAAAGAAAGGAAATATATAAAGAAAGAAAGAGAAAATATGGAAGAAGAAAGAAGAAAGAAAGAAGAAAGAAATGGACATGGGAAGAGAAGGGAATATATAAGAAAGGAAGAAAGAAATATATGGAAAGAAAAGAAAGAAGAAAGAAAGAAAGAAAGAAATGGAGCATGAGAAGAAAGAAAGGAAATATATAAAGAAAGGAAAGAAAGAAATATGGAAGAGAAAGAACAAAGAGAAAGAGAAGAAAAATGGAGCAAAGAAGAAGAAAGGAAATTATAAAGAAAGGAAAGAAATATGGAAGAGAACACTTTATTTATGTTTCTTTGGTGTGTTTTTTTTTTATATCTTTAAAACATAAACTGAATTGAACCAAATGTAAGAAACTCAATAAGACAACAAGTTAACAACATCTGCGACAAACACAATTGTTTAATCCGCATTGAAAATTGATGCTATATACTTTCTTTTAGTAACAATGCATTTCATTGCTTTCCTAGCAGAAAACTTTCTTATAGAATATTAAAGCCAAAGAGAGAAATGTCATCATTTCCTTTAAGTCTATTTTAGTTAGAATTAAATGACCTTTGAAATCTTGAAGAATCAAATTACAAATTTTATTTTATATCAAAATGTTCATCATAAAACCGAAACCAACTTTTATGTTTTCATGAAAGTCAAAAGATTTAGGTGAGATTTCAATCAATTCAAAATCCTTTCAAATCCTTAAAAAAATATTTTTTCAATAAATATTGCTGTAAATAAATTGTTTTAGATTTTTCTTTCATTATATCTAACTCATATATTAAGAGTATTTACGGATTCGAAGGAGCCCTTATTTCTCCGTAGTTGTAGGCAAATTGTCGGACAAAGAAGGAACAAACACAAAGTAAATGCAGACACTTGTATTGACGAAAAATACATAAATTGTTGCAAATTTAATGGTATTTGCTACAGACTTATCTGTGGAAGAATTTCTTGTAGTACTGGTGATAACACGGTTTTCTTCTCATCAGTGGGAAATGTAGATAAGACGCTTCGTCTCGGTAGTTGTTCTTCCTTTAGTCAGTGTGCAGTCGTACCAACCTTTATGCAGTATGCTGATACAATGCCTTAGACGGAATCTGGTTGTAAGGTTCTGAGATAAGTGGACCCTGTTTTGGGGCTTGGTAATGAGAGCTTGGTGTCTTATGTCTCTTCTCCAGTACTGCTTTGCGATAAGTAGCCCTGTTTTTGGGCTAAGTGAGAGAACGTTAGTTTTTACATCTCTCCTCCAGTAACGGTTCTTCGATAAGTAAGCCCTGTTTTTGGGTTAAGTGATGAGAGCGTTTCCTTTGACGTCTCTCTCCAATAACGGATTCCTGATAAGTTAAGTTTTGGTATTTGGCGCCAACATACGATGTTGGCATTCACCCTCTGGCAGCAGGGGGAGATAATTAGCAATGGAATTTACAATAATATCCAACCCCCAACATAATTGTGTCCCGATTACACATTGGTCATACAAGACTAACGCACTCCTATATACTCAAACAAGAAAACAACCACAATATGGAACATGTCAAACACCTTTGACTGTTAGACACTTATTCATGGAATGCCGTTTTTTTGCTCACATCAGAAACCGTTATTTTAAAGTAAACAATATGAAAGATCTGTTTGAAAACATCAACATAGAGGATATTCTCTCTTTTTTTTAGGAAAATAAAATTATACCATAGAATATAGACATGAAACAAATCAATACCATACAACATGATCCCCAATAATGCTAACACATTGTTAAAACCAATTACTAAAAAGTATAAATATAAATACACAATATATATCATTTCCTAACCGTTAGGCATTGTTGCATACTCTCTTTCTTTACTTCTATTATTCTTCTGCTCATCTTTGATATCTTACATTCTTCTTCTAGCGTCTGGACTTCGTCTTTCTCTGTTCTTGCTGGTTGGTCGTCCTTGATTCATTTCTTCTTCTAGGTCAGTCTTGTTGCCAAGACATTCATCAACCACAAAACCATATTATTTATTTAAACCTTTATTTACTTAACTAACATCTTTCTCTAACTAAAACAACGCGCGTGTGCAGTGAGCTCCAACTAAGGCAGATACATCTTCTCTGTCTGACGTCCAAGCTGAAACTGAGAGCCAACCAGGTCCCACATGACTTCACATATTTTGCGGGCTTTCTGTAATATTCCATGGAAAGTACCGCCCGTGACATGAAAAGCGACCATCCCTTCAGAAATACAGAGGGTTGACAATAATCTATGCATGGATTATGTAACAGCATGACATAACCCCAGACTGGTTGATATGCCGTTAAAATTAATAAACAAACAAGCAACTACATTTTCTGCACTAAATGTGACAACAGAAGTTAGATTGCAGAAAGAGGCACCTGTTTTCACCTAAGATTCAATAACCGCGAACAAACAATCAGTGAAAAGTTTCCATACTCCCTCGTGCCCATGCACTTCAATCTACCCAGACACACTCTAGACATCCTAATAGACACAGGGTTATATTCCATACACACAATTAGAAAACAAGAGATTGAATGGATATACAAATTACACACACATAAATGTGGACTTAAATTTTTATATCGGTTTCTTAAAGGGATATTGATATTATTCAAATAAATAACCCAATATATCTCACGTAATAAATTTTAATAATAAGGTAATAAAGGTTAAGACAATGAAGATGAGGACAATAGTCCGAATAATACAAATAATCCTAAAAAATAAGAAGTTGTAAGAAAGAAAAATAAATTCACTCAGAACAATTTGAGTTTTTCCAAAGTTAAATATTCTAATATTTTTTATATCAAATTTTTTATATTATTTTATATTTTTATTTTAGTGTAAAAAATATACACTTATTTAAAATTTTGATTTTAAATTACATCCAAAATTATATAAAAGTGTTTTCCTATTTTCTCATCTCTCTATGTGTGTCTCTTTTCCTATCATGCAATTTGTACCAACCAATGAGCATACAGCTGCCTACTTTACTTAAATTTGATATTGGTTTCTTATGTTACGTACTGACGTTTTCACAGTACCAAATCTATATAATGTTATATACCTTTCTTACTTCTTACTCTGGTCGTATTTCTTCTGGCCGGCTTTGGTTCTATCTTCTAACATCTTGGTCTGGTATATCTTCTAAGGTCTGGTCTTCTATTGCGGACTTCGGGTCTGGTTTCTGTTGGGATTTCTCGTTATCAGAAACCCTGTGTCATTGTTAGTTTTTAGGTAATAAACACAAGACTTCGATTTACGTTGATGTTACTTTATTTCCAAATCCCCAAACCAGACGTCTGCGCAGATCCTTACATCTTGCTAGCGCGGCTTCTAACTCCTAACTGATTTAAACTTACTATATCCTTAAACCGGAAGACAGGGTCTTCCCTGGCTTCCGGTTCTCACGATCCATCCCCGCAAGGCAAGGTGAGAGGGAGGTCAAGTGCCGTCACTCACTCTCAAGGCCACCAGCTGCACTAATCGCCATTATGATTTCTACACTATTGCCATAATCATTAGGTATCTAATAATTATGTAACACTTAAAGGAATACTGATATTATTCAAATAAATAACCCAATACATCTCACGTAATAAATTTACAACAAACCAAATAAATAAAATGGATTTACAAAATATACTCATACAAACACAGACTTAATATAGTAGGGATACCCAAAATGAGACTAAATTGCATTTTTGACAAAATGACTTTAGCCCCCCCTAGGGAAAATAATTTACCAAAAATCAGGGAATTATCGGATTTTAATGAAATCTTCAGTATTTATGTATCAATAAATGATCTTTATAATGCATTACTTATTTTATTTCAAAACTTTCTCATTTTTTTCAGGTCACTTAATTTTGACCCCCCTTATGTTGGGTGCGTAACATTTTTTTTCAAGTTGGTCTTTCAGTTTTCTAATTACAGTAAATAAAGAGATAAAAGACCGAAGTAATGAATAAAAACAAAAATAAATTTTTTTTACGGTGGCTTTTCTATGAGAAAATAAGTACCGAAAATCAAAAAATAAAATGTAAAAAAATATTAAATAATTAATTTTTTGGAGATTTCTTTTTTTACTGTTTTCGATAATTATTTAATTGGCTATTATATTATAAAAGAAAAAAATCATACATCAATGTTTTTTCTGCTTAAAAAGGGGAGGGGGTACATTTTCAATCGAGTTTTTCTTCAAAAAGTATACTTTGATGTAATAAAATAAGGTTTGCATTAAATAGACATTTATTTTTAGAATCTAAAAATATAACATTTTAAACTTAACATCAGGATTTTCATATTTTAAATGAATTTTATATATTAATTTTTCATAGCAAAAATACTAAATTAAAGTTTTGAAATAAAATAACTAATGCATTATAAAATTCATTAATTGATGAATCAATACTGAAAATTTCATTAAAATCGGATAATTACTTGATTTTTGGTAATTATTTTTTCCATCCCAAATGTTATTTTAAAATTGTAAACAAGCGCCTAAAACCATTGAAAAAGAGGCAGAATGGCGGATCACGTCGAAATTGACCAAAACAAATTGTTTTATATCTATTAAAAATAAACTGCATATGTAATGATATTTTTCTTTTTTTTAATGATCGTCATTATGTTACTACTTATCATTTTAGACAAAAGTTTGACCTTAAATAATAGATTTAATTAATTTTAATTAGTTTTTAAAAAGCTAGCAGCCGACAAAAATGGGTATCTCTATAATATAGATATAGAATTACAATATTTTCGTTCAGGGACACAAACATTTAAGCTACAAACATCTCTAGATGACTTGCAGATCATAGAATATTGCAACTCTCAATGTTGTCAGGCTTAAAGTAACCTCCCAACGTGGTACATGCGTTTACATAGAAACCATTCCGACAGAGTTCAAAAGATAACAATATATTTTTATTCCTTTAGTGACGGAAATATACTCAGAGAATATTGGAAATTCCATTGCTAATGATCTCCCCCTGCC
>CM042161.1:672373-727348 GCA_023376005.1 Doryteuthis pealeii | reverse complement strand
AAAGTTATTAGGAATTCCAATAATTATGCTTTTAACAAGATATATTCTTAAGATCTCAAATGATAGTGACTATACTAACCTCTTACTGTAATGACAAGTATAGAGATGGATACAATATGGAAACCTTAATAATAAAAAGGCTAGATTTTAGATTTTTTAAAAATAAACACAGTATGATACAAGGTAATAAAATGATACATACACACAAAGCGGTGTTCCTGTCTATAGCTCTGCTGATGAGGCCTAATACAGAGATTGATTTTTCTCAATTTGCTTAGCCTTACGTTTGAATAGGTATGCCCGCCTAATTCATTGATTATTAATTAATTAATTTTCAAAATTAGGTATGACTTCAATTAAGCACATATTCTCCCAAAAATTGTCGGCTAAAAAAGCCATATCAAAACACATTGTTTGTTTGTTTACTTCTCATACTGTTGTGTAGTAAAGTCACCATAAGTGGAATATAACCTACTTCAAAACGATTGGAAAAATCTGGTGTAATGGTTAGTGTCCCCGCCTGTCAGCTTGACAGTCAGGGTTCGAATCACATATAAAGCGGTCTTCCTGTCTATAGCTCTGCTGATGAGGCCTAATAGGCCGAAATGTACATACAGAGATTGATTTTTCTCAATTTGTTTAGCCTTACGTTTGAATAGGTATGCCCGCCTAATTCATTAATTATTAATTAATTAATTTTCAAAATTAGGTATGACTTCAATTAAGCACATATTCTCCCAAAAATAAGTATAAAGGTAAATATCCTAGGTAAAACATTAGGTTTATAAGTTCCCAAAATTCACTCTAAATTGTCCAATTGGATACATACCATAGTGGATATAGGCGTTGTGTTAAAACAGTTCTAAGTTATAGTTATCTTAGGCTGTAGGTTCAATCCTGGTTCATGTAGGTTCCGAATTAAAAGAAAGTTCCTGAGTTTAAAGAAAAGATTCCCAAGTTCAAGCAGGGGGTTCCTGAGTTTGAGAAGGTTGTTGTGTAGATAACAATAAAGATGAGGACAATAATTCAAATAATACAAATTATTGAATGAATATTATTTTGTGATGGTCGTTTTATTTTATGGCATATCAACCCTTTTTGGGTCATTTAAAACCAAATCAAGTCTTTTTCGATAAACAAAAGACTCAGGTTGCTTACAGTACTAGCTGTTGCTTAAGTGGTCACTCAATTAAGTATTCAACAGGCTCATCGTTGCTTAACTTTGTTGATTGTGTGACAGCAGGTGCTTCCAGTCTGACTTGCTTCCAGTCTGACATCCTTTTTTAGTGAGCATGCTAATTAGCCCTGCTGCTGCTGCTGATTATGATGATGATGATTGGTGTTGGTGCAGCTGCTGCAGAGGATGATGATAATGATTGTGATGGTTGTAGTATCATTGGTGTTGGTGTTGGTTATGCTGCTGTTGCTGCTGATGATGATGGTGCTTATAATGGTGTTTGTGATGATGATGGTGATGGTGATGGTGATGATGGTGTGTGTGATGATTGTAGTGTCATTGGCGTTGTTGTTGATGGTGGAGCTGTTGTTGCTGCTGCTGATGATGATGAATATGATGATGATGATGGTGGTGGTGGTGGTGATGATGATGATTGTGTCCATGATGGTTTTAGTATCTTGAGATGTTGGTGCTGCTGCTGCTGCTGCTGCTGCTGCTGCTTCTGATGATGATGATGATGATGATGGTTGTAGTATCATTAGTGTTGGTGGTGCTTTTGATGATGATGATGATGATGATGGTGGTGGTGATGATGATCGAGTCCATGATGGTTTTAAGTATCTTTGCTGCTGCTGCTGATGATGATGATGATGATTATGATGATGATGATGATGGTTGTAGTATCATTAGCAATGGTGGTGCTTTTGATAATGATGATGATGATGGTGGTGGTGGTGATGCTGATTGTGTCCATGATGGTTTTAGTATCTTTGCTGCTGCTTCTGATGATGATGATGATGATGATGATGGTTGTAGTATCATTAGTGTTGGTGGTGCTATTGATAATGATGATGATGGCAATAGTTTTATTTGGGGGTGGGGGAGCGGGGAGATGTAGTTATTGTCACCATTAATATAATGATGAAATAAAAAAACAAAAGAAAAAAAAAAACCCCACAAAGAATCAGAAGCTGGAAGAGTTGTGTCCGATTTTTGTTGCCTCAATACAAAACGTTGATCATTCAGCATTGAATGACGGAGTAATTGCATTATTTAGTCTAGATGCGCTTCCTCATTTGGTGAGTGTTTATTCTCAATATACGTTACTTATATTGTTAGTAGAAAGATGTGGACGGGGGAGGGGGACAACATGTATATAGGTGTGCGTATATACTTAAACGTGTCAGAGTGTGTATTTCTGTGTCAACAAATGTGTGTGTGTGTGTGTGTGTGCGTGCGTGTGTGTGTATGTTTGTGTGTACATATACATTCCCTTATATTCACATATAAATACATATTCACTTTTTGTCTTCAATATTCTCTCTCTCTCTCTCTCTCTCTCTCTCTCTCTCTCTCTCTCTTACTCGACGTCTCTGTCTCTGTTTCTCTTGCTCTGTATCTCTCTCTCTCTCTCTCTCTCTCTCTCTATATATATATATATATATATATATATATATATATATATATATATTCCTTCTGATTGACTGGTTGCCATATCATAGTTAAAGATCCCAGTCTCCCCTACTATTTACCCATAGCTGAAGGGAGAATGGAAGTATACCTTTCTCAAGGGTATCAGCACTATATGAAATTCCACTATTGCTATATATATATTTGTATATATATATATATACATATATATATATATATATATATATATATATATATGTATATATATTAATACATATATGTATATATTTGAACTTTTAAAAAAATTAAAATTTTTTAAAAATTGAACTTAAAAAAATTGAACTTAAAAAAATGTATTTGCAAAATTGGGTATAGTATTTGCCCACTATTTTTCTAGTATTTTGGTTTGTTTTCTTTGTTTAATGGCATATTAATAATTGTGGGTTATTTAATTCCAAAGCCTAAGCAAATAAAAATATACAATATATATATATACTCTAACCCGGAGTGGTAGTACCTTTTAGGGACCCATCTATGGTTTAAATAGAAAGAAATGAGGTGAAAAAAATTGAGGTGAAAATAAATTTGAATACCCATCACGAATAGATAGAACAAAACATCTATGCCATAAAATAACCCACAAGGGTTGACATCCCATAAAACCCAACCAATCAATTAACTTATATATATATATATAACATGAAGGGTTGGAAATGTCAGACATGTGGTCGAATTTTGCTTTCTAAGGTTGGATATGTCAATCATAGGAAATCTCACCGGGTCAATTCATGCAAATTCCAGGAACAAATAATGTGTCTTGTGCAATCTGTAACAAAGTCTGTAAGTCAGCTTCTGGTCTTAAGAGACATATGGTGGTGCATAAGCATCAGATTTTATCATTTGATTCATCTGATTCAATGGGAAGGATGTCCTTTCTATGTCATATCTGCAGTGGGTTTGATGAGTCATTTGAGGGCTCATGCAAGGAAGGGTTCTAGTGGTGGAGTTATGGGATTGTGAGGAACGGCAATGATCTGTAAAGATTATGCTATGCAATGATATATATATATATATATATATATTATATATATATATATATATATATATTTATATATATTATTATCTGCGTTATTCGGACTACTGTCCCAATCTTCATTGTTATTTGTACAAGGTTTCGTCCGATATACCCTCCAGCCTTCTTCAGGTATTTCTTGTTGGAAGCGGGAACATTCTCAGACTCGGGAACCTTCTTTTCGAACTCGGGAACTTTCTTGTCGTATACAGGAGCCATTGATTTGGCTAGAATATCTACCTATTTTTACTTATGTATGATTTAAAAAAAAATTTTTTTTACCTAGATCTGGCCTTCTTAATTATGGGTTCCCATATTGTACAAATAACAATGAAGATGGGGACAGTAGTCTGAATAACGCAGATAATACTAATCTTCAAGCTTCATTTCAAACATTCAGAGAAATATATATATATTATATATATATATATATATATATATATATATACATATATATAAAAGGAAATGTGGAATAACTGTAGTTTCAAATAAATGACAAACAATCGAATCAGCATCCATTTCTCATTTTAAAATGATGAAACAACAATGAGGCTCTCTATAATTTATTATTTTATCTAGCTAAAATACTACTAAAACATAATAAAAGTTGTACTATATAATATGATAATGTTGAACATTTATCTTTTATTGTTTTTCTTTCTTTTTTCTTCATTGCTTTTTTCTTTATTGTCATTTTTCCTTCTTTTTTCTTCATTGCCTTTTTCCTTCTTTTTTCTTCATTGCCTTTTTTCTTTTTTCTTCATTGCCTTTTTCCTTCTTTTTTCTCATTGCCTTTTTTCTTCTTTTTTCTTCATTGCCTTTTTCTTCATTGCCTTTTTCCTTCTTTTTTTTCTTCATTGCCTTTTTTCCTTCTTTTTTTCTTGCTTTTTCTTCTTTTTTCATTGTCATTTTTCTTTCTTCATTGCCTTTTTCCTTCTTTTTTCTTCATTGTCATTTTTCCTTCTTTTTCTTCATTGCCTTTTTCCTTCTTTTTTCTTCATTGCCTTTTTCCTTCTTTTTATTCATTGCCTTTTTTCATTCTTTTTTCATCATTGCCGTTTTTCTTTCTTCATTGCCTTTTTACCTTTTTTCTTCATTCCCTTTTTTCTTTCTTCCTTTCTTTATTGCCTTTTTCCTTCTTCATTGCCTTTTTTCCTTCTTTTTTACTTCATTGCTTTTTTCCTTCTCCCTTCTTTCGTTTGCATTTTTTCTTTTTCATTTCTTTATGGCTTTTGTTCTTTCCTTCATTGTATTTTCCCCCTTTTTCAATGCCTCCTTTTCCTTCTTTATTTTTTTCTTAAATTAAAATTCTACTAAAACATAATAAAAGTTGCACAATATAATATGATAATGTTAAACATTTATCTTTGTCGTTATATCCAAATAAATTTTATAACAACAAACTTATTTAGTGATACAAATTTTCAGGTTTTAAAATATTTCTGTTTGTAAATATCTTTTAGAAAAACTCTTACACTTCGTCTATATTGTCACGTACACAGATCGCAATAAATTTAATAACAGTATGAAATAGACTTCGTAATCACACAAATTTAGAGATTCTCAGAGTAAGAAATTTCAGTTTAGAAAATTTCCCTTTAAAACTCTTAATGTCACTGCAAATTCACATAAGGTCACAACATGTTCACATTTGATAAACAGAATAATGTTAACTGAATCTTTTTTAGCATTTCAAAATTTCTAAAACTGTTTTACAAATTCTTGTAGGATGAAGAACTAAACATGATGAAGGAAATACAAAAAAATTAACACCAACTTCAGGTTTTCTAGTCCTATTGCTTAACACACACACACAACACACACACACACACACACACATATATATATATATATATATATAGTATGAACAAAAAGTAATAAGACAAGCAGGAATATTTCTTGTATGTTGTTTATTCTCAACTAGTTTTGACCTTAGGTCATCGTCAGTAGAAAATATCTTATTTGAAGAAAGTGTTTATAGATTTTTTGAAAGGGAGCATTATAGAAGAACTATAAAAATTGAAGTGTTTTTGAGGGTTTGACATGCTATTAAAATCCGGGTAGACGAGTGTGTTAGTAGTAGCATGTTCATTTGTTCTGTGAAGAGCCTCTATGTATGTGTGTTTATTTAGGTATATGTATCCGTTTGTGGGAGATACATATATCAAGTTTGGGCATTAGTGTGAAGCATTAAAGAAATTAAAAATATAAGAAACTCGGTTGTTTTAGAGAAGAGCTTCATTTATTTAGTAAATTTTCAGGATTGTGATACTCCCTTCCTCAGACTGGGGAAAGAAAATGACGCTGGTCTCTGGCTGTTCCTTATACTGAGGTTGTAGTGTGGGGCTGGCTGCTGCTTGCATGATTGATCATGAATTTCCATCAACTCAATCAAGAAAACAAACAGAAATAAAATGGATAATTAAGCTAAAAACTCACATCCGGGGCCTCAACACTGATACAGGATCTCTGAAAGCATATAAATATTTTCAAAAAACATTTATTGTATTGGAGATTTTTGTTTTTGCTTTCATTTTTATAACAATTCTTTTTAATGTTATCTTGGAATGAGTTAATAAATTGGCCAAAAGAGTTTTCACTTGCAATCCAAGTACTTTTAGTTATCTTCTGAACCATTATCAAGGCTGTTAAAGTATACCGACAAAAACAAAACAATAATTTAGACAAATGATAACAAATAATAACATACTTTAATAGCCTTGATAATGTATAATATATATATATATATATATATATATATATATACAGATTATAAATAAAAAGATCACAGATGAGACAATTGTCTGATGAAATAGATTTGGAGAAGTAAAAAAACAAACAATGTGTTTTGATCTGTCTTTATTTAGCCGACAATTTTTGGGAGAATATGTGCTTAATAAAGTCATACCTAATTTTGAAAATTAATTAATTAATAATTAGTCCCCACCTGTCAGCTTGATAGTCAGGGTTTGAATCACACACAAAGCGGTCTTCCTGTCTATAGCTCTGCTGATGAGGCCTAATAGGCCGAAATGTACATACAGAGATTGATTTTTCTCGATTTGTTTAGCCTTACATTTGAATAGGTATGCCTGTCTAATTCATTAATTATTAATTAATTAATTTTCAAAATTAGGTACGACTTCAATTAAGCACATATTCTCCCCCCCCGCAAAAATATATATATAATTATTTATAATAATCATAAATAAATATATATTTTAATATATATCTATTTGTATGAAAATAATACTTTTATCCATACAAATAAATATATACTAAAAATATGTATTTATTTATTATTATTAATAATAGAATCACTCTAACACAGATAATAATACTGTATATCGGCTTACTACTGTCTCTTCAAGTGTGATAGTGTTAACTATACACATTGATATATATATATATATATATATATATATATATATATATATATATATATATATATATATATATACAAACAAATTTTGTTCTATGTATATTCAAAAAAAATTGTTAAAAATAATGGAAAACTTATTGTTTTGGAGGTTTTTTATTCTTGCTTTCAATTTTTCTAACATTTTTTAAATATTATCATCTTGGAAGGGGTTACTAAATTGCCTAAAAGAGTTTTTATTATTGCAATTAAAGTACTTTTAGTTCTCTTCTGAACTATTATCTGTTCTAGTACAACGACAGAAACTAAACACCGCCCTGTCGGCTGGGGGTTAGAATGCACCGACTGCACCTCTGCAGAGGGGTAAGACTCCCCCAATGGGGCCACCTGTTGGCCGTGGGTGGCGACCCGTGATGCTTAAGGATAGAGCCCAGGTAGATGAGCAGTTCATGACATGCAATACTCCACTTTGGCCCTATCTTGGGCTATACGGGCGGTCGGAGAGGCCCCCTCCGATCAATCAGCTGGTCACGTCAAGCCCTAGCACCTATATGATTTTTCCCAACCCTATTGCCCTTATGCAAGCCCCAACCCCTTTTTATCATATGGGTGCAGAAGGCGGTGGCTGCGGGTCTACATATCCTGGGAATGACGTTAAACTTATCTGATGGTGAGGTTCCAGTTTTGAGTTTGGGAGAATGTGGAGCACCCTTCATCACCATTGCTCCCTGGTCCACTCTGACCCGGAGTGGTAGTACCTGTTAGGGTCCCATCTATGGGTTAAATAGAAAAATGTATTTATAAAAAAATTGTATTATCCATTAAGAATTGATTTATTTCAAAACTTTCTCGGCATTAAATGACCCACTGAGGTTGATATGCCGTAAAACAAAACCAAACAAAACAAAAACAAAACAAAACAAAACAATAACTTAGACAAATAATGGTTCAGAATTCTCATAGAAAATGGACGTGAGATGCCACCAACTGAATAAATCCAACACTACCTGATGAAGACCAGAGGCTTTGTGGTTGAAAGATCATAAATAAAAAGATCACAGATGAGACAATTGTCTGATGAAATAGATTTGGTTCATTCTTTTCAATTTACAGACAAGCATAAATACAGTTGAAATACATATAAAATATACATAAAATATAGATAAAATATAAAACTAAGTGTGAAATAAATCAATTCTAAAAGTGAGGCTGTGGCATAACTTGATAAAATGTGTGCCATTCCAAGCAGGTTTCAATACCATCATTTTTATTAGTTATTTGGATTCACTTTTCATATTTGATATAAGTAAATCCCTGTCCAGTTCTTGTGGCTTTCCAATTGATTCAATCTCGGAAACCAATAACCATGAAAGACTAAAAACTCAAACATGTGCTTGTATTGGAGTCTCAGATTTGAAGCCTGGAGCCAATCAAATATATTATTGGCCCTTTATCTAGAATTCTGTCTAAGCTTCTGACATTAAGTACTGCCATTACTTCATGAATTAATCAGGATGGTGTCTGCATCTTTGCATTTCACTCAGTCGATTGTCTACTTTGGTAAAAAGCGCTAAGATGAAGGACTATTATTATTATAGAATGTACAAAGGGTTGTCCTGAAAGTCATGTCCGTCTTCTTTATTAACATGAAACTTATATGCATTTACCAACAATTCAGCACGAGCAGGATGCAACACAAGGTCAATTTCTTATGCGGAGTTTAATAGGTTTGAATTCAGAGTTTTCCTTCTCCTAGACTGGTTACATAGCCCAGGTTAAGAACCCATTCTGCCCTGCTATTTATCCATAACTGGAGGGAGAGTAGTTGGGTTCATACCTTTCCCAAGGTATTAGCGCTATGTGAAATTCAAATAGCTTCATCCAGGATTTGAACTCGGGTCAATGAGTCCATTTCCCACGACTCTAACATCACATGCCTCTAAACATGAAACTTGTATGTACTATATACAGAAAAGGAAGACAATATGGAAAATTGAAATCAGCATGATACACTATGGGGATAACATAATCCGAAATTAATTTTTTTATAAAATAAAATCGATTTATAACAAAGGGAGGAAAAGGGTGCAGCGATTAAAATTTGTTTTTCTTAGATATCCTGTATCTGTTTTGGGCTTTGCATGCCATTGTGGAATAGACAGACTAACTAGTGTTACATAATTATTAGAAACCTAATATTTATGGCAATAGTGTAGAAATCAAAATGGCCGTTATAAGCTACAGCCCACGACCTTGAAGGATGAGTGACAACGCTTGACCTCACTCTCACCTTGCCTTCCGGGGATAAATCGTGAGAATTGGAAGGCATAGAAGACCCTGTCTTCCGGTTTAAGGATAGTAAGTAAGTTTCAGTTAACAGGTAGGAGCCGAGCTCGAAGTTGTAAGTCGCATTTCTATGCGCATCCTGTCATCTGCGCAGATTGTCTGGTTGGGGATTTGGAAATAAAGTAACATCAACCTAAATCGAAGTCTTGTGTTTATTACCTAAAAACTAACAATGACACAGGGCTTCTGATAAGGAGAAATCCCTAACAGAAACCAGACCCAAAGTCCCCAAGAAAGTCCAGACCTTAGAAGAGACCAGACCAAGATAGATGATCAGAATTGCAAAGCCGGCCAGAAGAAAATATGACCAGAAGTAAATCACATTTATGTGATACAATAATTGCAGGCTACATGGATCAAATTCACTTTTTACAATTTAGAGGTGTTTCCTGCTACGTTTAGGGCCAGTAGAACCACTGATGAGGGTGAAACTCCAGCCTCAAGGTTACTGAAGCTTGTCATTGTATTCTCACTTTAAAAAGTAGTAAAACATTTTAAGATATTAATTTTAAACTAAAGCAGAAATTAACAGAACTAGCTGAAAATCACCCTAAAACATAAGACTAAACTATATTTTTGTGAATAAACATTGTTCAAAGATTAACATTTATGGCCCAACTGGTAACAAACAAAATAACAAGTAAAAAAGCAAAATTTTTGGTGACTGAAAAAAGGTCATAACGTTGGTTTCTGGGAGAGCAGCTAAGTGTATTTTGCCTTAGTTGGCAAAACCAACCAACCAACCAACCAACCAACCAACCTACCTAACATAGATATAGTCTTCTAATATTGTTTTATAGATATTCTAGTTTTGAGTCCATATTATATGTTTTCATAGTTGTTCTGCTTCTTTCCATCTTTTCATGTATGGATTGTGTTTTTATGCAATAATATTTCATTTCGGATGCAGCTATTCTTATGGGAAACATGTTAATTTGATTTTTCATATTGTTTTCCCTTTCTTAGACTGACGGATTTTTTTCCCAAATTTTACCATAACTCTATTCATGATGATGCTTGTCCAAAATATCTCAACACAAGAAATTTTTTTGTTATTTCTGTGATAAAAAACGTTATATAGAAATGTAATACTCTTTCATTACCATAATTCCCTGGTCCACTCTGACCTGGAGCCGTAGTAAAAGATATGTTTAAAAAATTTTTAACATCTATATATTAATAACACAAAAGAAGTCCTTACTGTACAAACGCAGATAACAAAATGGATTACATACTGGAATAATAAAAAACTAACCGAGCGTCTGCTGTTGTTCCAAAACTAAAACATTTTCTCCTTGTAAGACTCCTGCAACAATGTCAACAAAATTAATATCACCATTGTGTGAGGGAACTATTGCCTTTGAGATTTTGTAGAGGATCATTATAGCGGTAACAGTTTCTTTGCAGAGACCATATGCTAAAACTGTTATAGGTTAGCGATCGTTGCATTTGTTTTGCGCGGGAAGTTCGAAAAGACAAAGAAAAATTGAACTAAGAAGACAATGGATAAGGTAGAGAGTAAGTCTAGTATAACAAAAGACTTCCTGTGTACAAACGGAAAATTGAACAAAGAGACTGGAAAGGGAAGTAAGGACTTCCGGTCAAGCAAACAAGAGATGTGTGAGCGGGTTGCGCTTACTTAAGCAGGCAACAGAGTCAGTAGGGACAGTCAGGAGAGAGACGGCGGACCGATGCGGTCACGCACCGCCACAGCTAAGGGCGGTGAGACGCCACCAGCTTCCCCAACGCTATTCATCCCAGCAGTAGTAGTTCCCATTGTCAACGCTCGTCACTCATACGCACCACTAGGGAATGAAAAGAAATAAAAGTCAATCTCCTACTACATACAACATGCCTTGTGATTTCATTAAGCGACCAGTTCATATATTGTATAAGGGTTAGATGATACCCACAGTATACCAGCAACGTATACGATTCAGCATGAGTTTGAAGATGCCAGTATATAACATATATAATTTAGTGCCGGTAAAGAAGGCCCTATGCAACAAAACTATTTGCTCTATCTTTCCTCTATGTATGGAATCAAATGCCCGGGAGAAATCTTTTAAAAAAAGTGTTGCCTCAAGATGTTTTGTACGAACTCCTTCAATGATTCAATATCTTGACTTAAACATACCCAACTTACGAGTTTTCTGATTTATGAGCTGTCACTCAGTCAATTTTGTTGTTTGTGTTGAGAGCTAAAATTTGAGATACATGCAAGCTTCAGATATGCTTATGTTGATAAGTTCCCTAAAAATATTTACAAATTTATTACGCCAAAGAAAAATAAAAAAAATAAACATTGAATCAGTACATAAATTCATTGCATTATTATGTTTTTATTCAATACAGTGCTATTTTTCGGCTGAACTTGTACAACGGTCGCAAAATTAAAACGGAAAGATTTTTGGAGGTCCCCCATGACAGTTTTTAACTACAGTCTATGAATGAACGTTTTGTGAATTGGGTTTCAATTTAGGGGTTTGGGGATTAAGGTTGTTTTTTTTATTTATTACGTATTGCTTAAAAACAAACAACAAAAACCCAAAAATTACTATACATTTAATGTTGAAAAATATTAAAGTTTAATTGAAATTATAGATTGCAATACTAACACAAACAACTGAGACTAATGTCTACCGTTGGGTTCAGTAATTAATGTCAATGGTTGTAATGATAATGTAACTTATAGTAATTTTGTTTTTTTATTGTTTTTTTAAGCAATACATATTTTAAAAAAAAACATAATCCCCAAACCCCTAAATCGTAACCCAATTCGCAAAAAGTTCATTCATAGACTGTAGTTAAACTGTCATAGGGGACCTCCAAAAAAATTTTTCCGTTTTAATTTTGCAAGTTCAGCCTATTTTTCTTATTAAAAAAAAAAAAAACTTAAGGTGTTTTGGGGAGGAAGGTGGCTCGAAGGAATTAGTGGTATTTCAGTTTATTTCAATGGGGATAATGGATTTTATATACAGTGAAATTGATTAAAGCGGAACGAATTAAACTTGCCTGTCAATGTACCACTGTATAACTCGTGGAAACAGCACCCAACAAGGAAGCAGCTGTATGGCCACCTGCCCCCATCTCACAAGCCATCCGAGGGAGACGGACAAGGCATGCTGGACACGGCTGGAGAAGTAAGTACGAGCTCATAAGCGACATTCTCCTGTGGAAGCCAACACATGCACATGTTAGTGTGGGCCGGCCACCAAGGAC
This sequence comes from Doryteuthis pealeii, assembly GCA_023376005.1. Classification (NCBI taxonomy): domain Eukaryota; kingdom Metazoa; phylum Mollusca; class Cephalopoda; order Myopsida; family Loliginidae; genus Doryteuthis; species Doryteuthis pealeii. The sequence goes on along the minus strand of CM042161.1, from coordinate 714,742 downwards.
CTACATTGACCAACTATGCAAGGATACTGGATGCTACGCCGAGGAACTCTCTGGCACAATGAATGATAGGGAGGGTTGACGAGAGATTGTCATGGATATCCGTGCTAATTGCGCGACATGATGATATATATATATATATATATAATATATATATATATATATATATATTACTTTTACTTATCTACTGACAAAGCAGAAGAGACCAAACCAACCAACCATCCAACCAATTTCAGTCTTTCATTTGGATACTACATCTCATCTACTGAAAAAGCAGAGGAGACCAAAAGTATTTCCATACACTTAGTCTCACAGATCGCTATGTTTTGAAACCCATAATATTTTATCAGATCGTATATTACTCATGTCAATTTCAACTCCTATGAGATGACTTTTCAGCCCCACTAAATTTCCTCACATATCAACTGAGGAAACCCAGCTGTCTTTGCCAAGACCCATGGAGTCCAAAAGGAATTACATTTTCAAAAGCAAATTTTCACAAAATCAAATTTTCACAAAAAAATCATTTTTCAAAAAAATTGTCATAATATTTTTTTATATATTACATATATAATCCTAATATTACATATATAATATAATATATATAATCATAATATTACATATATATTACATATATAATCATAATATTCCATATTAAATATATTACAATTTTCAAAAAATCAAATTATCACACAAATTTTTTTCACAAAATCAAATTTTCAAAATCAAAGAGCTTTTAAGAACAAGAACAGGAGTGGTACTGTTTAACCAAAAATTGAAAAAAAAACAACCTCCACCTGCTTGACAATTTTGTGTAATGTGACGTAAGCAGTGACATAGTTTTGGTTACTGACAAATCGAGACTGAATCTCCATACACTTAGTCTCACAGATCGCTATGTTTTGAAACCCATAATATTTTAGACTTATCATATTGTGTATCACTCATGTCATTTTCAACTCCTATGAGATGACTTTCTCAGCCCCACCAAATTTCCTCACGTATCAACTGAGGAAACCCAGCTGTCTTTGCCAAGACCCCATGGAGTCCAAAAGGAATTAAATTTTTGAAATTAAATTTTCACAAAAAAAACATTTTTCAAAAAAATCAATTTTCAAAAAAAATTTCATTTTTTCATATATTCCATATAACAAAATAAAAAAAACACCCTCTGAGCGACGTAAAATAAATATTGCCTGAGGGGATGGGAGTTGAAAATTTAATATCAGAGAGTTTGTATCATAAGTAAAGTAAAATCATAAAATTCATTAAAGGAGTAAAAATGAAATAAATTTATTAAAAATTGAAATGGAAACTTAGTTCTGATAAATTTAAATATATATTAAAATTAGAAAAGAAACTATATATAGATAGATAATACCAGATATGCATTTTTTAAAACTTGTTTAAAAAACCAATGAGGACTGTCTAACATTGCATGCTCAAATTTTGAGTGTATTCTATTTATGACGATTTTAGGCAGTGTGACGTAAGCAGTGACGTAGTATTTGTTACAGACAAAAACCGGAAGCGAATCTCCATTATTAATTGATAATCCTAATATTACATATATAATATTATATATATAATATTATATGGAGGTGCGTGGTCTAATGGTTAGAGTCGTAGGAAATGGATTCGTCAACGCGAGTTCAATTCCTGGACGAAGCTGTTGGAATTTCACATGGCGCTAATACCCTTGGGATGAATCCAATTTTCCCTCCAGCTATGGGTGAATAGCAGGGCAGACTGGACTCTTTAACCATGGCTAGGTAACCAGTCTAAGAGAAGGAAAACTCTGAATTCAAACCTGTTAAACTCCGCTTAAGAAATTGATCTTGTGTCGCATCCTGCTCGTGCGAAGGGGTTGGTAAATATATATATATATATAATATTATATAATCCTAATATTACATATATAACATTATATATATAATATTATATAATCCTAATATTACATATATAATATTTTATATATAATATTATATAATCCTAATATTACATATATATATTATATATATATATATATATAATCCTAATATTACATATATAACATATATATATAATATTATATAATAATTTTATATATAATATTATATATATATATATATATATCCTAATATTACATATATAACATTATATATATAATATTATATAATCCTAATATTACATATATAACATTATTATATAATATTATATAATCTAATATTACATATATAATATTTATATAATATTATATCCTAATATTACATTATACATTATACATATAATATTATATAATCCTATATTACATATATATACATATATATTATATAATATAATATTATATTATTAATATTACATATATATACATATATAATCATAATATTACATATCAAATATATCACAATTTTCAAAAAACAAATTTTCACAAGAATTTTTTTCACAAAATCAAATTTTCAAAATCAAAGAGCTTTTCAGAGCAAGAGTATTTCGATACACTTAGTCTCATAGATCGCTATGTTTTGAAACCCATTATATTTTATTAGATTGTGTATCACTCATGTCATTTTCAACTCCTATGAGATGACTTTTCAGCCCCACCAAATTTCCTCACATATCAACTGAGGAAACCCAGCTGTCTTTGCCAAAACCCAATGGAGTCCAAAAGAAATTGAAAAGTTACCAACATTATTTTAATGACTGCAAAAACAGATGAAATACAAAAACAACAACAACAAAGACATTTCAATGTTTACTAATTTTTGTTCAATAACTTTTCTTCTTCTTTAATTTCCAATAATCTACAAAATAAAGAAACATCATATTTTTATTAATAATGGAGATTCTGTATTTGTCTGTAACCAAAACTATGTCACTGCTTATGTCACATTACACAAAATTGTCAAGCAAGTGGAAGTTTTTTTTTTCAATTTTTGGTTAAGCAGTACCACTCCTGTTCTTCTACAAGGATGGCTTTGGCATTAAATAACCCATAAAGGTTGATATGCTATTACACAAAGAAATCAAACCTCAGTTACATGTGTAAGTTACACGTGACTGCGTTTTAAACACAAATGATTATGATATTAAAATTTATATCTTATATTAATAATGGAGATTCGATCTCTATTTGTCTGTAACCAAAACTATGTCACTGTTATATCACATTACACAAAATTGTCAATGCATAGAATAAAAAGCAACATTGTTTGAATTAATTTGAATTTAACTGTGAGAAATTTGATTTTATTAGAAAGAAAACATATTTATTTGAATTTTGCCAGGAAAAATATTTTTATGTCTATTATTAAAAAGCTATAAAATTTCAAAGATCTGTTTACATTTTTTTATGAAAGAGTGTGGCAAAAAATCCTTTCATGTACTTTTGGATGTTGATAAAATTGAGATAAAAACTTTGGACCATATTACCTTTAGGCACACCTTTCGGATCTCAACTCACAAGGACACTTTTTTTATTTACACGTCAAAATCCGGTTGTTTTTTAGGGATTAGGGTTAGGGGTTAAGGTTAGGGTTAGGTTTAGGGTTTAGGTTTAGAGGTTAGTTTTATAATTTAAAAAAAAAACTCTAAAAATCGTCTGTTAACAATTAACCGGATTTTGATGGTGTAAATGGAAAAAATGTTCCCACGAATCGAGATCACAAAAGGGTCATATGGTCCAAAACTTTTAAAAAATATTTTTTTACATTAGAATTAAAATATTCATTCAATTATAATAGATTTTGTAGAACTATGTAAAATTGTTGAAAGAAGGCAAAACAAGAATGCTATCAAAATAGGCACAAAACTAACCATTTTTAAGCAGTGCTACTTATAGATCTTGCTATGAAAAAATCAGAAATCATTAATAACTTTAAAATGGTTAGATTTCTGCCTATTTTGATACTATTTTGGGATTCCTCTGGACAAAAAGTTTTTATAAACCAATTTTTAGGAATAAGGAAGCTCTAGAACTCATTTTACAGACAAAAATAGATTACAAAAGGTTGCCATTTTTTGCACCATACTTCAAATTTTTCAAGGTTAAAATCAACCTAACTCGGCCAATTTTTGGAATCGTCTTACTTTAACATAGTCCACACCTGGACACAATTTCTGAAAAACTGGAAAAGAGTAGGTACATTTGCATATATAATTCATATACTAAATGTACCAACCATTATGGGACAGAGACATTACTTAATTTTATACATTACTTTACTCCATTATGTTGATTACTTAACTTTGTTAAATTAAATTAACTAAATATAATTAACTAAATTAAATTAACTAAATATTAACTAAAATTTACTAAAATTAACTAAATTAAATTCAACTAAATTAACTAAATTAAACTAAATTTAACTAAACTAAATTAACAAAATTTAATTAAATTAACTGAATTAATCACTAATTAAGTTAAATAACTAAATTAGTTAAATGCTTCACTTTTTACTAGTATTTTTTCTTCATCATTATGGAGCTACTTTTTTTACTAGTGTGATGTGTGTATTCATCTTAATTGCTTCAATTTTAAACTAGTATTTTTCTTTAATCTTAATGCTTCACTTTTTAACTATATTTTCTTCATCAATAATATTTCACTTTTAACTAAGATTTTCTTCATCTTAATACTTCCCTTTTAGCTAGTATTTTTCTCATCTTAATGCTCACTTTTTTACACTAGTATTTTCTTCATCTTAATGCTTCACTTTTTAACTTGTATTTTTCTTCATCTTAATGCTTCACTTTTTACTAGTATTTTTTTCATCTAATGCTTCAATTTTTAACTAGTATTTTTCTTATCTTATAATTGTTCACTTTTTTAACTAGTTTTTTCGTTTCATCTTAATGCTTTCACTTTGTAACTAGTATTTTTCCTTCATCTACCTATGCTTCACTTTTAAACTAGTTATTTTCATCATTCTGAATGCCTTCACTTTTTAAACTAGTATTTTTATTCATCTTAATGCTTCACTTTTTAACTTAGTATTTTCTTCATCTAATGCTTCAATTTTTAACTAGTATTTTCTTCACTTAATGCTTTCACTTTTTCTAAACTAGTAATTTCTTTCATATCGTTAAGCCTTCACTTTTAACTAGTATTTTCTTCATCTTAATGCCTTCTTCTTCTTTAACTAGTATTTTCTCATCCTGAATGCTTCAACTTTTTAACTAGTATTTTTCTTCATCTTAATGCTTCAATTTTAAACTAGTATTTTTTCATATTAATTCTTTACTTTTTATCTAGTATTTGTTTCATCTTAGCTTCACTCCTTTAACTAGATTTTATTCATCTTAATGCTTCACTTTTTAAAAACTAGTATTTTTCTTCATCTTAATGCATTCACTTTTTAACTAGTATTATTATTCTTTATTAGGCCTTCAATTTATTAACTAGTATTTTTCGTTATCTTAATGCTTCACTTATTTAACTAGTATCTTTCTTCATCTTAAATGCTTCATTTTTAACTAGTATTTTTTTCATCTTAATGCTTCACTTTTTTTAACCAGTAACTTTCTTCATTCTTACTGCTTCAATTTTTAACTAGTTTTTATCTTCCACTCTTTAATGTTTCACTTTTTAACAATTTTTGTTCTTCATCTTAATGCTTACACTTTTTAACCAGTAATTTTCTTCATCTTAATGCTTCAATTTTTAACTAGTATTTTCTTCAATCTTAATGCTTCACTTTTAACTAGTACATTTCTTCATCGTAATGCTTCACTTTTTTACTAGTATTTGTCTTCTGAAGAAGATGTTTGTGATTTTCCCTTCCTCTAATAATATAATATGTATGGTATGTATGTATGATGTTACCCTTTCTAGAACTTATCCATTAGTTTGGGAGCGTGCTCTTCCAAATAGGACTGCTAGACACAAGAGTCTCCACTGGGCATCAGTCCCTTCATTTGTGGACTCCAAAAATGATGTTAGGATAAGATTCCTGACGCCAATTGTAGATAGTAAACTGCATTGCTTCCAACTGGCCAGGTCCTGCCACATGTCGCAAACACATCCATCACCATGGGACTTTTTTGAGAGAGGTTGATAGATTAAAAGAAAGTAAGGTAACATTTGTACATCATGGTATTATATGCGTCAACGATGTGACTCAACAACAAATACAATCTCTAAATTTTCATGATTATTTATCAAGACAAACCGAAGCACAAGATATCGTTAATCATGTCCAATCGCACGTGTTGGCCTCTCTCCTAGTTTGATACCTAACCAGAATAAGGCTCCAATACTCCAGAAATAATGTCTCTTAGATGGGCCTGTTGAGCCAATAGCTTCCTCCACACTCTTAATTGGCTGCCTAGAAGCCATTAAAATTTATTCATCTGATCCATCTGAGACAAGGGCAAGGAGTCCCTCCCTATGTCCATATTTGCATCAAACTTTTTTGGATCTTCACAGGTTGATGAGAGCCATTTTAGGGCTCATTGAATGCCGGAAAGGTTTCGTGCGTGTGCGTCTTATAGCGATTTGAGGGACGGCAGGTGATCTCGTAAAGATTATCGCCCCTATTGCATGCTGCCTTACCCAATTCTGCCACCATGAGTTAAGCGTAAGCTTTCTTAACAAAACCTAATAGAACTCAGTCTGCCCTCTACTATTTAGCCATAGCTAGGGAGGCGTTAGAGTTTCCCAACCGGCATTTTGTCCAAAGTGAACATGCAAACAGCTGTGTCCAGGGATTTGAACCCAGCGTTGCACACTTAATCTTTATTTCCTTCATGACCGTTACACTAAGCCACATTGTAATGTATATTGATCTATAGTCAACAGCTTATGTAACATAGAAATAAAACCCTGTCAATATTCAATTTGTCAATATATATGTATGCACATATCTGTGTATAGATATATCTAGACCAACCCCTCCACATCGAGCAGGATGTGCACACCCAGCGTCAATTCTTAACGCGGATTAAAAGTTATTGAATAAACAGCTTTTTCCTTCTCCTAACCGTTGCCTAACCAGAGTTAAAAGCAGCCCAGTCCTGCCCTACTATTTACCCATAGCTGGAGGGGAATAGGATTCATACCTTTCCAAGCGGTATTATCGCTAAGTGAAATGCAATAGCACCATCCAGATTTAACTCCGGGCAACAATAGTGTTGAGTGCTTGGGTGCTGCTCGTAGTGTGTGTGCTGTGTATTTGGTCGGTGCCTGCCACATAAAAATCTTTTTCTACTCTTTCATTCTTGATTTTCCTCTTCCCTGTTGACATTTGAGTTATCCAAATGTCGAAGGCAAAGAGAAAAAAGAAAAGAGAAAATAATTTCAGAGGAAATTAAGACCAAATTAGTGCCAAAGTGAAATGTCAAACAGCCTCCTCCAGAATTAACTCAGGTCGATGATTTCATTCTTCTATGATAAAAAGCCATTTACACTAAGTGCCACCTCCTGATTGTCATATAGTATATATGAGACAATATCTATATTTATTATCCTTCATATATATGTATGATATATTGTAGTGAGCGAATGTTCATTTAGAAGCTAGCGAGTCCATCTGTTCCGTGAAAAAAACCTCTTTGCAGTGGCTTCTATTTGAAAAGCAAAAAGACCCAACTCAAAGAGGTCTTTTTCATGCGAACAAATGGGACTCTCTTACCTTCTAATACACTCCACTACCCAGATTTATTAATAGCAAGTCAAAACCTTCTAAAAACCAATTTCTGCTCAAACAAAAGAATTTCTCCTGATGATGACCTAAGGTGACTCGAAACTAGTTAAAAATAAATACCCTTGTCCTCTAGTCTTATCATATTTGTTCCCGTACTGGATATATATATATATATATATATACTATACACATAAATATGTGATATACTATATTATATATATATATACTATATATTATAATTTAATATCAAATCCTCGCAGTGAGAAAAAAAACAGCAAATAGTTTGATTGTAAAAACATTCACTACCCAAACGTTCAAACTTAGGAAGAAAAAAATTTTTGGAAAAAAAGAAAAGACCAAGATAACTCGTACAACAAATCTATTAGTACAATATTTTGCGCCAAAAGAAAAAACGGAATTTAATCGCATATACTATACTAATATACTATAATATATATATATATCATACCAAAACCCGCCAGGAGACTAAAGCTAATAAGTAAAAAGTGCCTCAAATACCTAAGTAAGAGCCAAAATCATAATAATGGCTCATTTTAGTTTATGCTAATTAAAATTATATTTGAATCACGCACGCTCGTAAGCTACCTATTTAATTACATTTGCGCCTAGTCTATTTAGCTCAGATCTTAGCCTGACTTCGAAGCAGCATCTAAGCGAAAACTTTAGGGTAGTTCGTTCTGACTCATTAGATTACTCGTTTATATATAGCTAGTATATATTATATATATATCATCTATATATATACTTGGTATGTGTAATTTGGAAAAGTTCACTTACCGGTGAAAGCATGTCACAATTGGTTACGTGATGCGCAAGAACTCAGAAAGGACTTAAAGACAGCTTTCAACAAATAACAAAGTGCCCTCCAATACGTTAGTACGAGCAAATATTGTAATACACGGTACAAGTAAATACTCCTACTCGAGTTCGTGATTTAACCCTAGAAGATCCTATGGGAAACTCGGAAGTAGGTTTTATCACTGTACCTGTATTACAAATATATATATATATATATATATAATATATATATATATATATATAAGAAATTTGAAAAATAACAAGTGTTCCGAAAATAGGATGAATTCCTATTTTCAAACACTTTTTATTTTCTAATTTTCTAATATTGTCGGAATTATTTTCGCAAATATAAACTCCCATATATATATATATATAAAGGTAAAATAAGCCAATTGAGCTGGTAAGGATGAATTCTATTTGGAATCATCAAAATCTTACTGTACAAGGATTTTTATAAATCCCTAAGAGAGCTCAATGTTATAATAATTTTATATATAGCGGTTGTTAAGTTTTTCTTTCTTATATATACTAGAAAATATATGCCACCCTCCGGGGCCAAGTATTTAAGTTTTGATATAATAAAATATCATATTAAATTAGAAACGCTAACGAAACTGAATAAGAATGCAGATAAAAAGCATTAGTAACAGACGGGGTATGATTGAAAGATAGAACAACTTTGAAACTAACTATTCCGATCATTTTCCATTACTCCCCTCTTTCATTGGTAAATTTTCCTAATTAACTATTTAGTTAAAATAGGAAGTAAAGGATAATATTACAGTTATTTCTTCTTGTAAAATAATTTCTTTTAAGATTTATCCACGAGATTTTTGTTTATATTTCTAAGATAAAACCAAACAATTAGAAAATCAACAATACCAAGCCACATATTTATTAAAACTAAAAATTATTAATATATCAATATGCAAATTAGCCTTCTCGTTCAAACTGTAAACCGCTATTTATTGTATATATAAATACAATTGTATGTTATTAGTACCTAGATATGGTCAAACATATAATAATGATAAAACAATTTTTATTAATAACGAAGTTTAAAAGAAATGAAATCATCGAGAATTTAACGTAAATAATTAAGGAACTTGAGTAGTAATATAGTTTCGGTTACAGACAGAAAAACACACAATCTCCATATATAATAAGATAAGATATGTGTTGTGCTGTGTTTGTATATGTTGTGGGCTGGCGTGCATGTGTCAAGCCTTTCAAAGTTATTCTCATTCTCCAATGCACCTTCAATGTATGTATGTATACATATATAGAAATATCTATATTTTTTGTCTTCATATATATCGTATCTATGAAAATTGACCTTTGTGATCTCATCCTGCCCATGTTGAAGGCGTTGATAAATATATATATATAATAGTATGTATATATATATATATATATATATATGAATGTATGTATGTATATGTATGTATGTATCTATATATGTGTGTGCATGTGTGTTTGTATGTATGTATGTATGTGTGTGTGTGTGCATGTGTGTTTGTGTATATGTGTGTGTGTGCATGTATGTGTATGTATGTAGGTGTGAGTGTATGTGTATGTATGTATCTAGTATGTGTGTGCATGCTTGTTTGTTTATGCTGTGTGTGTGCTTGTATGTATGTGTTATGTAGTGTGAGTGTATGTGTATGTATGTATGTATGTATGTGTGTGATGTGTGTTTGTGTATGTGTGTATGTGTGCATGTAGTGTATGTATGTAGGTGTGAGTGTCATGTGTATGTATGTATGTATGTCGTATATGTATGTATGTATATATGTGTGTGCATGTGTGTTTGTGTATGTGTGTTGTGTGTGCAGTATGTATGTATGTATAGTGTGTGTGAGTGTATGTGTGTCCATCTATGTATGTGTATGTAGGTATGTGTGTGTGTGTTGTGTGTGTGTGTGCTGCCATGTATGTGCATGTAGGTGTGTGTGCATGTATGTGCATGTAGGTGTGTGTGTGTGTGCATGTATGCGCATGTAGTGTCGTGTGTTGCGCATAAGTCTTTCAAAGATTATCCTCATCCGCCATTCTCTTCTTCCCTTTTGACATTTATGTTCCCCAATTTGGAGGAAAAGAGAAAAGAAAAACATTCGAAAATATTTCAGAGAAATTCATTTCTCTGTTTACGAAATCTTTCTCGCCTTTTCACAACCTTCAATTATCGTGCTTCTTGCATTGCACCAGTTGAATTGCAAACCAACTGACCCAGAATCGCAAACTGAATCAGCCTCTCAAATTGAGAGCTCCTCACAGAGAATTAAATTTAAAAACCGGCCAGGAAATGGCAATTGTTTGACTAGAACGCATTGATCTACGTGAATTAGATTCTAAATGGAAGATTCCATCCGCAATTATCAGTTGTATTTTTTTGCGGAGGGGGGTGTCTCATTCTTTTCATTTTTTAGTTTTTCAGGTTTGTAGACTCACACCAGAATATAAAATTAATAATAATATAATTATTAATATTAATAATATTGTTAGATGTAAAATAAAGGTCTACCATGGTTTCAATCAAAAATTAATCTCGTCAGACCCCACTCTACATTAACTAAGTTGAATATAATAACGGTTAAATGCTACGTTATCTTTCTCTTAATCTATAAATATATATATGTATATATATATTTACCAACCCCTCCACATGAGCAGGATGTGACACAAGGTCAATTTCTTAAGCGGGGTTCAACAGGTTTGAATTCAGAGTTTCCCTTCTCCTAGGCCAGTTGCCTAACCAAGGTTAAAGAGCCCAGTCTGCCCTACTATTTATCTATAGCTGGAGGGAGAGTAGGTTCATACTTTTCCCAAGTGTATTAGTTCTAAGTGAAATGCAATTACCAAGTCCAGGAATTGAACTCGCGGGCGACGAGTCCATTTCCCATGACTTTAACCATTACACCACACGCTTCCACAATTAAATATATAACCAGTAATTATATTTAGCAATGGTCGGGTTTGCTTTAAGAAGATTGTAGGCAAGAAGAATGCAAATGAAAACTGGCACTATGTTGAAGAATAATAAGTGAGAGTGAAAATAGAAAAATGGAAGGTGATTTATTGATATTGACAAAACGTATATTTGTCAATATCTATTGAACTTATATAAGTACAATAAGTGGAACGTGCGTAATGGTTACAGTCGCAGGGAAATGGACTTGTCAACCAGAGTTCAAATCCTAGACAAGTCTGTTTACATTTCACATTGCGCTAATACACTTGGGAAAGCTGTGCATCCAACTACTATGCCTCCAGACATCTTGATTTATTTCATTCTCATGGTACTCATTTTTCGATTTAACCCATAGATATGAACCTATCAGATACTAACACCACGGGCAGAGTGGACCTTGGAGTAATGTGTATGAAGGGTACTCCACATTACCCAGAATCCCCAGAATCGGAACTTCACTATCAGATAGAAGTTAACGTTTGTGCGTAAAATTCGTAAAATTCAACCAATCAGAGGCGTTCCCGCCTAATAAGAAAATTATCAACTAGACCCCTTTGGAGCCTATGCTGGACTTATAAAAAAAGCCAGCCTTTCGGATCCTAACCAGAAAGATCTCATTTGCCTAAGGAATTCACGTCACCCTTTTTTAAGAATATTTCGCCTTACATGCTGAAGGTATCTCTCTCTCTCTCTCTCTCCTCTCTCTCTCTCTCTCTCTCTCTCTCTCTTTGAATAACCTATGCTTTCGGAGATAAACCTTATATTCATTCAACTTATGCCTGACTGGCTTTTGAGTTGACTTTAAACTTTCACCTTTCTTTCTCAACTTTTGAACTGTGAAATACAGCTTACATTTTACATTTGAACTTTTAAAAAAAAGAACTTTGGCGAACCTTTGCCCATATTCGATGCTACCTTTTTTAAACTTCTGTTAATACAATTTTGTTTGTTTAATCAAGAGTTTTGTCTTCTATGTCGTTTTGCTTGATTTATTTATGGTCTTTAAATGTTTGCAAACACTTTTATTGAATATTGACATCAAACAACACTATACTAATCACCCATAACGTCATACCCATGACATGAAGACCCTCGACCATCACCTTCATCTTCGTGTATGTATAGATAAAAGGGTTGGTCTTGCCATGAGAGCAATAGGGTTGGATAATCATATAGTGCTAGGACTTGACATGACCAGTCGATTGATCAGAGTGGTCCTCTCTGACCGCCCATCTAGTCTAAGTGTTGCATCTTGTTCATGCAGAGAGCTTGGCAAATGTATATGATTGAAAATCAGCATTTACTTTCCTGGACTTTGCCTGGTCTTGAACACTCTCGCTAGTAAGAAAGAAGTATCAACTTGACATATCTGTTTCAATTGATAATTTAAAGATTGGAATTATTATAATGGAGATTGTGTGTGCTGTCTGTAACTGAAACTATATCACTACGGTAATCCATGTCAAATCATCTGGCCATGTAGTGCCACATCGAATATGATCTTGCTGTGAAAAAATCAGAAATCATCAATAACTTAAAATTGCGTTCACTTTTAAGACTTTGTAATAGCATTTTAGGATTCTGTAGCAAAAGTACTCTTATAAACCAAATTTAGGAGTAGGAAACACTAGAACTCTTTTTACAGACAAAAAATAGATTACAAAAAGTCGTCATTTTTCTGTGAAAACCACCAAATTTTGAGAGCTAAAAATCAACATAACTCCGCCAATTTTTGGAATTGGAAGCTCAAATTTTGGCAAATCTAACTACACACAAAAATTGAAGGGGATGGGTGACATGGCCTGGATGATTTAATATGGAATTACCCCTTTTCTTTGATAATTACGTCACATTCTTCATGATTTATTTTTATTTTAACCTCAATTATTAATAAAATTGTTTAACATTATTAATACTGTTGACCAAATATACATACTAATAGCATGCAATTGTATTTATATATACAACATAATAGCAGTTTACAGTTGTGTCTAATTTGCATGATGATATTAAAAATTTGATTTTGATGAATATGTGCTTAGTATAATTGATTACTATTTATTGATTTTAATTGTTTGAATCCATGTCAAATCATCCAGTTTTTCACTAGCAGTCTATACTTTGTCTCTGCCACAATCATCAGGTACCAAAAAAATCTTAAGACATTAGTTGGTGCGTTGGTTGGTTTCGTTCGTTGGTGGGTTTTGTGCCAAAGTCAGTTTCACAGTTAATTTAGTTTTATTTATATTATATATTTGTATATGAGGAAATGATAAAAGGAAAAACAATATACCACATCTGTGAGTGGGGCCGGTGTGCAGTTAAAACCGTTGAGAGGAAGGCCCCGAAACGGTGCCCATTTTCTCCTGATGATCCCAAAATCAATCAAATATAAAAACAAACAAGGAAAAAAGAATCATGGAATTGAACTTCTCGTCCGGCTTTGCAAACTAGAATGAGGAGCATTCTACAGCCCACTCACTTTATAGTGAGTTTCCTTACTTTTCAAAGTAACTTTCTCTTACGTACATTTAAACTNTTATCATTTAAAAATAATCCATTTGAAATAAAAATTGGATTTCGCTAAATTTTTAATGATTTTCTTGCAAAATAAATTCTATACCAGCCTGTTCATATCTATTTATTTAAATAAGACTGACCCACTAAGAAAAAGACACTCACAGTTTTTTTATTCTCCACGATAAATTTATTTTTCCTCAAATTAACAAAGCCATGATAAAGATCTATTTAAAAACAGATCGAAACACTGCAGTGCAGGCAAATAAACATTACTCATTTTATAAACTTGTGTTTTTTTAATGTTTCATTATATTACATACTGTCAGATTCACTTCCTCTTTCTCTTCACATATCTATCTATCTATCAGTCTATTCATATCTATCATCAAATCTGTTCATATCTATCTATCTATCTATCTATCTATCTATCTCTCTCTCTCTCTCTCTCTTATATATATATATATATATATATATATATATATATAATACATTGATGGGTACTACTATGTGAACATAGCGTAAGTAGTTAATCCTATAGGGCTCAATATATTGTGAATATAGAGCATTAATAGTCGTAGAAGAAGTTATTTCCCGACGAGTGTATGCCGAGGTCTGACGGACCGATGCTTCTTGTGTCTACAGGAAAAGTTAGAAATAATTAGATTCCCAAATAAAAATGACTTGATTAATAAAAAGGATGAGTTCCTAGGAAAATGTATGCATAGATTACGCAATGCATTAGAATACCAATAAGATAAAATTGATCAATAAGGCATAATACAGTAAAATTATGAAAAAGCAGTAACAAAGAAAACTACTAGAAGAAATAATAAAAATATAACTTAGCCCAACTTCAGACTAACTGACCCCATAAAGGTCAATAGAGTAAGTTGAAAAGTAGTAAGGTTAATAAAAGTAAAGTTACAGCGCACTCTACCCAAGTAGGTCAAGATAGGAGGAGTTTTAACCTCAACTATAAACTAGCAGCCTACTAAGATCAAATTTCAGGAAGAATTAAAGAAATAGCAGTCTAGCTATATAAAAGTAACCGAAAATATCCACTCAAGTCCCCTGATGAAGGTGTTAGAGTAACACCGAAACTGCGGTTGGGAAATAACTTCTTCTACGACTATATATATATATATATATGGGAGACAAGTACACAACATGAAAGGAAACTACAATGCCTTCCAATATATATATATATATATATATATATATATATAAGAGTTTTATAATTTGCTTGAAGCCATTGTGTTTATATTGGTTTGGTGGTTGGTTTTGAAGGCTATCCCAATGCAAGTGTAAACAAAAAGGAGGTAACTATGATGCTGTTCCTCTCCCTTGATTTATTTCTAATATATCTCGGGATGAAGCGTCCTTCATCAGATAATCCATGGGCAGGATGTGAAGACAAGGTCAACTTTTAAAAAGCTAATTGGAATTCAGTATTTTCCTTATCTTAGACTGGTCGCCAAACAATAGCTAAAGGAACCTTGTCTGTCTTAAAATTTATCTGTCTTAATAACTGGGTCAGGGAATTTTTTAAATATTTTCTACACACACACACAATATATATATAAACACATTACACAGGGAGACTTTAACACAACACTACATGCATATATATATATATATATATATATATAATATAATATATATATAATATATATATATATTGTGATATACTCAGTTCAACAAGCTAAAATGTACATACAGAGATGACTTTTTCTCGATTTGTTACGCTTTACATTTAAACCGATATGCACGCCTAATTCATTTAGTTATAATTAATTAATTAAACAAAATTAGGTATGACTTTAATTAAGCACATTAATCTCCACAAATTGTCGGCCTTCGCCATTTCAAAGATATTGTTTGAATACTTCATACTGTCGTGCCATAAGTCACCCAAAAAGTGCGATATACATACCAGTTTGAATGAACGAGAAATTCTGGGGAAGCCAGCTAGTGTAGTGGTTAGAATGTCCGCCTGTCAGCCTAACAGGTAGGGTTCGAATCACGCACAAAGCACTGCCCTGTCTATAGCTCTGCTGATGAGGCCTAATGGGCTGAAATGTACATACAGAGATCGACTTTTTCTCGATTTGCTTACGCTTTACATTTAAACCGATATGCACGCCTAATTCATTTAGTTATAATTAATTAATTAACAAAATTAGGTATGACTTGAATTAAGCACATAATCTCCCACATGTATAATTGTGTAATAATTGTAAATAAATATATTTAAGTTTTTATATGATATCAATCTATATGCAATGGAGATTCAGTCTCTATTTGTCTGTAACCGAAACTACGTCACCACTTATGTCACAGTCATTTGTTTATATCTTGTAAGCTGAAAAAAGTAAATTTTGTCTTGTTCTTTAAGAATTAAACAATAAAATTATTCAATTAATTTAATGCTTACTTTGATAAATAAATACTTACTTTGATAAATATGAAATTTATTAAATCTCTAAGCAAATGAATTAACAGCGGAAAACAACATATGTTACATTCAGTCATTGATTGTACAAACATATTTTAAATAAATTCTATCTATCAAAAAGAATTTTTAATTTAATTTTTATTTTTTTATTTTTCTACAGAATTAACTAAACAAAATTTAGTTTATTGACACTGAATTTTTAATTCCCTACCTCCCATCAATATCTTTCAAAAATTAATTTTACACTGCCCAAAGGGCGTTTTTTTGGGGGGGTAGTTATGTATAATTTTATCCTTTAATTTATAATTTTAATTTTTTAATTTTAGTTATTATTATTATCATTATCATTATTTCTAAATTTATTATCATTAATTATCACTATTATTACCATTTTTTATTTTTTATCATTACCATTATTATTACTACTAGCAAATATATGCCACCCTTCGGGTGCAAGTATTTAGGTTTTGATGTAATAAAATATTGTATCAAATTATAAACTATTTAGAAAATGATGAACTGAGGGGGGTATAATCGAAAAATAGAACAGCTAAATAGGAAAAATGAAAGACGGAGTGATGGAAAATGATGGAAGAGTAGATTTAAAGCTGTTCTATTTTTCGATTATACCCCCCTCAGTTCATCATTTTCTAAATAGTTTCTAATTTGATACAATATTTTATTACATCAAAACCTAAATACTTGCACCCGAAGGGTGCATATATTTGCTAGTAGTAATAATAATGGTAATGATAAAAAATAAAAAATGGTAATAATAGTGATAATAATGATAATAGAAATTTAGAAATAATGATAATGATAATAATAATAACTAAAATTAAAAAGATTAAATTATAAATTAAATGATAAAATTATACATAACTAACACCCCCCAAAAAAACGACCTTTGGGCGGTGTAAAAATTAATTTTTGAAAGATATTGATGGCAGGTGGGGAATTAAAAAATCAGTGTCAATAAACTAAATTTTGTTTAGTTAATTCTGTAGAAAAAATTTAAAAAATCAAAATTGAATTAAAAATTCTTTTTGATAAATAGAATTTATTTAAAAAATGTTTGTACAATCAATGACTGAATGTAACATATGTTGTTTTCTGCTGTTAATTCATTTGCTTAGAGATTTAATAAATTTCATATTTATCAAAGTAAGCATTTATTTATCAAAGTAAGCATTAAATTAATTGAATAATTTTATTGTTTAATTCTTAAAGAACAAAACAAAATTTACTCTTTTCAGTGCACAAGATATAAACAAATGACTGTGACATAAGCAGTGATGTAGTTTCGGTTCCAGACAAATAGAGACTGAATCTCCATTGCATATAGATTGATATCATATAAAAACTTAAATATATTTATTTACAATTATTACACAATTATATATGTGGGAGATTATGTGCTTAATTAAAGTCATACCTAATTTTATTAATTAATTAATTATAACTAAATGAATTAGGCGTGCATATCAGTTTAAATGTAAAGCGTAAACAAATTGAGAAAAAATCATCTCTGTATGTACATTTCAGCCTATTAGGCCTCATCAGCAGAGCTATAGACAGGGCAGTGCTTTGTGTGTGATTCGAACCCTACCTGTCAGGCTGACAGGCGGACATTCTAACCACTACACTAGCTGGCTTCCCCAAAATTTCTCGTTCATTCAAACTGGTATGTATATCGCTCTTTTTGGGTGACTTATGGTACGACAGTATCGAGTATTCAAACGATGTGTTTGAAATGGCGAAGGCCGACAATTTGTGGGAGATTATGTGCTTAATTAAAGTCATACCTAATTTTGTTAATTAATTAATTATAACTAAATGAATTAGGCGTGCATATCGGTTTAAATGTAAAGCGTAAACAAATCGAGAAAAAGTCATCTCTGTATGTACATTTTTGCTTGTTTGAATACTTCACAATTCGGGTTAGCTCAGTCGGTAGAGTGTTCGGCTAGAAACCACAAGGTTCATAGTTCGATACCGGTCCTCGCCAACTCAGCGTATGAGTAGCACAGGGATATGTGCGGTAAAGTAAGGAGCTGATGGTAGGTGTGGCGCTCCACCTCAGATGCTAAAACAATCTCCTTGGTCTAGCGCTATTGAAAAAGGGATAGACTCCCTCGCTGACTGGCTGATACCGACTTTAGGCCGCCCATCGACTTTTTATTTATTTATATATATATATATATATATATATATATATATATATATATTTACCAACCCTCTGCACGAGCAGGATGCGACACAAGGTCAATTTCTTAAGCGGAGTTCAGCAGGTTGAATTCAGAGTTTTTCTTCTCCTAGACCGGTTGCCTAACCAAGGTTAAAGAGCCCAGTCTGCCCTACTATTTACCCATAGCTGGAGGGAGAGTAGGATTCATACCTTTCCCAAGGGTATTAGCATATATATATATATATATGTGTGTGTGTGTGTAGAAAATATTTAAAAAATTCCCCCTGACCCAGTTATTAGTAAATTTTAAGACAGACAAGGTTCCTTAGCTATTGTTTGGCAACCAGTCTAAGATAAGGAAAATACTGAATTCCAACTAGCTTTTTAAAAGTTGACCTTGTCTCACATCCTGCCCATGGATTATCTGATGAAGGAGGTTTTATCCCAAGATACATTAAGAAAATAAATCAAGGGTAGAGGAACAGCATCATAGTTACCTCATTTTTCTTTACACTTGCATTGTGATAGCCTTCAAAATCAACCACCAAACCAATATAGACACAATGCTTCAAGCAAATGATAAAACTCTTATATATATATATATATATATATATATATATATATTGGAAGGCATTGTAGTTTCCTTTCATGTTGTGTACTTGTCTCCCATATATATATATTTATATATATAGTCGTAGAAGAAGTTATTTCCCAACCGCAGTTTCGGTGTTACTCTAACACCTTCATCAGGGCGACTGAGTGGATATTTTCGGTTACTTTATATAGCTAGACTGATATTTCTTTAATTCTTCCTGAAATTTAATCTTAGTGGGTTGCTAGTTTATAGTTGAGGTTAAACTCCTCCTATCTTGACCTACGTGGGTAGAAGTGTGCTGTAACATTATACTTTTATTAACCTTACTACTATCTTCAACTTACTCTATTGACCTTTATGGGGTCAGTTTGTCTGAAGTTTGGCTAAGTTTATTTATTTATTTCTTCTAGTATTTTTTCTTTGTTACTGCTTTTTCATAATTTTACTGTATTATGCTCTTATTGATCAATTTTATCTTATTGGTATTCTAATGCATTGCGTAATCTATGCATACATTTTCCTAGGAATTCATCCTTTTTATTAATCAAGTCATTTTTATTTGGGAATCTAATTATTTCTAACTTTTCCTGTAGACACAAGAAGCATGGGTCCGTCAGACCTCGGCATGCACTCGTCAGGAAATAACTTCTTCTACGACTATTAATGCTCTATATTCACAATATATTGAGCCCTATAGGATTAACTACTTACACTATGTTCACATAGTAGTACCCATCAATGTATTATATATATATATATATATAGAGAGAGAGAGAGCTAGATAGATAGATAGATAGATAGATAGATAGATATGAACAGATTGTGATAGATAGATATGAATAGACTGATAGATAGATAGATATGTGAAGAGAAAGTGGAAGTGAATCTGACAGTATGTAATATAATGAAACATTAAAAAAACACAAGTTTATAAAATGAGTAATGTTTATTTTGCCTGCACTGCAGTGTTTCGATCTGTTTTAATAGATCTTCATCATGGCTTTTGTTAATTTGAGGAAAAATAAATTTATCGTGGAGAATAAAAAAACTGTGAGTGTCTTTTTCTTAGTTGGTCAGTCTATTTAAATAAATAGATATGAACAGGCTGGTATAGAATTATGCAAGAAAATACATTGAAAAATTTAAGCGAAATCCAATTTTTATTTCAAATGATTATTTTAAATGATAAATGTTATTATTTTGATGAATCTTTGTTTAGTCTGTTTTATTAAAGCAGATTTTGTCATTCACTCTGTATTGATGTACGTATGACAAACTTTCAGATACGAATCAAATCAGAATTTATAAAAATCTTTAAAATGAAAAGAAAAGAGCAGACAGTTTTGAAGATTCATTTGTTGAAAGTAACTTGACACAATCGAAGAAAGGACAATGACCCTAAAATCTGTTATCATCATAATGAATAGAATTTAGCATTAGAATTATTTTTTTTCTTGTGTCATTAATTTGTTCAACTTGAGGTAAAACAGTTCAGATAGATGGATAGATATGAATAGGCTAAGATATATATATATAATATATAATATATATATATATATATATATATATATATATATATATATATATAAAATCAATGGTAATATTATGGTTTTACACTCATAACTTGAAGTTTCATGGTAATCCAATCATCAGATGAGTTCAATGGTTAAGATCTTAAAAACCAGCCGTGAAACTGTCTGATGATTGGATTACCATGAAACTTCAAGTTATGAGTGTAAAATCATAATATCACCATTGATTATAAATCTGCTCTGCTTTATTAGCATTGAGCACCTTTTCATGCCAATACTTTTCTCATTTTTTCATTCACTATTCATTATATATATATATATATATATATATATATAGATAGATAGATAGATAGATAGATATGAGCAGGCTGAAATAGATAGATAGATAGATGTAAACAGACTAAGATAGATAGATAGATAGATATGAACAAGCTAAGATAGATGGATAGATAGTTAGAATAGAACAGCTAAGATAGATAGGCTTTGCAATATAATAAGCATAAATTTGCTCTGTGACTCTAACAATAAGAACACACATTGAACTCTGCAAACTGCAACATGTTTTAAAAAAATCTCCTATGTCGTAAGGAAGATTTCTTCTCCGAATTTTTGGATTATAAAATGCAAATTTTATTAATACATAAGACATATAGTGTTTTAGAATAAAAATAAGTGCTTGGTTTGCTGGTTATTTTTTTAATGGCATATCAACCCTTTTCAGGTCATTTAATGTTGAATCTACTTTCCTAATAACAATGATGATAAAAATAATTACGATGGTCAAATTATGCTGAAAGTATCAATTCATGCTAGATTACCAAGTTAAGCATTGATGAGTCTGTTCAATACTTAGTTGGGTGACCACTTAAGCAACAGCTGATACAGCCAGCCAACCTGAGCCCTTTGTTTATCAAAATGACTTGATTCGGCATTAAATGACCCGAAAAGGGTTGAGATGCCGTAAAACAAAACAACCAGCCAACCTGAGTCTTTTGTTTATCAAAATGACTTGATTCGGCATTAAATGACCTGAAAAGGGTTGATATGCCATAAAAACAAAATAATCAGCCAATCAATCTGAGGATTGCTCTCTTTAATACAAAGCCCTTATTCTATCTATCTAGTATATTAATAAAATTATCATATCATTACATATATAAAAAAGGTAAGTCTCTTAAAGGTAAGTTTGCCTCTCAAACCCTCTTTCATTCTTTTTTAAGAGGAATTATGAGTTTAAGGGGGGGGGGAGCTTCTTAATTCTCCCAGTTGTAGGCAAATTGTTCGGAAAGAAGACAAATAGACAATGGAAATTTAATACATGTATTGACAAATAGTACAAGAATATGTTGCAAATTTTAATGGCATTTGCTACTAGACTTATCTGTGAGGTGAAATATGTTCGTGGAGAAGTGGCACTAACAGGGGTATTCTGGTCGCTGTGGTTGTAGAGTTTCTGTAGAGACGCGTCTGTTTTGGTCGGTTCTCGTACGATAGGTAAAAAAAAGTGTAGAGAATGCTTTTTAGAAGTTACTCGCCTAAGTAACAATCTTCGGATGTGGCCCTTTTTAAGTTGACTATTTAGGTCCTCAGCCTTCTGATAAGTATGCTGTCGAAACGGCCTTCAGTAGTATGCTATGAGACAGCCTTAGAAAGTGTTGTGAGGTTTTAAGGGGTCAAATAAGAACAAAACGACGGGTAACAAATGTAGAAAAATGTATTAACAGAAAGTAGACAAATACAATAGAGAGATGTGGAAATTACGTCCAACGAACAGAGTTATTGGCATACTCGCATTGGCTTACTGCTAAGCCACAATTATCCCTGTTACTTATAGTAACCTGTCGGCGCATTCCATTAGTCTTATAGGGTGTATAACTTATAACAGAAAGTATGCTGGTTAAGGGCAAGGTGATGGGAGCGCTTATTATAGCGTCTCTTCTCGGTAACTGCTCCCTGATAAGTAATGGGGTTTGATTCTGGCGCCAAAATCGTATGTTGGCTATCCGCCCTCTAGCGGCAGGGGGGATAATTCTCTATCGGATTTCCGATATTTTTTTCAATAAAAACATTCCAATGACGAGGAAGTGAAATTTGTAGTGAAGAAATGTATGATACATGTTCCTGTGTTGGTAAGTATACTTGCCCTAAATAAAATGGCATTACTTTTTGACTCACCCTCATAGTTGTTTTTATTATCATTGTTAATATTACTAAGAAACGTCTATTATTATTATTATTATTATCATTATTATTATTATTATCTCCTTTTGAGTTTTCACATCAGTGTTAGCTGATGGTTTTTCACTTTTCATTGTCTGAGTGACAGCAAGTCTCCTCAGGTCTCCAGGACTCTTCTGGCAGATTGCAGCGGTGCAGTGTTCTGAATGGTTTCAATTCTTCCTCTAATTTCCAAACTTTCCAAACCATTTTCCAATCCTTTTGGGACCGTTCCAAGTTCACAAACTACAATTGGTATAACTTTCACTTTCATATTCCATAACTTTTTCAGTTCTCAGGCAAGGTCCAGATATTTGTGCATTTTTTCATTTTCCTTTAGCTTTACCCTGTGATCTGCTGGCACTGCAAAATCCACCAGTTGACAAGTTCTTTCTTTTTTGTTATCAACACTAGGTCTGGTCTTCTTGCTGGGATAAGGTGATTCGTTTTTATTTCAAAGTCCCAGAGAATTTTATGTGTTTCGTTCTCAAGAACAGATTCTGGTTTATGCATATACCATTTTGTTGTATGGTCAAAATTATATTTTTTACATAATTCCCAGTGGATCACCTTCCCAACCCAGTCGTGTCTAGTTTTGTACTCCCGTTGTGCTAGTTTGCTACATTCGCAGAGTATATGGTTTACAGTCTCATCTCTATTACCGCATAATATACATTTACTATTTTGTTGGGTCTTATCAATTTTTGCTTTGATATAGTTTGTCCTTATGACATTATTTTGTGCAGCAATTATAAGTGATTCAGTTTCTCTTTTGAGGTTTCCTTTTCTTAACCATGTCCAAGTCTTTTTATGTGCAACCTCTTCAATTTGTCGTTTGAAGCGTCCATATAATTGTTTTTCTTCCCATTTTTGTTTTCTAGTCTTTATCGTTTTTCTGTTTGTCCATCTGCCGTTTCTACTATTGTTGGCCGCCATAAGTAATTTGTCTTTGCTCTTCCTTGTGTAATCTTCAAGTTGTTGGATTGTGGTTTCTACGCATTCCTCTATGTTGGCAAGACCTCTTCCCCCTTCCTTTCTTGACACATACAATCTATCTCTATCATCTCTAGAGTGGAGAGCCTTGTGCATGGTCATTAATTTTCTCGTCCTTTGGTCTATCTGTCTGAGTTCTTCTTTTGTCCATTTTAAGAATGGTCCTGAGTATCTTATAATGGGGACAGCCCAGGTATTAATTCCTTTGATCAGATTTCTGCTGTTAAGTTTCGTTTCTAGAAGTTTTCTAGTTCTCCTGAGATATTCTTTTTAAACTTTTCCTTTCATTTCTGCTTGCATGATATTGTCCGCTTCTAAAATTCCTAAGTATTTGTAGCTTTCTTTTTCATCAAGAGATGTTATAGTTTCCTGATTTGGTAGTTGTATTCCATTCATTAGTTTTCTTTCACCTCTTTTTATTACAAGCATAGCACATTTTTCGATTCCAAATTCCATCCCTATATCCTGGCTATATATTCTAATAGTTTGTACTAGGCTCTCCAATTCTATTATTATTATTATTATTATTATTATTTATTATTATTATTATTATTATTCATGATGTTTATTTATTTATGCTTATTGCTGATATTATCGCTGGCAGAGAAACTTTGACAGGTAAACGTTTGGTTGTGCAAAATGTCCAGAGAGGTCACTAAGTTAGAATGAATAATGACAGTTGAAAATTGCACTTGAAGAAGGAAAGCCAAATATGCACTTAAAAATGGTGCAGTTAATATTGCATTAAATAATACACTTTGCAACTTAATGCATTTGAAATGCCAGGAATGCATATTTCCTCATAGGAAGTTAGACAAGTTTATATTGAAATGTATGTGTGCATGTTTGTGCATGTAGAGTATATATAAAGTATATATATAAAGTATATATATATAAAGTATATATTATTATTTATATATCATTTAGATAATGATATATACTTTATTCAACAATACTTCTAAAAATCAAACATAAAAAAAGATTATATTATATAATATATATATATATATATATATATATATATATATATATATATATATGTGTGTGTGTGTGTGTATTTTTATGTATATATACAAGGTGGGTCATAAAAGTATCGCGATCTAAGCTGTATTTACCAAGATAGAAATGAAAAATGAATGTAATGTTAATTTTTTTCAGAATGCAAGGTGTGTCATAAAAGTGTCGAGTTTGAAGCTGTATTTACCAAGATAGAAATTAACAATGAATGGAACGCTAATTTTTTTCAGAATACAAGGTGTGTCAAAAAGTACAAAAAATCTCAATACTTTTATGACACACCTTGTATATATTTATATATATATATGTCTATGCATAAAAATGCACACATACATAGATACACTTATATTTCTGCATCGGAACTAAAAAATGTGTAAATGTGCATATATATATATATATATATATATATATATATATATATATATATATGAAGATAGGAGGGTTTTAGTAAAATTCGACAGTATGAGGTGAGGTAAAAGGAAAAGTGCACAAAAATAATGACTCAAACAAGTCCAAGTAGGATGTTCTTCGCGTCAGAAGGACGAAATATTTCTCTCCTACCTGGAGTTGTTTGAGATTGTTTTTGTTCACTTTTCCTTTTACGTCACATCACATATATATATATATATATATATATATATATATATATATATATATATATATATATATATATATATATACACACACACACATATATATATATATATATATATATATATGTTGGCAGAGAATACACCTATGTACCATTAGGTTCCAGGTGTGATACCGGCCCTTGCCAACTCATCTCATGAGTAGCACAACTTTGTTCTGTGTGGTAAAGTGGGGAACTTATGGTAGGTGTGGTGCTCCATCTCAGACACAAAAGCAATCACCTTGGTTTAGCACTAGTGAAAAAGTGATAGACTCCCTCACTGTGCAGTTGATAACATTCTGCCTTTACTACTATGTACAATCTTTAAACGTTAGGGTGGAATTTGTCAGTTTTTTCCTAAAATATATTTTAGGGGAAATATTTTTTTTACCACGTCGACCCCCTCCATTATTTCATTTTATGAAATCTGAACAGATTTTATTTTACTTGTACGATTTTATAATTTTTCTATAAAGATAAGAGTCTGAATAATTAGATTAGAACTTTTTAGAAACATTTTGGAAGTCTCTACTGTTGTAAAACAAAACAAATGGAGTGGAGAGAATATGATGCTTTTTAAGTAAGTAATTAATTTTTTAAAAATATAAATGTTTTATTTTATTCATCTAATTTATTAGTATTATCTGCGTTATTTGGACTATTGTCCTCATCTTCATTGTTATCTGTACAACGTTTCGGCCGATGTGCTCTCTGGCCTTCTTCAGGTATTTCTTGTCAGACTTGGGAACCTTCTTGGACTCGGTGACCTTCTTTTTGGACTTGGTAACCTTCTTGTCATAATCGAGAGCCTTCTTGTCGTAATCGGGAGCCATCACGGAACTTTGAACCTAACCCTTTATTCAGTTCACGGGGGTATCCTGTTCTATTATACTTCTGCTCATCTTTGGTATCTTACGTTCTTCTTCTAGCGTCTGGACTTCGTCTTGGGGATTCCATGTCTGGTCTCTTGTTGGGGATTTCTCATCTATCATAAGCCCTGTGTCATTGGTAGTTTTTAGATAATAACCCAAGACTTCGATTTGCTTTAGATCATATTTTATTCAAAAATCCCCAACAGACTACCTGCGCAGATTGAGTCGGCCGTGCGCTTAACGCGACTTAATACCTTCGTTGTTTGGCCGATACTGAACTAAACTCTCTTTCTAATCTAAACTGAAAGAGGGTCTTCTCCACCGATTCCCACGGTATGCCCCAGAATGAGGATCAGACTGAGGTCAAGCCGAGTCACTCAATCCTTCAAGGCCGCCGGCTGCAAATTATAACAGCCATTTTAGTTTCTACACTACTGTAAATAAGTGTTAGGGTACTAACAATTATGCAACCTTTTGGGAGATTCTCACCCTCCTCCTGCTATACCTTGCAATTCTTTGGCAGATGCTCTACCAACTGAGTTAAACCAGACTCTTTAATTCAAGTAAGTAAAGTTGGCAGAGTGGCCTTTTGTCAGTATAAGCCAAACAGTGAGGGAGTATATCCGCTTTTTGCTAGTGCTAGACCAGGAAGATTGACTGCCACACCTACCGCACAGATCAGATTTACCGCACAGATCAGATTACCCAATTTGTGCTGCTCATGTGCTGAGTTGGTGGGAACTGGTACGAATCCAGAATCTTGAGATTCTGAGGCAGGTGCTCTACCGACTGAGCTAAACCGGCCACTATTCCTATCAAATAAAAAAAATAATCTATACGAACCATATGACCTTAAGGCACCCCTTTTTGCGATTTTGATTTGTGGGGACATTTTTTCCATTTTCAAAATCCGGTTAATTGTTTACAGACGATTTTTAGAGTTTTTTTTTTATTATAAAACTAACCATAACCCATAATCCTAACCCCTAACCGTAACTCTAACGGTGTAAATGAGAAAAGTGTCCCCACGAGTCGAGATTGTAGAAGGGGTGCCTTAAGGTCACATGGTCCATCTATACTTGGAAATGGATATGGTGAGACGAGTTCAAGTCCTGGACGCAGCTGTTTGCATTTCACACAGCCCGAATACCCTTGGGAAATGTACGATTTCAATTATTCTTCCTGTAGCTATGGTTAAATAGTAGGGCAGACTGGCTCTTTAACCCTGGTATGGCAACCCGTTGAGGAGAAGGAAAATTCATATAAAAGTTAAAACTACTTTTAGAACTCCTTCTCCCCCTCTTCTGAATGAGCTAAACCCTCTAATTTATCTCTATCCAATACAAATTATCAATACTTGATTATATATATTTACCAACCCCTCTGCACGAACAGGATGTGACACAAGGTCAATTTCTTAAGCGGAGTTCAACAGGTTTGAATTCAGAGTTTTCCTTCTCCTAGACCGGTTGCCTAACCAAGGTTAAAGAGCCCAGTCTGCCCTACTATTTATCCATAGCTGCAGGGAGACTAGGATTCATACCTTTCCCAAGAGTATTAGCGCCAAGTGAGATGCAATTACCACATCCAGGATTTGAACTCGGGGCGACGAGTCCATTTCCCATGACTTTAATATTTGATTATATGGTTTTATCATCCCCTTTTCACTGGTGCTAGAACAGGGTGGAGTGCCACACCCACCGTCAGCTCCCAAATGCTTTACCACACAGATCAAATTACTCAACTTTTGCGAGGACCGGTATTGAACCCAGAACCTTGGGTTTACTAGGCGGATGCTCTGCTGACTAAGCTAAACGGACCCCTTTAATGTATCCCTATGTAATACAAATAATCAGATACTTGATTATATAGTTTTAGATATTTCCATTTATTGCCATAACTCGCAGACAAATAAACTTTCTTTCGAACACATATTTCACTCTTTCTTTTCTTTCTTTATTGTTTGGTTTCCATGTTAATAAAAGTCATTAACTTGCACAGAAATTTGTCTTTTTGGAATTCAATGCTGGGGGAAACTGGCATTTCTCATTTCACATTTTACTAGCTATAAATTTTTCCCCTATAAAATTGATAACATCGAACTTCCTACTTTTATTGCCTCTACAATTGGCATCCACTGCAACAAAGTCTGTTACATTATATATATATATATATATATATATATATATATATATATATGTATATATATATATGTGTGTGTGTGTGTGTGTGTAGTTTGCTATATTTAGAAATAAAGAGTGTTCAATATCAGTGATAGAGCATATATAAGTTAGAATGGTATAGACATTGAGTCAATAGCGCTTGGTAATTGTCAGTTTCTCGCCTATGTGATATTCAGACCAATACACATACACACACACACACACACACACACATATATATATATATATATTATTATTATTTATATTTTGCTTGAAGGCAATTATAATGCATGTATCGCATAAAATTCGATAATTATAGAAAATAATTTTGACAAGTGAATCCCGGCAAAGGATGGCTCGCTATGCAGAACACCGTACAGACTGTTTCGACTTTATTAAGTTTCATCAGCGATGTATACTAACGACTTCCCTCCAACAGAAATCGAAACCGGGACCTCAGCAGGCATAGTCAGAGACCATGTCGCTCGGCCGCCGGTACATAGCGAAATTAACCTTGTCAATGATGCTTACACGCCTCTACCATAGTAGGTAAGGGAACGTTGATTGAGTAGTAAACAAACCAGGCCGTAAGCTCTTCGGCGAATTGAATAAGATTTTTGGATGTTTTTTTTAGAAGCATTGTTGAATAAATTATATATATATATATATATATATATATATATATATATATATATATATATATAGAGAGAGAGAGAGAGAGAGAGAGAGAGAGAGAGAGATTTTTAACTTGTAAGGGTTTTCGCGTATGCTTCACTTATTTGTCATACAAATAAAGATTAAAAAATTAAATTTACTGATTTTTTTTAAAGCATGAATAACTGTAAGTGGAGGTGTTCAAACTAGCCTAATGTTTAAAAAAATATAAATGACTTACCAGTCATGTTAGAATTGGTATTGAATCAGAAATAGTATACGGTATAACTGGTGTTTTATGTAGGATTCATCCCAATAGAGCCTTCATCAGATGATGACCATGGGGTCGAACATAACATCGATGTATGGGCCGGCTTAGCTCAGTCGGTAGAGCATTCGGCTAGAAACCACAAGGTTCCTAATTCGATACCGGTCCTCGCCAACTCAGCGTATGAGTAGCACAGGGATCTGTGCGGTAAAGTAAGAAGCTGATGGTAGGTGTGGCGCTCCACCTCAGATGCTAAAACAATCTCCTTGGTCTAGCGCTATTGAAAAGGGGATAGACTCCCTCGCTGACTGGCTGATACCGACTTTAGGCCGCCCCGTCGACTTTACTTACGACAAACTACTGGCGCAATGTCGAACCAATGGTTGGAAATCCCCCAATGAACATAACTGAGGATGACACCAAGCGTTGTTTAATAGTACTGGCATATCTCAAACATATGGTTTCAAATAATTATTTCTATTTAATAATTGTCTTTATTTGTACACCGTTATATGGTTTCAAGTAACTAATTACAAACTTTAGTAAACAATTATAGTAAACAATTATAGTGACAGCTATTTTTAATACAAATAATTTACAGTTAGTTGTATGGCATCAAGTATTCCTAAGATCTATTTAATCCAGAGATTGGGCCCTAACAGATACTATCACTAGAATTTATTACTCGGAACCAGGTGCAGATGACTCGCGCATGGGCACAGGAAATGCGTGGGTGTCAAACATGGTTCTGAAATCAAAAACAGGATATTGCCTTGAAAGTATGTTACATTATTAGGGGGCTGTGGATAATTAAGGTTCGAAAAATGATAGGTTTTAGTAAAAATAGGTTTTAGTAAAAATAGGTTTTTAGTAAAAATAGGTTTTAGTAAAAATAAGTTATGATGGAAGAAGGAAATAAATTCTTTGAAAAAATATGTTTTACAAAGAAGGAAGGAAGCCCACACTTAAGGAGACAAAAGGCCCGTAACATAATACGTATCGAACCGACTTTGACACACAGAAAGACAGGTGTAAATTGACAATGCATAGGCACAGAAAATGTGTAGGTGTAGCCCATAATCAATAAAAACAAGCTGCGTGGGTGAGGAGGTCTGTCTACAGGAAAACTGTATAGAAATCTGGATTGGGGAGATCAAGATCAAGATTGAAGAATCAAGTCAGAATTCCTGAAGCTCCTGTGTATGTGCATTCTCTACTACCGACTCTTAGTCTACACACAATCGAAGAATAAAAATATAACTTTATATATATATATATATATATATATATATATATATATTATATATATATATATATATGTATGTTCCGTGTTCTTTGTCAGGTCAATGACGGTATATAGTAGGTATACCCAAATGTGAAAAATCCGTGTTTTTACAAAACAAATCCCCCCCCCGTTTGAACCCCCCCCTCAAAAAAAAATTCAGGGAATTATCCGATTTTAATGAAATTTTCAGTGTTGATTTATCAATGAAGGAAATTTATTTCGTAGACACGGATTTTACGGCAACTTCGGCGGCCATGTTAAGTTATATATTGGCAAAATTGACCTAAAAATAGTTTTAAATGTATTAAAAATAAATTACATGTGTAATATTATATTCTGTTTTTTTTTCTTTTTTTTTTTTTTTTTTTTTTTTTTACTGATGCTCATTATATTACTACTTTTCGACTTATACAAAAAATTGACCTTAAATAATCGATTTAATTAATTTTAAATCGTTTTCAGAATGAAAAGCAGAAGAAAAATTGGGTATACCTAGTATATAACATCCCTCTGGTTTAGAGTAATGGCAATCAATGGCACTCAAGATTCCCCAGAGCTTCGGAACTGGAGCCTCATCACTAGATGCAATTTAGTGTCATGCTCAAAATAGCCATCTGCAGAAATATTCGTTTTTTTTTGCGCATAGTCCCATAGAATACGAGTGATTTTTAAACAGATCTATTGGACCCATAGATGGAACACTAACAGGTACTACCATTTCGGATCAAAGTGGACCTAGGAGTAATGGCACACTTCCACTGCTCCATCAAATTTAGTTTAGTATCAGACCCAAAATATACCCTTTTCGGGGATGGGGGTTATCTTACCATTCTGCAGAGGATACAATCAACGTATTCTAAGCCCCGCCTATTTCAAACATTGATCTTATGCAAATTGCACGCACTGATACTACACTCTGATCCCCGGCCGAAATGCTGATCCATACATAAATAATTTCATTGTTTTCGACAAGAACAATTAATGCAAGTAATTACAATAATTACCATTGAGTTTAATTAATTGTTAATAATTGAATTCCTTCTCCTTATATCTTAATTAATTGTAGTCTTTTCCCATCCTCCCTCCTTTTTCTTGTTGTTGTTATTCCGAACTAGATTACAAAATTATAGATTTGAAAATTTCTCTTGAAAACTAATTATGATTCTAATTATAACTTGAATATTAATGATGGGATTATTTAGAGAAAGAAAGGAGAACGAAAGAACGAAAGAAAGAGAGGAAGAGAGAAAGAGAGAAAAAGAACGAAAGAAATGTAGTTATGGGGAGAATTAAAACAATTGCATAGTGGAAAATAAAGTTATGATAAGAAAAAAAAGGAAGAAAAAAAAAAAGAAAGAAAGAACGGAAGAATTAAAGGAAAAATAAAGAGGAAAAAGAAATAAAGTTTTAGTGAGAAAGAAAGAAGGAAAGGCAGAAAGTTATAGTCAGAAAGTAAAAAAGAAGAAGAAAAAGGGAAGGAAAATTATCGTAATAAAAAGAATAATAAAAGAGAAGAAGTTAAATGAAAAATAAAAAATAAACTATTATAATGGAAAAGAAAGATTTTTGTCAGAAAGAAAGAAAGAAAGGTTATAGTTAGAAAGAAAGAAAGGAAAAAGAAAAAAGTAATGGTGAAAAAAGAAAGGAAGGAAAAAGAAAAAAATTATAGTGAAAGAAAGAAAGAAAGAAAGCAGAAAGTTATGGTGAAAAAGAAAGAATGAAAGAAAATTATATTGAGAAAGAAAGAAAAAAGAAAGAAAAAAAAGAAAGAAAGAAAGAAAGAAAGAAAGAAAGAATGAAAGAATTATATTGAGAAAGAAAGAAAGAAAGAAAGAGAGAAAGAAAATTGGAGTCGGAAAGGAGTAAAAAAAGAAAGAAGGAAAGTTATGGTAACAAAGAAAAAAAATGGAAAAAGTTATATATACCCAGAATATATATATATATATATATATATATATATATATATATATATATGTTGAAAAAATGGAAAAAAGTATAGAATGGAATATAGGATATTTTAATCAATTTTACTTACACGTGTTTCGGTCAGGGGTTTATCGATGTGTACATTATTCAAACTATTATTATTTTAAATAACCAAATTAAATGAAATAATAATAATAGAAAAAATGTAGAAATGTTCCGCACACACATTTGGTTATTTAAAAATAATAATAGTTTGAATAATGTACACAT
Organism: Doryteuthis pealeii; assembly: GCA_023376005.1. Lineage (NCBI taxonomy): Eukaryota > Metazoa > Mollusca > Cephalopoda > Myopsida > Loliginidae > Doryteuthis > Doryteuthis pealeii. The sequence goes on along the minus strand of CM042161.1, from coordinate 681,748 downwards.
GGATAAACTCCTGACCGAAACACGAGTAAGTAAAATTGATTAAAATATCCTATATTATCTATTTTATACTTTCTTTTCTTTATTCATTTTTTCAACATACCGTCGGATTCACTTCCATTTTCATTTTACACACACACACACAACACACACACACACACACACATACACAGATATATATATATATATATATATATATATATATATATATATATATATATATATATAAAATGTACGCAAAGTTGAATTGTGTTTTATTTATTTATTTCTGTAGGCGCGGCACATGTTTCGGATTCTTTACAATCCTCTTCAAGCTAAATTATAATTGCGTCTTGGGTTGGGACTTATATTAATATATAATTAATTTTAGGTTAGGGATAAATCCTAATTTCAATTGATTCTATGTCCTGTCTAGCAGACTGTGTTTAATTCTGTAAATTCCTTTGATCTGTCCTCTTTCTCCCTCTTCTTGTTTAATACGTACATGTGTGTGTGTGTGTGTGTGTGTGTGTGTGTGTGTGCTTTTGTTGTTATCGTTTCTAGGATTTTGTGCGTATATATCTGTATATATTATGTGTGTTTGTGTGTGTTTTAAGAAGATTCAATGGATGTGTGTTTGTGTGTATCCCGATAATTATTTTGTGTGTGCACATGTATATCAAGTATGTGGACTGATGAATATAGATATGTGTATACTTATGATTTGGCTAAACCGTATAGCAAAATAAAGTGGGGATATATTGCATAATAATTAGGTCCATTTGGCACTGCATATATTAACCCTTTATCCAGCAGAGCACCCCAATCCGCCCAACGACCAAAATGCCGGACCGTCCGAAAACGTCAACTTTTAGAAAATGGTTTTCCAAACGATCATTTGGAATTTTGACTTCATGGAAAACTTTTTCAAAGAGCTGACAATTTTAGGCGTTTTCGGGCGGTCCGGCATTTTGGTTTGGTTTGTTTTACGGCATATCAACCTCAGTGGGTCATTTAATGCCGATAAAGTTTTTAAATAAAGTCATTTTTAATGGATACTAATTTTTTTTATAAATACATTTAATCGATAGATGGGACCCTAACAGGTACTACCACTCCGGGTCAGAGTGGACCAGGAGCAATGGTGATGAAGGGGTGCTCCACATTCCCCAGACCTTCAAAACTGGAACCTCACCATCAGATAGAGTTTAACGTAATTCCCAGGACATGTAGACCCGCAGCCACCGCCTTCTAGCACCCATATTATAAAAAGGGTTGGGGCTTGCCGTAAAAGCAATAGGGTTGGGTAATCATATAGGTGCTAGGGTTTGACGTAATCAGCCGATTGATTGGAGGGGGCCTCTCCGACCGACCGTCAAGCCCAAGAAAGGGCCAAAGTGGGGTTTTGCAAATCATGAACTGCTCATCCACCTGGGTTCTATCCTTAAGCATCATGGGTCGCCCCACGGCCAACAGGTGGTCCCATTGGGGGAGTCTTACCCCTCTGCAGAGGTGCAGTCGGTGCATCTAACGCCCAACCGACAGGGTGGGGCATTTTGGGGTGCTCTGGTGGATAAAAGGTTAATATATGCATTGTCAATACCTGTATGCGCACACTGTTGACTTATTTTGATATATAAGGTGTGTGCTAGATGCCCGCTTTTACTTATAGACTCGGCAAGAAACATGTGATCTCTCTTGGCCAATCACTGGCAGTACTCTGCTGCTGATATAATACTTAAACCAACAGTACTGGTTATAACTACTTTGAACCTTCGTGGACGACGGACATAGTTGTTTGCATAGCACTAATAGCATTGGGAAAGGTATGCATTCAGCAACTCTCCCTCCAGCAATGGGTAAATAGCAGGAAGACTAGGCCCTTAACCTTGCCTTGGTAAACAGTCTAGGAGAAAGAAAACTCTGAATTCAAACCTGTTAAACTACGCGTAAGAAATTGACCTTGTGCCGTATCCTGCTCGGGCGGGGGTTATAATATATTATATATATATATATATATATATATACATAAATATTTGTTCTCTCTCTTCTTTCCCTCTCTCCTCCCTCTCTCCCTCATTATTAAAATATTTTAGATTCTGAGACGAATTTTCATTGTCTCTATTCTTCTCATACCAATTTCTAAATTCTTGTAAATTTACCTAAAAATCTATTGTCGCATTTTTATTGAAGAATGCATTCACATGAATACCTTGATAAAATCTAATGTTGTCGTCGATAACAATGATGTCTGGCTTATTAATTTTAATAAAATGAATAATAATAATAATAATAATAATAATATATATATATATATATATATATGTGTGTGTGTGTGTGTGTGTGTTGTGTGTGTGTGTGGAATTACCTTTCACTTATGTGTATTTGGTCCAGCTTGCAAAAGTTTAATTTCTAAAAAAAATTATTAAACTAAAATTACTTTGCAAAATATATTTCAAAGAAAGAAAAAAAAAAATTTACGCACAAATATAACATTAAGTATCTAATAATAATAACAAAACAACAACAACAACAACAACAACAACAATAATAAACAATAATAATAATAATAATAATAATAATCGAAAAGATAGACAAATACTTAGACCTTGCCAGAAAACTGAGGAAATTTTGGAACATGAAGGTGAAGGTCGTACCAATTGTAATTGGTGCCCTTGGAACGATACCCAAAGCTCTGGAAAAGTGTCTGGGTGAATTGGAAATCAGAAGAATCGAGACCATCCAAACTAGAGCACTGCTGGGATCGGCTAGAACACTCAGAAGAGTACTGGAAACCTGAGGAAACTTGCTGTCACTCAGCCTCCAGTGAACCACCAGCTACGGCCGGTGTGAAAAACTACTACTAATAATAATAATCTTATTATAATGGAGATTGTGTGTTTTTCTGTCTGTAACCGAAACTATATTCCTACTCGAGTCACAATTCTCTTAGTTATTGACATCACATTCTCCATGGTTTTATTTTTATCTAAACCTCAATTATTAATAAAATTGTCTTACATTATTAATACTGTTAACTATGTCTACATACTGACAATATGCAATTATATTTATATATACAACAAAATAGCGGTTTACAGTGTGAACAGGAAGGTTAATTTGCATATTAATATTAAAAAATCGAATTTAATAAATATGTGCTATTGATTTCTAACTGTTTTGGTTTTATTTTAATGAATACAAAGCAAAATCTCTTCAATGAATCACATTAACACTGTCATTTTATTCTTTACTTCCTCTTAAACTAAATTAGAAAAATAACAATGAAAGACGAGAGTGATGGAAGAGTAAGTTTCAGTTGTGTTTTAAATCTTTTATTATACTCCTCTGTTTCAAATCTTTTTATCTGTAGTTTCATTAGACTTAAATACTTGCACCCGGAGGGTGCATATATAGTAATAATAATATAGGAATTGGAAATCAGAGGAAAAAATTGAAACTATCCACACAACAGCGTTGTTACCAGCAGCAAGATTACCCAGAAGAGTCCTGGAGCCCCGAGGGGACTTGTTGTCACTCAGAATCCAGTAAAAGACCATCAGCTAATGTTGGTATGAAGAAGAAGAAGAAGAAGAAGAAGAAGAAGAAGAAGAAGAAGAAGAAGAAGAAGAAGAAGAAGACCGGAACTTGTCAACAAATAAATGTTGTAATCCCAGTAGATCACATACCAAAGACGAAAGAAAACGAAAAGATAGACAAATACCTGGACCTTCCCAGAGAAATGAAAAAAAGTGTTTACTGTTCCAAACTTTAACCTCCTTTTGTTCTTATTTCTTTTTCTTCTCTTTCTCCAGAAATCCAATTACCGTTTTCTCTTCAATCCCCAAATTCCCGTATACCATGATAATTAGGATGCATTTTTAAAGCAATTTACTGCATGTTTTCGAATTTCATTTTGTTTTATATTCATATCAATTTTTGCTGCAAATTTAAGTTCTTTTTCAGTGTGTTGTTCACACGTAAAAATATATTTTGGAGAATAAGTTTCCAAAATTATTTCAGCAGACTCCTCTTATTGTGGATTCATTATGTTTTGAAATGAATTTATCTGCATAATCAAATATAGCAAAACAAGCACCAATAAATTCTGCCATTTTGGTTAGATGGTACCGTAAGTCCTCTCGAGAAAATAAATCGAAATACTGCTTCTCTATAGCATCATCACAATCATTGACTACCATGATCAGGGAAAACATTTCACATTGAAAACGTTTAATCAGTTTTTTTATAATATAGCCTGAAATGGTGTATCCCACTTCTTTGCTGTCTGGTGACAAAGAGAATTCATGTATTTCTTATTCGTGTCGGGCAAAAATATCAAGAAGTTTTGAGTGATCGTTTTTAAGAATTGGCTTCAAGCCTTCCTCCAGAAGTCGATATTTTCTTTTAAAAGAGACCGACAGGTCATTATTATTTCAGAACTCCAATACTTCATGATACGTACAATCCTTAAAAAATTCTTCTAGTCGCCTCACACGCGTGCTGTTGCTAATACCTTGCGTTCTCCCAGGAAATACCAGTGATTCGCCCACCCCCGAGAGAGAGACTGCCTCGGGTTATTTCCTAGTTGAGTAACATAATATTACAGGGTGACCCAGAAAAAACAGAGCCCTAATTATTTATTTTCCCATTCAACTAACCCTAAATTATTTATTTATTTTCCCATTAAACTAACTCTAAACTCCAACCCTAACCCTAACCCCTAACCCTAACTGCCCCCCCTAGCTGAGTAACATAATATTACAGGGTACCCCAGAAAAAATAGAACCCACAAAATAAAACTGTTAATTTTAATTTTCATTTTTGTAGTTTTCCACACCTACATTAGCTGATGGTCTTTTACTGGATTCTGAGTGACAACAAGTCCCATCGGGGCTCCAGGACTCTTCTGAGTACTCTTGCTTCTGTTAACAACGCTGTTGTGCGGATGGTTTCAATTTTTCTGATTTCCAATTCCAAGTCCAACAAGGTTAGGGTTGGGGTTTAGGGTTAGTTTAATGGGAAAATAAATAAATAATTGGGTTCTGTTTTTTCTGGGTCACTCGTGTTTCTCAACTAGGAAATAACCGCTTTTATGTCTTCCAACTGGTCTTAATTGGCAAACCACTTCAATCATCAGGGGTGACAGTAAGCTTACCACGTGTCACCACTGACTAATCGGAGGTTGCGAGTTCAATCTCTAGTCTCCCCCCCTCACGTAAGCTCATCAAAAACCTATCACCACTATCATCTATCGATATTGAGAAAATCTATTTTCAAGTCGATCACTTTGTAATCAACGGTTAAAACTGTACTCATATCTTTCCTTTACAAATTCTTCATAAGCATAGCCCGTGCTCTCAAAGTTACAACAAAATGTGGGAAGTTTACTTTGTTAGGCCAAAAATCTGATTAGAAGAGAAAAGTAATACTCGCCAGATTGGTATTGGCACACCCCAACATTGCCATTCGTAACCTGTTTAAAAGGGGCGAGGTGCCCCAGTGTGCCCCAACATTGCAAAGTACAACTTTACAACCAAGCATATCCTTTAAATTGTAACGACTTAAACATATCCGCGCAAATTCACTATCAAGCCTAGAAACCTGCAAAACATCTTTAAAGAATACAAACCCTGAAAAACATTTTAAATTTTATTAAAAAGAAAGCAACATTTTTCAACAAAATATAACAGGACATAACCAATTATTCCATAGAACCACTACTTTAAAGACCTGAAATCCAAAATAACCTTTTTGGCATTAAATGACCCATAGAGGTTGAATGCCGTTTAAACAAAATCTGAAACTCAAACCCTAATAATCTAAATCTCTGCTCAAGATCTACTGTATATATCTAATAATATCTTTGAGAGATGATTTTCCAATAATTATTAAAAAAAAAAAATAGGTGTGTATTTTTTTTAGTTTATCTGCGTTATCGGACTATTGTCGCCATCTTCATTGTTATTTGTACAACTTTTTCGGTCGATATGCCCTTCCGGCCTTTTTCAGGATCTTCTTGTCGTGTGTGATTCGTGCGAAACCTCTCGGGACCGGGAACCATCTTGTCGCTAATCGAGCCGATCACGGAAACTTAATACCTAACCCATTTATTTAGTCCACGGGGGGGATCCTGTTCTCATTCCGCCTAACCATAACTTGGGTTAGAGTTGTGTTAAATTCGGGACTGAGCTGTGCCCTACTTAGGATTGAACCCGGAGCCAAGAGAGGGGGGGGGGGGGGGTTAACTGTATCGCTATATAACAGTCTTAACCAACTACCTAATCCACTGGCCATGGTGCCAATTGGACAATGAGTGTGATAATGTTGGGAACTTATAAACCTAATTGTTCTTGTTTGTGGGCTAGAAATGTCTAACCTAGACATTCAGAGAAATAGTATTTTTTTTAAGTTGCCATTTGTTTCACCAGCATATAATCAATTTAAGGGAAGTTTATAATCTCCAGGTTCGATCAGAAAGTAGCTCTCACAGCGGCCAATAGTTGTTTCATGAAAAATGCGCGTACAAATGCAGAAGTAGCGCGCCAAGAGACATACATCAGAATCGCAATTTTACCGTATAAATAGTATTAGTGATTACGGAAACTCCCGAAAAGGCCTAACCCTGAACCCTTCCAAACTCTAATCTTTAGTCTTCTAATAAGGTTTCGGTATTCCTGTGAAATGTAATGTTTTTTATACGTAACTCTAATGATATATCTCTTGCGTGCTATTCTGCATTTCATACTAAAAACGTGCAACAGCTAAATTAGGCAGCACAGGAAGATGTGCTTGTGAGGTCTAGATGTTATCCTGTCATATATTTTTTGTGTATTCAGACTAAAGCTATATTACCCATCTCAGAAGAAAGAATAGAATATTTGATATTTCAAATGTTAATCTAATATAATATATAATGACTTCTACTCAGTAAACAGATCCTTTTAATAAATGTAGGTAAAATCAAAACAACAAAAAAAAAACAGAACATATATTTTTATGGAGAATTGCGGAATAAGTAAAGTAATAAGTCATCGGGGGACCTATAGTCGTATTAGCCAATCAGTCGAGGAATGTCTATACCCTTTTCGGTCTACTGCTAGACCAGGAGATTGTTTGTTGCGTCTGGAGTTGGGCTGCCAAACCAACCATCAGCTCCTTACTTTACCGCACAGATCCTTGTGCTACGCATACGCTGAGTGGCGAGGGTCGGTATTGGAACTAGGACCTTGTGGTTTCTAGCGAACACTGCTACTGACGAGCAACCTTGGCCTCTTTTTTGTCCCTCTCACACTTATCAGGTAAAAAGTTCTAAATTGCATCATCACATTAGCTGAATGCTGAACAACAGCCCTAATAAAATCAATCCAGCATCTAAAACTTGAAAAACACATTTCAGAATTTCTTGAGAAATCCATTCACCATTAAATGTTACATCAGCGAATGCTTTAACACCAATGGTTCTATATTTTAAAACCATTAATAATAAATACCATTATTCCTTTATATATATTTACCAACCCCTCCGCACGAGCAGGATCGTTGAGTTGAGATTGCGGAAGGGGTTCCTTAAGTCACATGGTCCATCTTTACTTGATCCATCTTTACTTGGAAATGGATACGATGAGACGAGTTCAAATCCTGGACGCAGCTGTTTGCATTTCACACAGCCCGAATACCCTTGGGAAATGTACGATTTCAATTATTCTTCCTGTAGCTATGGTTAAATAGTAGGGCAGACTGGCTCTTTAACCCTGGTATGGTAACCAGTCGATGAGAAGGAAAATTCATATAAAAGTTAAAACTACTTTTAGAACTCCTTCTCTTCTGAATGAGCTAAACCCTCTAATTTATCTCTATCCAATACAAATTATCAATACTTGATTATATATATTTACCAACCCATCCACACGAGCAGGATGCGACACAAGGTCAATTTCTTAAGCGGAGTTCAGCAGGTTTGAATTCAGAGTTTTCCTTCTCCTAGACCGGTTGCCTAACCAAGGTTAAAGAGCCCAGTCTGCCCTACTATTTACCCCTAGCTGGAGGGAGAGTAAGATTCATACCTTTCCCAAGGATATTAGCGCTAAGTGAAATGCAATTACCACGTCCAGGATTTGAACTCGGGGCAACGAGTCCATTTCCCATGACTTTAACCATTACACGAGATGCTTCCTAAGTTCTATATGAGTGTCCGGAAACATTTTTGTATTTCTTTTAATATTGAGTGTGGGTATTCTTAGAGATAGAAGGGTAAAATTCAACAATATCAAATTAGATAGAGGTGCACTTGCCTTTATTCTTAATACTTTTGAACCACTCAATGGTATCAGCTGGTCACGTCAAGTCCAAACTTCTCTATATATATTTATCACCCCCCCCCCCGCCGCAGGATGCGACACAAGGTCAATTTCTTAAGCGGAGGAGTTCAGCAGGTTTGAATTCAGAGTTTTCCTTCTCCTAGACCGGTTGCCTAACCGAGGTTAAAGAGCTCAGTCTGCTCTACTATTTACCCCTAGCTGGAGGGAGAGTAGTATTCATACCTTTTCCAAAGATATTAGCGCTAAGTGAAATGCAATTACCACGTCCAGGATTTGAACACGGGGCGACGAGTCCATTTCCCATGGCTTTAACCATTACACCACGCGCTTCCTTTATAACGTTCAACATCTACATTTGCACCAATGTACTCCCCCCCACTATGAAATTATGTTCCTTTTTGAATGTACATTTCATCTACAATTAAAAACACAGTCTTGAGAAAGATGACCTTTTTCCAAGAGCGATTTTGTAGTTGTAATTGATTCAACACCATCACTTTGAATTTTCTCTAATCTTATTATAATGGAGATTATGTGTTTGTTTGTGTGTAACCGAAATTATATCACTACTCAAGTCACTATCCATTTAGTTATTATACATCACATTCTCCATGAATCATTTTATTTAAGCCTCAATTATTAATAAAATTGTTTTTCATTATTAATACTGCTGGCCATATCTACATACTGTATTTACCGCGTACCCCACTTGTACGGGTCAGGCACAAAGTCCCTATTAACGTGGGACCACCCACAAACCGAAGCTCATGGAGTGGCAGGTGAAAAATTGCGTCGATCCCGTCGGCATTCCCCTCAAGGGGCGCCTCAGGCACTGCAATAAACCCAGCCTGCCCCTTGGTAAATCGAGGGGGCAGTGTTGCCTTGGGGGGATGGCCCCTCCTGGATCGACCGCGTTAATTTATATCAATGTCAGAGGCCGGAAGCCACTTGTCCATATCAATCTATATCTCTATCGACCCACTTGTACGGGTCAGGCTACAAAGTCCCTATTAAAAGTGGACCACCCACAAACCGAGCTCATGAGGTGCAGGTGAAAAATTGCGGTCGATCCCGTCGG